>CM035422.1:118487466-118607466 GCA_020310875.1 Ceratopteris richardii | reverse complement strand
TGCAACTTTTTTCCCTCTTGCTTTACCCACATTGTGTCCTTACCCCAGTCATGCAGCACGTTGGCATGCCTTAACCAAGGTCTCCCAATTAGCAGGGGGAAACCTCCTTCTACCTGTGGAAACCTTAAAACAAAAAAATCCAAGTTAAAGATGGTACCCTGTATCTCGACTTGGACTCCAGGGAATACTCCCATAGGCCTTACTGCCAGTGTTATAGTGAAGTTGGCAGGTCTTGATGGTTGTGGTCCAATCTTTTTCATGGTATGTTCAGGCATCAAGTTAATGCCAGAACCGCCATCCACAATAACTCCTTGAAACTCATGACCTTTGATAGAGACTGTTAGCCGAGGGCTCTTATAATCTGTGAGGGGTGCTTCCCCTACAGTTTTATCAATAGCCTTTGCCACTAAACTTTTTGTGGAAGCCTCATCAAATATCTTCAAGAGTTCTGACCTGAATTTCCCATCCATTTTTATTAAATAAAAAATATTGACCTCCTTTTTCATGGACTTGAGTAGTCTTGAAGCTTCAGATTCCTTAAGAGAATGGGCTCCATTTGACTTATCAAACTCCTCATGAGCCCTATTGAATGCATGTCCAATGGCATCACTCGTACCTATGAGATTTTCTTTTTGCCTTGTATATGCACATGTGTTGGCTTTGTCTTTAGATTTCTCTTTGTCTTTATTCAGTCCATTAACCCTTGACTCATGACCTATTTCTAATTGAGCCTTCCCCTTGCTTCTTGTCTGCACTATCAAAGATTTAATTTATTCTAACTACGCCACTCTAGTAGATGGTGGTGGCACATTGACTTGTTTTACAACTTCTTCCTTGCACACGTAAATCATTTGAATGTGTGGCCCTGATGAAGATGCCTAGTTCTTAGGACAACAATTAGTATAATGGTCCCTGGCCTCTGGACAATTCTTGCAAGGAGGGGCATTTTCTGATAGGGTGCACCTACTTTGGTAATGCCCACATTCTCCACATCTGAAACAAATAATTGGCCTCCTTGGTCCATTTCCAAAGTTATCCCTGTGTCTACAATTGTAATTGTTACCTGGATTTGGTGTTGCTACCATCACATTGGTTGGTGGTAGGGCTCCTCCTTGCATCCAATATGTTGTTGTAGGCATTCCTCTTAACTAACATTCATGGGTTTCATGACCAGCTTTCTTGCATAGCTGGCAAGTTACACTTAAAAGTGGACACCACATGACCCTGCTTGCTGCACATGGTACACCATAGTCCACTTTTGATGCCACCACCCTTGAGTTCCTGCAACTCCTGTCAAAGTTGAGGCAGCTCTTTTGCTTGTGCTTCCTCTTCCTTTTGTAGCTTCAATGAATCAATTTCTTGCCTCAACTGAGTCACATCACTCTCCTCCTCTTTATGGGGCATATTCCTTTTTAAATTCTCAAGCTCTTTCCTTAACTGAATTACTGGATCTTCAGGTTCTACAAGATATGATAAATTGGAAGAGCTTGACCCATATTGCTGTCTAATTTGCTCTAATCTTGTAGTTGTATTGATAAATTCTTCTATTGTTGTTGTCGGTAAAACTAACTTCTTTATTTTACATTGTGTTGATATGGGAAGTGGTTTATCTAGCCACTTCTTGATAAAAAAATCATGGGGAGGGTCTGGAAGTTTGGCCATTAATGCCTTAGCTCTGATAACAAATTCTGGGAAGGTCTCCCCAGGACCTAGTCTTAAAATTTCTAATTCTTCAATAATGTTTTCAATTGTGTTCCCTTTTGGAACTGTGTTCTAAATGCTTCCTTCATCAAGTCCCATGTGCTGAAATGGTTGTCAGTGAATTGACTAAACCATTTGTTTGCTAGTCCTTCTAATGTTGCAGGGGAAAGAATAAAAAATGTGTCTTCTCTTCCCATCACACCCCTTGTTTTATGTAAGACTAAGAATCTCCTAATGTGCTCATCTCGGTCTTCTTGTGCTAGCCCTTTGAAGGATGGAAATTTGATATTCAATCTAGAAAGTAAAGTTTCCAAATCTACCTGGGCTGCCATATTCTTTATTGATGATGTCGATGACAATGGACTGGTTGATCTTCGAATAACCTTCCTTCTTGTTGTTTTGCAAGGGACCCTTAAGCTTTGAGACCAGGTTGCGGTCATGAGTTGTTCATACTCCTCTTAGTTTAAGAGAATTCCAATGGAAGAAAGATTACCCTTTTAAGTCAATACATCATTGTTGGTAACCTTGAACTCTTCAACACTTTGCATTTTGTTTCTCCTATGCTCAAATCTTCTTGTGGTCCCACCGGGTTTGTTGGGGGATTCTTGTGCAAAAAGGGACTTGAGTGTTTGTAGGAGAAGCGGGAAAGATAAGAAGAAAGATACAGACACTAGAAGCTTAATATGTAGATTGATTATAAGGAGAAAAGTACAATGATGTTGTACAATAAAATCCAAATGCTCTCTGTGCAAAATCCCAAAGAGTGCACAATCAACAAAGTTACAAAATACCCAAGGTTCTTGCTACCATCTACCTCTCTGCACCAGACCTCCACCTTCTCCAAGAGCATACACTTATGCACACCTTGCACTCAAGATTCAATAGGGGGAGGGATAGACACCTTCTGTCAACGCGCACACAATTTCAATGTGACCTTGTGACCTTTGGTTGCAGGGCTTAGCACTTCTCTACACACTTCTAAGTCACTCTTCTTGCACACCTTGCACTTCACTTCTCTGCGTCACACACTCACTGTATGCCTCTTGCTCTTCTCTCCCTTAGTGTAGACTATGCTCACCTTCCTTAGTCTAACCAAAAATAATGCCTTGCCTTGATTTGAGTGTCAATTCACGTACGCTCCTAACTGCTAGAGTATCTTGGTGCTCCCTTTGATGTCCCAATATTGTCTCCAAATGTGGGCAGCCAATGAGTCCCTGTTTTGTTTTGTAGTGACTTTAGACTAAAACAAAAATTTTAATGGAGGGGTCATACTTTCACTTTTGCTTACACTGTCGCTTCACATACCTTCACATTTTGCCTTTTAATTCTTCAAATGTGCACCTAAGAGAGGGTTCACCCGAACCTTCCAAAACACTTTAAAAACACTTTGAACCTTAGAGAAATTACAGAAAGACACTCTACAACTTGCATCCAATTTCTGCAAAATATAACCTTTGTGAACAAGTACTTGTGTACTACATGTGCACCTAGACACCCGAACTTTGAATGCTTTGACTTTGACCCTTTGACTTTGATTGTGGTTGACTTTGACCAATATGACTTTTATGGGATCAACAATGTGTATACATGTATAATGGTATGCATGTATGTGCATATGTGTGTATGTGTGTGTATGTGTGTATGTATGTGTGTATGTATGTGTATGTGTGTGTATGTGTGTGTATGTGTGTGTACATTTGTAGTGTATGTATGTGTGTCTATGTGTATGTGTGTGTATGTGTATGCATGTATGTGTATGTGTACTTGTGTATGCATGTGTATTTTTCTATGCAAGTATGTGTATGTGCATGCATATGTATATGCATGTGTATGCGTGTGGGCATGTATGTGTATGTATATGTGTGTGTATTTGTATGTGTGTATGTGTATGTATATGTATATGTATATATGTGTATGTCTATGTGTGTGTGCATGTGTATGTGTATATGCACGTATGTGTGTGTATGTGTGGATGCATTTTTATGTGGTATGCATGCATCTATATATTTGTGTATGTGTGTATGTGTATGTGTGTGTATGTTTGTGAATGTATGTGTATGTGTGTATATGTGTATGTATGTGTATATGTGTGCATGTGTCTATATGTGTGTATGTGTATGTGTAGTGTATGTATATGTGGGTGCATGTTTATGTATGTGTGTGTATGTATATGTGTGTATGTGACAGTATGTGTGTGTGTATGTGTATGTGTGTGTATGTATGTATGTGAGTGTGTATGTATGTGTATGTGTATGTGTATGTGTATGTGTATGTGTATGTGTATGTGTATGTGTATGTGTATGTGTATGTGTATGTGTATGTGTATGTGTATGTGTATGTGTATGTGTATGTGTATGTGTATGTGTATGTGTATGTGTATGTGTATGTGTATGTGTATGTGTACGTGTATGTGTACGTGTATGTGTATGTGTATGTGTATGTGTATGTGTATGTGTATGTGTGTGTTTTTTATGTATGTATGTTTACGTGTATGTGTGTGTGTATGTGTATGCGTGAGTGTGTGTATGCATGTATGTTTATGTGTGTGCATGTTTGTATGCATGTGTATGTGTGTATGTGTATGTGTCTGTGTATGCATGTGTATGTATGTGGTTGTGCATGTGTGTGTATGTGTATGTATATATGTGTATGTTTATGTGTGTGTATGTGTGTATGCATGTGTATGTGTATATGTGTAGGTGTGTGTATGTATGTGTATGTGTGTGTATGAGTATGTGTGTATGTTTATGAGTGTGTATGTGTATGTATGTTTATGTTTATGTGTATGTGTGTATGTGTATGTGTATGTGTATGTGTTTGTGTATTTGTATGTGTATGTGTATGTGTATGTGTATGTTTATGTGTATGTGTATGTGTATGTGTATGTGTATGTGTATGTGTATGTGTATGTGTATGTGTATGTGTATGTGTATGTGTATGTGTATGTGTATGTGTTGTGTATGTGTATGTGTATGTGTATGTGTATGTGTATGTGTATGTGTATGTGTATGTGTATGTGTATGTGTATGTGTATGTGTATGTGTATGTGTATGTGTATGTGTATGTGTATGTGTTATGTAGGTAAACATGTTAGTACTTGTAGTTTTATGAGATTTTGACACTAGTCATATGCTCATTTTCCAAAGGATACTCTGGAAAATTTTTTCTAGATTTTTTGGATTTTCCAACTATGCAGTGGTCAACTTACTCCTTGATGCACTTATTGTTCTAAGCACATTTATTCTCACATAATCCTTCTACTTGGTCATTATTTTTCATTAATTCGTTTTTCTAGGAAGATTGCTGAATTCTCTCCTAGAATTTGAGTCTTGGTCATCCTTCTTTGAGCCTTAGTGGTGCTTGGACTCTTTTAGCTCCATTATCATTCTATTCAGTTGTCTACCATGATGGCATTAGAGGACTCATGCACGTCTGGTGGACCAGGGTCTAGTGTTGGTGTTTTGAGGAGGACCTATAACTTGCGAGGCAAAGAACATTTCGAGATCCGAAAATTTGATGGCACAAGTTTTGCTCTATGGAAGAATCAGATTAAAGATGTGTTGATCAAAGGAGGCAATGGAAGCCATTAAATGGAATCTCAAAGAAGCTTGCTGACATGGATGAAGATGATTGGGATGAGTTAGATGAAATGGCTAGGTTTACCATTTGATTGCACCTGGCAGATAATATTTACTTCACAGTATTAGACTGTGAAAGTGCAGAGGAGCTTTGGAAGAAGTTATGCAATACATATGAAAAAGAGACAGCATCAAATAAAGTGTGTATCTAATGAGAAAGTTATATGACCTTCACATGGAGGACAAAGATAGTGTTGCTGCTCATCTAAATGAGTTTAATGCTATATTCTCCCAGTTACAGGCTCAAAAAATGGATATGGATAATGAAATGAAAGTAGTCTTGTTCTTATGCACCTTTCCATCACATTAGGGTGAAAAACGACCCAAAAAGGGCCGTGTAAGGATTTCAATTAGTTGTGCTTAATCTGGATTAAAGTTGTCAAATCCTTTAAGAAATTCTGTGTAAGTTCATTTAAAACGTATCTTATGCAAATTTTGAAGAGAGAGAAACTCGTATGATAATCATGAAAAGTTTGTGTGATATCTTACGCCTCGAAGTTTGTGCTCACCGGGCGCTGATCAAAATTCGAATTTTCCTCTTGTTCACGGACCTATATAATGTGTGCTGATGATGTTTTGCGCTTTTTTACTCTAATTTTCATAGCAGGCATGTTTCTCTCTTTCACGTCATTTTAGACACTTACCGGTTATTTTTCATAGTAGACCATGGAGAACGGTAACCCAAATACTCTCATTGAGCTTTCAAACAATCAAAATCATTGTGAAAAGTTCCATATCAACATTGCAGTTAGTCAGGAGTATGCGACGACAAGAAAAGTATTCTGAAGGGCTCTTCATCCTCCTGAAGTGGATGGATTGCAAAAGGAAGGCAAGAAACATATCAACATATGGACAGATGGATCTGTTTATCCAATTGATCCACAAACTGGAAGGTACCCCCCTTTTCATAATCTTCATGATCTGATAAGATTTGTAGGAGATGGTGAGGATGGTTTACAAGGCTATTGTTCAAGGCTCTGGGATATTTCAAGGAATTATGTACAATACATAAACTGTTTACAAAACACACTACATCAGAAGGATTTACATATGAGGGAGCTAGAAAACAAATTATCCACTTTATCTTCTCAGTTAGAGTCTTTTAAAAAAATGAAAGAAACTCCTATAGGTTTGAGAATGCGGTCAAAACGAGTAACCTTTTTTAGATTTGACTGAAAAATCTGGCTAGAAAAAGAAAAGAATGAAAATTGTTGGAGATCATGTGACAAATGTGCTAGGTTTCAATATGTCAAGCAGTTTTGAGCACATACATTTCTGTAATGAAATTTTTAGTCAAAATGATGTTTTAAGACTATTGAAACTGAATGAAAATACATCCTTGAAACACTTTGTTTTTCAAAAACTCATGACAGAAATGAATCTGTTACTAGAACCATCTCAAATTCAGAAGATTTGTGATAGTGTCGGAGTGAGTAGGAAAGGTTATAGAGCAATTTCAAAAGTTTGGTGTGAATTTTTAAAATTTAACAAAGTTAGAAGTTTTGGATTGCCTAGACCCCATCATGTAGGAAAGTTTCGGCTCTGCTTGAATAAGAAGATCACATCAGTATTTGGTGAATATAAACATATTCACGATAACATGCCTTACAAAGTAGGAAAACAAAAGTTACATTTCACTTACAATGCATTTAACAACATATGGATAGATATTATAAAACTTCAAACATACATGGTTCAGTTCTATAATATAAAAGAACATGAATGTTCTGGTCTATTGAAATTTGTAATCAAACTTGATGAAGTTGAGCTTAAAAAACATCAAAAGATGGAGAGAATAAGTATTGCACTGATGAACAAACCTTTGAACTATAGCCTTGGGAAATTGGATACTCCATCTCTCAAAGTACAATAAAAAATGGAGTTATGGTGGGTTGGCTGTGCTCAAGTTCCATATGAGAGCCATAAAACACTTAAATGGTTATTCTCACAGACAAACATTCCAAATGTTATCCAAAGGCATCATGCAGGAGAATTGTTGAATGTCAAAGACTACAGGAACTTTCAAGTTGAGTGGCATTTGAGTGGAGACCTAAAGACACTCAAATGCATGTTTGGTATAAGTGGGGGAGCAAATTCTAAGTACCCTTGCTTGTACTGCATGCAAAGCCCAGGCACAAATGGATGGATTGCTAGAGCTGAGGTTGAAGAGGCTCCTTCCAAACAAAATGTTATTCTTCATAACTACTCATCTTCTTCAATGATTTGGGATCCCATACTTCCAATAGCATTGACAAATGTACACATATGTACACTACATGCAGAGTTAAGAATCATTGACAAGTTGGTCTGTCTTCACTTGGATTATGCATATTCTATCAAGCTTACAACTCTTGCAGATGAGTGCATAAAAAATGTGAATGTCTTTTTTCAGAAATGGGATTTCATGGTGGTGATGTTCATCTAAGAAAAGATCCAAAGCTTTCACAAAATAAAGGTGATGTACTACAGGATGTCTCAATGGGAGGTGCAAAAGCAAGGAGATTCTTCAACAACCATGGTGACAAACAACTAAATGCCATGTGGAATTGTTGGAAAAAATTTTGTGAGGCCACGACTAATGTAAAAAGAAAACCAGAAATAGAAAAAAAGAGAATGGAGGTGTGGATCAAACTAGATAATCTTTTTAAGATCATGAGGTAGCAGGTAACATCAAAACGTTATGTGACAGATTTCAGAAAGGCGACCACAGAGCTTATAAAAACCATCATAGAGGCATGGGGTGCTAAAGACATAACATACTACTTGGTGAGTTCCAAAGATATTTTATTCAATTTATTTATTTTTAATTGAAATAAAGATCTAATGAGATTCTTCTGCTCTTCTAGCATATTCTTCTTGTGCATGGTGCATTCTTTGCAGAAAAAGAACCACTTGTCATGTGGAACACCCAAGGCATGGAAAAATCTCATTATCAAGCAAGGACAAGCTTCTTTAGGTGTACAAGGAAAGGAGGAGGAGTAACAAAGAGGAATGCCTTCAGAGAGATTTTTGATTAGTTCCTTAGAAGACAATTACAAAGGACCTCATGCCAAATATAATCAGAAGGATATGGCTATTACCAGACAAAATCATCATGTATCAATATCACAAAATGAAAAAGACTACATTTCAAACAGAGCTTTAATATTTGCAATGTCTTTTATTTCTTTGAGAAATAAAGATGTCATGTATGTACATTTCATGATGTATTAAGCTTTGAAAAGAAATATGTCTATTACTATCAGATGACTTTGACCAGAGAATCAATAACAATTAATATTAGGCCATGGATCAATTACACCAAAAAAATTTGCAATGTCTTATATCACATTGGGAAATTTCTGTATATGTACATTCGTTGAGATATAGAATTTGAAAAAATGAAGTCATTCCTTGAGCCTCTTTAAAGAGCTTGGCTCTGGCAAATCACCTCTATATCTGAGGAACTCTTTTCTCCTGTATCCAGCAATGCTTTTTAAATCTGATACCCCTGCAGCCATTGCATAGCTTGAATAACAAAGAAAGTACCCTGCCCTTGAAGCATTGAGTCTTGGGGCATATCCAAAAATTTTGAATGCAGCTGCTCTTTCAAGCAGCAAAACTCTGAAAGCATTAAAGGGTATTGGAGTAAAACCCATGTATTTTGATAGAGTCCTCAAGCAGAACAATGCAAAGTCTAGCTCCTCACTATAGTGCTTGTGAATAACACAAAAAGTGTCTGGGTTCAAGTTTGGAAGGTAGTAGATAATAGAATGAATATCCACCTTTGCAGCAAATAGTGAGGAGGAGAGGAAAAAGCAGGGATTATGAAACTAGAATTGCAGCAAATAGTGAGGAGGAGAGGAAAAAGCAGGGATTATTTTCAGAGGAAAGTGTCATCTTAACCTAGATTCAAAAGTTACAGAAAGCAAATAAAGAGCTCCTTAAGAAAGGAGATGGGCAGATAATAGTTAATGTTGCAATGCCATGGCAAAAAGATTGGTTTCTTGACATTAGACCTGAAGACAACAAAATGTTGAGGGAGCTTCATGTTGAAATATCAGATAGTGTTGTCAACATTTCACTCAAGTATATCTAGAGGCCTTAAAGTGCTCTTGTTTTGCTTAATTTTCTAGTTCCTTAACTGAATTTTTATTTCTTGATTTGAAGGGTTCTTCTTCGACAATGTGAGGAAGCGGTTCAAAGAAAAGTATTTATTTTAGATCGTCTGGTGACATAGTGTTTTTTGCATAAACATGGAGATGCCAAGTCCTTTCTACATGATTTTACAGAAGAGGTAGAATGTGTTATCTACCCATATATTCAAAAGTAAGTATTCATCTTCATTTTGGAAAGATAGTTGTTTCATTTAAGAAAGTATATTTACATGCAACTCATTGACAGGGGCCATTGGAGTTTGATTATTGTTGACTTCAATGCATATCAAGCTCTTTTCCTCAATTCTCTTCAATCACAACATGGGAATTGCAAAGTGTAAGTTGCTATACATTTTGTTGTTCTCTATTTAAAAGCCATGCCATCCATTCTGATTTTCACTTTACAATGCAGTGCTGCAAAGCTTCTCAAGATGCATATTGATCAGAATTTTCCTGGAATTGCTAAAATGAATGAACAAAAGCAATTTGGATACATACAAATTCATGTGCCATTGCAGAGAGACTCAACATCATGTGGCTGGAGAGTGGTTGCAAATGCTGTAAGATTCTTGGAAAGAAGGTTTTATAGTCCTGAATTGAATTTATCAGACTACCCAGATGCATGGATCATCTTGATCAGAGAGAGAGCAATAAATGGCATCATGAAACATGCAATCTGCCCCTATGATCCGAGCTCACCTCCACCCCCTCCACCTGATAAAAAAAATTCTGAAGATAAAAAGAAAGGGCTTCCTCTTCACTCACCATTAAAGCATGGGACCAACAAAAAGAGTCAAGCTGAAAGCTCTAAAAAGGGACAGAAGCAACAGAGAAGACAGGGCTCCAAAAAGGATAGAAAGGGTTGAATCATTTTGGAGTCTTAGATTGAAATCTATTGTAAAACCAACATAGGTTGGAAGATTTATTTATGTACAAATTGTATGTACTTATGCCAGTCTTCATCTAGAAGATGGTCATTGTAACCATATTTATTTGCCTTTACAATATTTATATGCCTTGAGAAATATACAGTTGTATTGAACCTCTTGAGGTTAAACAAAAGTTCATTGCATGGTCCAATTAAATTTTTTCGTGTCACAAATATGATTGCATTGTGGGTTTCTTACTTCATTCCTGTTGGAAAGTTTAAATTGGAGAAGATACAGAAGGATATAAAGAATTAAGAGGACATGACCGATACAAGTTATACGGGGAATCAGAGAAATTTGGATTGCCCCTATCACTTGCATCGGTCGTATTATCCATTTCATCGTTGTTGCTAGTTGTTTTTATACTCATGAGTCAAATCTTTATGCAAGGTCACTTGTTGAATTCTCTCGCGGTATTTTGCTAACGCGACTGATCTAAGCGATAAGGGCCATCCGACAAGTTCAGATTGCACTAGTCGCTTGCATCGGTCGTCTTCTCTTATCTCGTCTCCTGTGTTTTATGCCTTAAGTAATTTTGAAATACCAAACCTTGGATTGGAATTTGCACCAAGTTCTCCACCCTCTCTTATATTACTTGTTATGTGTACCATGATATTTTCTCTTGCATTACTTGCGGACAGAAAAGTTGGATAGAATCAAATTATTTAATTGAGACTAATGTGCACCTTTGATAGACTAATAATTAAATTGAAATTAGATCTTGAATTCTAGATCTCTTGTTCATCTAGAGCAAATATGAATATAGACATTTAAAATTCATAATTTAACACACATTCTTTGTCACCATCCTGCAAAGAAAATTCAATGGAAGTATCAATAGAAGCTTCTATTAGAGGAAGATACATTATGTAAGAATGTCAGGGTTAACTTGTTACAATCTTAAAGGTTGGAACTTAATCACCCTTGGTGGCAGGCAACTTATGCAAGATAATGATTTCTCTGATCTAATGTTAACTATTGCATCATCAATTGAGAATCTACACTGAGATGATACCTCATCAAGGTATTTCTAGGAGCTCCCTTACATTTCTGAGATTCCAATTTGTAGTGACAATTATTTTCCTTGATTGAAAATCTGGATGAATCAATACTTCTAACTCAAATTCTGGACAGCTCTCCTCTGAGTCCAAGGCTATCCAAAGTCCAAGCATTTTTTTCCACCTTCTATAGTCATATCCTAGAACCAGAGATTGTCGACATATCTGATATGAGATCGAAAGAGAATTGGGACTAACTTTACATAAAATACTATCACCTAGCTTTTGAACTTCTTTGCTATCCCATTCCCTACCTTAAACATCATCAATCTCTGAAATAGAGACTCTCCTATTCAACCACATTGTTTTTGTTTTCTGTAATAACATGTTTTTAAAGCATGCTACAAAGACATGAATAGGAAAAAACCATTGAATCCTTATCCTTCTCGAAATTCGGCCTGCTGACATTGCCTTTTGGATGTCAAATTTAACTTTGCATAGAAAACTTGAAACTGTTGAATGATCAGGAGCATCCCAATCTAATGAAGAGATGCAAGGACCGGGTACATGTACAAGATTTCCATAAGAACTCCTCCCTGATGGCACTTGATAATCTGCATAATGGACAAATAACTCTATGCTATTGAAAAATTGAACAGATTTGTCTGCATACATGAGTTCTGCATATTCCTTATGAAGAACTCTGAATGTTCCTGTTAAACATTCAACAGGTTTCCATTCCACAATATTGGAAGGAAAGATATATGCAGTACAAAAACATATGTTTTATTATACACAAACAACTGGAATGATAGAAGAGCATTGTCAAACTTCACTTACAGTACGAAGGGAATTGTAGATGATTTTCTAGAACAAGATCCTTAGCGGTGTACACATGTTGTACTCGTGCAAACCAACCGCATCTCTTCAATTTGAAACAGAGAATATGTCCCTTCGAGTGGTTTCTTGTGTTGTCTCTTTTGGCACGCTTGACTTTATGGGCACCTTTGCAGCTAGGAAGCATAGTTACCCATTCATTTACTTTCACAGAAAGAGGTTTCCACAAAAAATCCTCTCTTCTGTTGTAAACCTCACATGAGGTTACACGATTGGAAGGACGACGAGAAGAAGAAGCCATTTGAACTTAGAAGAAGAAGAATGTCCAAAGCGAGAAACCGACGTTCACAAATTTTGGCAGTATTTATAGAGAAAAAGGCTTTGTACACGTGGAAAATTTTGATTTGATGTAAACCCTGTCGCTGAATGATCATGAAATTTTGTGAACCCAAAAATATTTCGTATCTTCAAAAATCAATTCCTTCTTGGAAATTCGAGAATATGCTTTGTGTAGTGTGCCAAAGTATCTTTTTTTGCATCAAACCGAAAAATTGTACACTGAATACGAGACTCTTCATCACTTTAGTGGCACTTTTAGAGAAAATTGTATTAAAAAAAGAAATTCTTCATACGGTTAAAAGAGACAGCAATGTTATATTCTTGTACATGTGAAAAGACTCTATTTGTCAATTTCCTTAATCTCTCATTAGCAAACAGCCCCTTTTCGGCCGTTTTTTGCCCTAATGATCATGGGATATGTTTTGCACAGCTATTAGCAATAGTGCACTTAGTGGTAAACTAGTCTATGATGACATATGTGGAGCGCTCTTGAGGGAGGAGATTCGTAGAAAATCTATGGTTGGCGCTGAGAGATGTATATAATGTTTATGATTCTTACGAAGGAAAGAATCAGCAATGTGGTAGGAGCAAGAACAAGGAAAAGAATGGTCAACGGAATAAGAGTAGAAGTAAATCAAGGAAGAGGGATATCAAATGCCATTATTTTCATAAGAAAGGACACATGAAGAAAGACTATTATGCATTAAAGAATGCTAAAGATAAAGGACAGAATGTTGACGGGCATGTTAAACAATTACCTACACCATCTACTTTGACTATGAGGATTGAAGAAATTAATGATATTTCTGATGACACTGATGTCTTGACACTTGATAGTACTGTCCCAACTGAGGCTCTTATGCCTGATTCTTTTTCCCACACATGGTTGTTAGATTCTGGTGCTTCTTTCCAAGTGACACCACACAGAGAATGGTTCTCTAATTATGTAGCAAAGTCTCTTTGTACCATGAGACTTGATGACTCTTACCAGTGTGACATTGTGGGGATTGGAGATGTGGTTGTGCAATTCATTGATGGTTAAAAATTTACTATGCATAATGTACGCCATGTACCCCAGTTATCACGTAGTTTGATGTCAATTGGTCAACTTGATGACCTTGGTTATAAGGTGGTCTTCTATCAGTCCTTTCGCATATCAAAGGGCAATATGGCTATTGCAAAAGGAATCAAAGTTGGCTCACTTTATCCTTTATTTATATCATAGAAAGAACACTTGTTAGCTGTTACTGAAAAGCTTATGGCTTGTATTTCGCATGGTCGTTTGGGCCATATATCTCATAGTGGAATGGAAAATTGCTCTTGTTCTGGCTACTTACATGTGTTATCTTTCTCCAATTTTTCCTTTTGTGATCATTGTCAATATGGAAAGCAAACTAGAAATGTGCATAGAACACACATTGACTCTTCAATTCAACCTTTAGATCTTGTTCATATAGATGTGTGTGGTCATATGCCCACAAGGTCATTAGGTGGTTCTCTTTACTTTGTCACTTTCATAGATGATGCTACTAGAAAAGTTTGGGTATATCCTATCAAATCGAAGGATGAGGTATTCCCTACTTTTAGAAAATTGCTTGCTTCAGTTGAGACTGAAAAAGGAACTCAGCTCAAAGCTTTACATTCAGATAATGGTGGTGAGTATACCTCACATGAATTCTGCCAGACTAGAGGAATTTGTAGAGAGTTTACAGCTCTTATACCCCAATACAAAATGGTGTAGTTGAAGGGATGAATAGAACTATTTAGGATAGACTAGTCTCTATGCTGCATCATGCAAATGTTTCACAAGGCTTTTGGTTAGAAGCAGTATTGACTGTAGTCTATGTGATTAACCTTTCACCTAGTACTACCAAAGGTCTAAAAGTGGCACAAGAGTTATGGATAGGGAAGCCACCATATTATGATCATCTTCGAGTTTTTAGGTGTGCAACATATGTTCATATACCCAAGAAACTTAGACAAAAGTTGGACCATAAGTCAAAGAAATGCATTTTTCTTGGATATGGCCAAGAAGGAAAATTTGGATATCGCTTATGGGATCCTAAAACATGGTCAGTGATCAGAAGTAGTGATGTCATTTTCAATGAGTCTTGCATAAACAACCCATTAAGGAGGTTGAAGTGAGAAGAGTGACGATTTTGTTATGCTAACACATGCCGATGAGACATCCTACTACAAAGAGGCTATGCAGACATAGGATCATGTCAAGTGGGAGCATGCCATGAAGAGTGAGTTTGATTCTATTCACAAGAATGGTAATTGGGATTTAGTACCTTTGCCAAAGGGCAGGAAAGCTTTACCATGTAAATGGGTGTATAAGTTGAAATTCACATCAAATAGTGCTTCTCCAAAGTATAAAGCATGACTTTTTGCAAAGTGTTTTAAGCAACAACATGGTGTTGATTTTGAGGAAATCTTCTCTCCAATGGTCAAGATGACTACCCTGCGCATGTTGCTTGGATTCGTTGCAATGGAGGACTTATAGCTAGTCAAATGGATGCAAAAATTGCTTTCTTGCATGGAGATCTTACATATGAGATCTATATGGAACAAGGAGAGGGTTACGTAGTTCGTGGCAAGGAAAGTCTAGTTTGTAAGCTCAAGAAGAGCTTGTATGGACTTAAACAGTCCCCTAGACAATGGAACCAAAAGTTTGATGCTTTTATGAAGTCTCAAGGCTATTGTGGAAGGAATGAAGATCATTGTCTCTACACAAAGAGGTGCTCAGATGGTAGCTTGATATGATTGATACTTTATGTCAATGATATGTCGATTGTTGGGAATTCCTCTTATGACTTGTCAATTCTCAAAAAGAAGTTGAGTCAGACATTTGATATGAAGGATTTGGGGGCTTCCAAACATATTCTTGGCATGTGCATTACTCGTGATAGGAGTAAAAGATGTGTATACTTGTCTCAAAGTGAGTACATATCCAAAGTACTTCACAGGTTCAATATGCAAGGTGGAAAGGCATTGAGTATACCTTTACCGAAATATGTGAAACTGAGCAAGGATGATTGCCCCAAATCAGATGAGGAAAAGGAATTCATGACCGAAATTCCCTATCAATTTGCTATTGGTAATCTCATGTATGCTATGGTAGCTACAAGACCAGACATTGCATTTGCAGTGGGAGTTGTGAGTAGATATATATCTAATCCTAGCAAGAACCATTGGGAAGCAATCAAGATTATTTTGAGATATCTGAATGGCACTAAGGACAAATGTCTATGCGAAGGTGGAGGGAAAGCATCCATTATTGGTTAGAAAAATTCTGATTATGCTTGTTGTGTAGACAATCATAAGTCTACATCAGGGTACATTTTTTATTTTTTTGGAGGTGCTATCTCTTGGAGATCTCATCTTCAAGAATGTACAACTATTTCCATCTCAGAAGCAGAGTATGTTGCAGCAAGTGATGCATGAATGGAAGCATTGTGCCTTTCTCGTCTTGCTTGTGATATGGGTTGACCTCAGCATGTATCTCATTTTCTCATTGATAGTCAGAGTGCCATTGCTTTGGCTAAGAATTCAGTCTATCATGCAAAGACCAAACATATTGAGGTGAGGTATCACTTCATTAGAGATTGTTTAGCCACTTAGCGCATTATTCTTCAGAATTTTTACACTGGAGATAATGTTGCAAATGCTTTGACTAAAGCTCTACCACATGATAGCTTTCGACACTGTTGTCACTTGATGGGGGTTACTTGATTCATGATCTTACACAGTCACTTATATACTATGTAACATGCCCATTAGGTGGGAGGTATAGTTTGTATACTTACACTAAGGTATTCTTTATCATTCTTAATTTTTCTCCCATAGTTACTTTGGCCATATTGGCCTTTAGTGGGGGATTGCTACCGTTAGTGTCCATGTGAAAGGCCAAATGGCCAACGAACACTGCTTTGTATATGTTCTTTAATAAAACATATAGTGGCATATTCAACCACAAACAAAAAAAAGTTTGGCCACATTTGTAACACGTAAGAAGTCTATGTTCATGCTCCCTGTGTACCGTGTTCTTATACGTATTCTATAGTCTCTGTGTAGAGTATCGTGTGTAGCTCTTGGAGCTCGGTTTTCTACTCTGGGGATCTCATTGTGGAGCTCTTGAGAGGGAGAGTGCACTATGATGCATCACCATCAAAATACTTTAGAGATGAGTTTCGTATATGTGCCCACATTGGGTAATGTTCTAGGCCTTTTCACAAAGGATCTACCTAGGGACAAGTTTGAAGCTTTCCAGAAATCTTTGTCCTTACTACTTTTTGTGGATTGATCTCTTTCCACATAGCTTTCCACTTCCTTATACATGAGTGTCGGCTCCTTGTTCATCACATATTTTTTAGGGGGGATTTGTTGATATATTTTGATAGTGATGTGTCTCAATAGACTTAGATTTATTGGGGCACTTTTTTCACTCTTTAGGAGGTCCTTTTCTCCTGGCTTGTATGTAAAACTATAACCCCAATGATTCACTTATCTTTTTACATTCTCTTGGTAATACATTGAGTATTGTGTTGTGCGCCAAACTTCTTCTTTTTCGTTATGTTGTTCATGTGCTTCAAGAGACCTCAAAGTCAAACAAATATGGGTAATTTAACAAGTTGCAATAACTTTTATTAATTTTTACCTTGATAGGAAAATATTTCCTAGTTTGACAGTGAGGAATTAGACCGTGGTAAGGATTATAAATGATGTGCATTCATGCCTTGCACCAAGTCTATATCATTTCTAGATAATTTTGAAGTAATTGTGCATGCGAGTTGGGTTGAAAGATGGTGCCTCACTTCATTGTTGTTTGTAGATCCTTAGACTCAAATTGTATAGTGAACGTAGATATTGTTCTCATGATCCTTTCTCTCTCAATGTTGTAGTCTCCTAATAGCACAAAGTATGGATAATACAATAATTCATATGTGACAAAAGTGCGTTTGGGTGCTAATTGTTGAAAGTATTTGGACTTTAAAATCTTTTCTTCAAACAATTTTAGCACGGCTTGTTGCACTTCTAGCATTGGTGAGTGGGTGGGTCTTGTCAATGTCCTCAACCTATTTCATCCACCCCGCTTGTTGTAATTCAAAAATATCTTGCCCTTTGTCACTATTGTGGCATCCAATTGTCGATTGTGGTTCATATTCTTCCTATAGAGAGGTGGATGTGAACCATCTCCTCTTCTTCAATGAGTTTTGGAGTGGTTGTTGGGCATTTGTTTCTAGCCATCTTCAACATCATTTCATATTGTTGCAACTAGGATGACATGTTATGTACTTGTTTTTGCAATTTCTCTAGTTAGTGTTGTGTTTATGGTGGGATGGTTATGGATGAGCTCTTGACTATTGCTTGTTGGTGGGTGGATGCTTTTATAGGTGGATGTGGGATTGGGGCCAAAAGTGGGGGCATACATGGTGTAAGGTGGGAGAATCTTGCAAATGGGTAAGCTATAGTGACAAAATCTAGGAAGGTTGAAAATGGTGAAGTTATTGAAGATGCTCTTGGGTAAAAGGGAAAGATTGGGACCCCAGGTTGGATGGGGGGTCGTTCAGGGGTGATTGTAAGTGGAACCAGTTGTTGTGAAGGAGTGATGGGTAAAAGAGGTGGTGGTGATGGAGGGGTGAATGTGCACAGAGGGGTTTCAAAACTTGAGAGGAAATCTTGGGATTGCTCTCTTGTGGAGATAGGTGGAGAAAGGGTGGTAGCAAATGAGGATGTATTGATTGGAGGGATTGAAGGTGGTGTGTGACCACAAAGGATATAGCAACATGATAGGTTTGGTCGTACTGGCACTTGGATGGTAGCACCAATAGATGTCTGTTGGTAGCGACAACAATTATCTGATCGAGCTGGAGGCCCATTCATAAAGAATATAAGAGCATTGACGATGCTAATTGCCTCTATCAATAAATGCATCATTTCTATGAAACCCTCATCAAACCCACTATTCTTGAGTTCCTATTGTAGCAAGGCATGGTTTTGTTCCATATTCAGTTGGTTGCGGGGCCACACTTCCTCCATTCTTGTTTATAGTCTTTGTAAGGCTTCTATAAAATGTGAGGTTCTCTTATTCTTCTTCTTCATTGTCATCTCCCTTTTCCTCTTGTCATTGCTTATTCTGTTGATCTTGGTTCTCTTTGTTGGACGAGATGGTGGATAGTCACAAGAGATGAAGTGGTGTTACTAGATCTTCCTTCACACTTGCTAAGAATGATTGTTGGAGAGTGTAGTGGGCCTCTTTAGCTAGCTAATGATCACAAATAATCATATATGTTTCTTGGAATATGATCCACTAATCAATGGACCAAAACAGATAGGTAGGAGTTGATCCAAGAGTAAAAAACTTGCTATTTTTGTTCCTACACCTCTTCAATGTTTTGAATAGTTCTCTGAGCACATTAGCAATTGGATCAATTCCTTTTGGGGAACTTTAATTAACTCAGTAAGCTATCAATCATGAGTGATTTCATAAAAAATTATGGACTACACATAGAGAAAGATGTTTAGCAAATCATAAGACCATCCCGAATTTTACAGGGTGCAATAATTTCGTGATTTAGAGCTTCCTAACTCCATGTGGATGTTTATCACTTTTACAAAGGTAAATGTGAAGAACTTTTTACAAGTGGTTGATCATATGAAGCCTTGCATAATAGATCATGTATGAGCTAATTAACCAAGTATGCAAGCTTGGTTTTAACTGCACAACAGCTCCCCCTCAAGCCTAACATGCTTGTTCTTCATTCCTCCTTGATTTCCTGCAAACCAATCATCAATTTGAACTTGTTCATCTTTGTTCCATCCAATGACTTTGTGAGTATATCTGCACATTGTAAATGAGTTGATACATAGGATAGTTGAATATCCTTGTTAAGCAATTTCTCCCTTACATAATGGTAGTGCACCTCAATGTGCTTATTTCTTGCATGATATACATGATTAGCAGTCAAATGAGGTGAGCTAGTGTTGTCTCCAAAGATTATTGGAGTGTAAGACTGTATCTGCATATAGTTGCTTAAGCCACATAGCTTCTTGAGTTGCATTTGCCAAACCTCTATACTCTGCTTTTGTGGAAGATAATGCCACCGTTGGTTGCTTCTATGATGACCATGATATAAGCTTTGAACTTGCAAAGGATAGGTACCTTGAAGTGCTCCTCCTATCATCCTTGGAGCTAGCCCAATCTACATTAGAATACATCTTTATATCTATGTCAAAAGTGAAGGGATAGAAAAACCCTTTATTCATTGTACCCTTTAGATACTCAAGCACCCTTTTTGTAGCTTCCATATGAGGCTTCCTTGGTGCATACATAAACTGACTCAATGTACTTACTCCATAGGCAATGTCCACTCTTGTTAGAGTAGCATAATTGAGACTTCCCAGAAGTTTTTGATAACATGTAACATCATCAAGTAGTTCTCCTTCATGAGAACTTAGCTTATGGTTGAGTTCCATGGGAGTACTTGCACTTTTAGTGTTCTCCATCTTGAACTTTACCAACATATCATGTATATACTTTCTTTGAGTAATGAATATACGAGAATCTATGTATACATGCTCTAAGCCAAGAAAGTAGGTTAATAAACCAAGATCACGGATTTTAAATTCTTCCATTAGTTGAGACTTAACCTGCTTGATGCCATTAGCATCATTCCCTATAATGATGATGTCATCTACATAGACACATAAGTAGATAACTTCTTATTTTTTCTTCTTAACAAATAAAGAAGAATCTACCTTTCTACCCACAAAGCCTTGGTCCTGTAAATAAGTAACAAGCCTATGGTTCCAAGCTCTAGAAGCTTGCTTGAGACCATAGAACTCCTTCCTTAGCTTGCATACATTGGTGGTTGTGCCATATACACCTCTTTTGATATCCATCCATTTAAGAATGTATTCTTGACATCTAACTGATATAGATTCCAATTTTTAGAGGCAGCAGTACTTACCCAAACCTTGATTGTTGGCATCTTTGCCACAACTGAAAACTTTTCTTCATAATCCACTCCATGAGTTTGGGCAAATCCCTTTGCCACCTGCCTTGCCTTGTACCTACTTATAGATCTATCTAAGTTCTTTTTTGATTTTGTATATCCACCTGGATCCAATTACCTTCATGCATAGCCTCTTGGGAACTAGATCCGAAGTATGGTTTTCCTGAAGGGCTTCTACTTCTTCTTGCATGACTTCTCTCCATTCTTTCTTCTTCCTAGCCTCTTCAAATGAAGAAGGCTCTTCTGTCATAGAGTCTTTAGTGATATACGTAGAATGCTTGGTGACTAATGATGTATCATAGCCATACCTTATGGGCTTTTTTCTTTCTCTTTGTGATCTCCTTAGTGCTTGATTTGAAGACTTTGGTATGTCTTCTAATTGCTTGAGTTTGATCTTGCCTCTTGACTTCCAAGCCTTGAAGTCAATCTGTTCTTCATCCTCTGAGTTGATATCTTCTGCTAATTGTTGATCTTCTTGAGTGAGCGTTGGAAAATCATTTTCCAAATCATATGGTAACTTGACTTTCCTGCAATCATCTTCAAACCATGAATTATTTTCATCAAACACTACATTCCTACTCATTTCTTAGCTTTAGGATCAACCTTCCCTCTAATTTGTGAAGGAATGTGCGCATAGGCAATGCACCCAAATATTTTGCAATGGTCCAATGAGGGTCTCCTACCATTCCATGCTTCATGGGGTGTCATACCACCCAAGGATTTGGATGGAAGCCTATTGACCAAGTAGGTGGCTATGGAGCCTCTGGCCATAGGTAATTAGGTAGCTTCTTCTCATTCAACATAGACCTAGCAGCTTCAACAATTAACCTGTTCCTTCTCTCTGCCACTCCATTCAATTCAGGAGTGTATCTTGTTGTTACTTTCCTCTTTATGCCTTTGTCCTATAGAAATGAATCAAATTCATGTGAAAATTACTCACCACCTGTTGGAACTGAAGGACTCACTAGGCAAGGAAGCTTAAGAAGGGAGTCAGAGAGAAGAGAAAGTACAAGCAGACAGAGCAGTCAACGACGATTTGGCAAGTAGGCCAATATTTTTTCAAGACATTTATGCACATAAGAGAGGTGGACACAAGGAGAAGGAGCAAGTAGGGAGCTCCAAGAAATGTATATCAAAATGTTAGAAGAAATCCCTACAACAATAGTGATTTTCATCACTAAAAACCCTTGTAAATACCATTTCACATTTTTATAGCTCCATTTTGTGCAAGCCAAGGAGTCCTTGAGCGTGAGGAGCTTTAGAAGTATCTACCTATCAGTTTTCACATTTTTTAGACTTCGTTTGAACCTCCAAATAGGGTAGGGAACCTAATTTTTAACTAGGCCGGACACTAGGTCTGGACAAGGCCAAAACCTAGTCAAAAACTATAAATAGAGCTAGAGAGCTCATTTTGGAGGTTGGCTTGTAATTGAAATGAACTTGTAAGAGCTTTTTGAAAGTAATCTAAGAACTCCATTGCTTCTCACTCTTTGTCTTGCCGTGTGTGTGCGTGTGTGTATGTGTGTGCATGCTTGTGTGCTTCTCAATCACGCACTTGTGCCTCCACTTGCTCGTGGTCTTCATACCATCCTCACCTCTTCCCGGATTGACATTAAAGGAGGTGCTACTCATCACTGAGCTACACCAAATTTTGGTGCCGTTGCCGGGGATCGAGCTTTGAGGACGAGCGTGTGATGGTAAGACGTAGATTTGGGACGTTGGCGTTGTAGGTAATTTCTTCACTTTTCCTTTTTTTCTTTTCCTTATCTCATCACCATCATCATCGTCACCAGCTCCCACCTCCATCTCCATCATCGCAAAAATTTTAGTTTTTTACTATATCCCCTTCCTCCTTTCATTTCCCTCATTTCACTTGTGAGAGAGAGCGAGAGAGCGAATTGTTGTGTGCTATTTTCTGCATGCTTTTGGAGTTTCTTGCAGGTTTCAGCATCATCATCCCCTCCAGCACGTCGCGCAGGTACGGAAATGTGCAGAACTGTCTCGCAGTCGCCGACTTCTGTCGATCGCGATTGACAGAAATTTTCACCTTTTGGTAAATCTGAGTGCACCACAGTGGACTAGAGACCCTGCACACCACATTTCCACAAAAATTTTTGAAAAATCTGCAAAATTTCAATCCATCGCGATTGACAGCTCTATCCGTCGCAATTGACTGCCTGTTCGTCGCGATCGACAGCTCTATCCGTCGCGATTGACTGCCTGTCCGTCGCGATCGACTGCCAGTCCATCGCGATCGACTGCCTGTCCGTCACGATCGACTGCCTGTCCGTCGCGATCGACTGCCTATCCCTCGCGATCGACTGCCTTGTCCGTCGCGATTGACTCCTGTCCATCGCGATCGACTGCCTGTCCGTCGCGATCGACTGCCTGTCCGTCGTGATCGACTGCCTATCCCTCGCGATCGACTACCTTGTCCGTCGCGATTGACTCCTGTCCATCGCGATCGACTGCCTGTCCATCGCGATCGACTACCTGTCCATCGCGATCGACTGCCTCTCCATCGCGATTGACTGCCCTGTCCATCGCGATTGACAGCCAATTTTTTAGGGTTTTTAATTTGAAGAGTTTGGCTAATTTTGGGCATGAACATTTTACTCTAGAGCACATAAGGAGGCCATAGGAAAACAACTTGGGAAAAACCTGTTGCACAGTGATCCTGTTTGAACCCTGTCTTAACCTTAGAACCCTGAACGGTCATAACTTTTTCATACGAAATCCATTTTCTGAGCTCTAGGGCTTGGTGGAAAGCTCGTGGCATATACTACACACCCTCAACTGTTTTTTATAAAGATAATGCGTTGATTTTCAGCTAGGGTATTTTGAAGTTGACCATACCCAGGGGGATCAAAGTCAGGGGTCTTAAGAATTGTTTTCCTAAAAATCACTATGCAAATTAGTATTTGTGCTACAGGAATGAGAATCATTGGTTCTGTCTTTGGAATTTAAATCTTAAAGCTAACTTTGGAACTCTTACAGATCTATTGAGAGCATCGAAAGGCGTTCTAAGCAAGTGTAAGTGCAAGCTTGGGAACACACTTCCTGGGCATTCAAGGGCAACCAAGCAGGAAACAAAAGGTTGGAAACTTTCAACCCCCTCTGTCAATTCCTGGCTTAGGCTAAGAACGACTAGTGATAGGAGTAAGTCAGGGCAACGATAGGCATCAATCAAGTTGAAGACTACCTATGCACTCGAGTTCAAGATTAAACATAATCTCTTCGTGATGCGATAACCTTAAAGGAAAGAATCTAACGTGGAACGATCAACTTACAGTGCGAAAAATTAACTCAAATATTCCTGATGACGTGATATCAGACAAGATTATAAACGCGGTAATCCACCAAAAAAAGAATCAAGTGACTGATACAAAAGAACTCAGCAACGAGGTTGTACTTGGGCAAAATTGGGCTATTCAATTAGGCTTATGAACCTTAGATCAGGGCGACATCTAGGGAGAGATAGACAAAGTCTTAGGTCTTCAGAGGCTAGTGTCAATCATACTGCGAGGTCTTGGGCCCAGCAGTTGAGCCATCATTCGTATTACCCTAGCTCTGAGACTAGTGAATCAGAGATGTATCAAGGTATGGAGAGACCTACAGGAAGTTCAGGAGTGCCATACTTGCAGAGGGTAGAAGGCCCTTACAAAACGCAGTTGGAATACCTTAGGACCAACCGATTGGGTGCTAGCATCTATGAGGACGGCCTAGGAAGATCTGTGGTACAGATTAAGAATCCTGATCAATCCATTGGATTAGAGCGCCCAGTTGTCAAGTTCGAAAACGGAGCGTACTTAGACAAGGAAGGGACAATATATGTAGTCACTAGTCATCCAGATAGGACTGACGAATTTGGGAATGAGATCCCAGGAATGGACTTAGGTGACCTAGAGCAGGGAAGCATGGGTGAAGAACCAAGGACCCCCCGAGGCAAATCTGCTCTCACTAGGATTATCACACCAGAATGGATTCCCCAAGATAATAAGAGCATAGATCTACTTCTGAACCGAGAAACTGACGAAGCCTTTTGGAGGTATAAATCTGATCGACCAGTTGATATAGGAACAATCATGATCTATGAGTTTAAGGATCCTGATAGCCTAGGCAGAGTGACCTACTTAGATCACGCTTTAGAGAGGATCTTTGTGGTGACAGAAAATGATAGGCATGCTTACACTTGGAAAGGTGAAATTATTTTCCCCCAACCAAGATCAAATGTGTCCTACGGTCACCCTGGAGCAGGAACATCCCAAGCTCATGGAACTCAAAGAGACAGAAGTAGAGATAGGCCAGAAGTAAGCTTTGCTAACCCAGGGGGCAGAGAAAGAACGAGGATGGAAACAAATAGAGTAGAGCCTGAGGTACATAGAGCCCCAAGAAATCAAAGGAATATGGAAGACTTCCCTCTACCACGACCTAGAGAACACACCAGGATTTTGAGACCAACTCAGTTAGTCAAGTCCATGAAAAATTACTTCGATGGCACAGGAGACCCATACGATCATGTGGCAGAGTTTAGGCAAGTCTTGAGAGCAGAACAAGTGGAGGACCTATTCACACAATATAATGCCTTTGGTCTAACCCTTAGGAACACAGCCCTCACGTGGTTCCAACCATTGAATGAGAGACAGTTCAGGAGCATAGACCAACTCCTAGAGGCTTTCATTATTGAATTCTCTAAGAGTGGCATAAGACATAATACCTCCTCACAGATTCACAGCTTCAAGCAAACCCCTCAAGAAACCGTGAGACTTGCAGGAAGAAGATTTAGGCAATACTTAGAAAGATGCCCTGTTTCAGAGCTACCCACACCAGCTAAGCAAGTGGCTTTATTCTTGGATGGATTGCTAAGTGCCAAATTGAGATCTTATGTGTACTTGAAGGACCCTAGGACCATAGAAGAGTGTGTACGCATGTGCATTGACATTGAGGATAACCTAGGGGAGGAGTTAGAGCTTTCCAAGATATACAAAGATTCAGATAGTGCCTCTAGCCTCTCTTCCACGCAATCCACATCAATTGAGGAATTAGCAGAGAAAGTAGCCCAGAAACTAGGTGTCTCTAGCAAACAAATCCCAAGGTTTGCCCCTATGAAAAGATGCTATACTTGTGGAGGCGACCATATGGCGAATGTCTGTCCCATTATGGCTCAACCCCAAGTTAATCCTAGTAGCCAATACTGCACCATAGAACGAAGGTACACCAATCACACCGCGCAAGATTGTCCCTACAATAAGCAAACCGTTAGACAGACGTACCCACAACCATACCCTCAACAAGGAAGATACCAGAACCAGTACCCACCTCAGCAGTATGTGAGACCTCAACAAACCTACCAACCCTACCAAAACCAACTGAGACCCCAGCCAGTGCTAGCACAGCAACCACCTACTCCTACTAATGTGATCCCAGTAAAATATGCCGCTGCAGAAGAGAACCTGAATAGAGCTATAGTCCCTATAACACCATTGCTTTCTGAAAGTGACCCAAGTGACCATAGCTTTGATTCTACACATGTTGATAGCCCCCAGGCCTACTACATGCAGTCTCCTGAACATGGTGAGTCTTACTATAGTGAAGAGCCAAATGAACCTAGTTGGGAGTCAGATTACACAAACGTCATGTATGCAAACCCCAACCCTAGGCCTCAACCTAGGCAAGTAAGACCCCCATTCCCTAAAGGACCATGCTACAGATGTCAGGGAGCATCTCTTACAAGATTGCCCAAAGAATCCCAGCAATATGCCAAAAATAACTCCCATTAATGTTATTGGGTTAGTTGTAGACTCCACAGGAAGTGTGATGTCCACTACACCAGTGCAAGTGATCACTAGAGCTCAAGCATTGCAGCAAAACCAAGGGGTAGACCAGGAAAAGAGCCCAGATGTTAGTGAAACAGAGAGCATGACAAAGAAGAGGACTAGAGCTTGGAGAGATAGCCGTGAAAGAATGAAAAGGCAATGGGCAAAAAGGATGAATGAACTCGAGGAGAGCCTCAGAGAAACAAAGGCCAGGATAACTAAACTCACATCTCAAACTCCCTCTCACACTACCCCACCTCCACCATTCCCAACTCCATCCGACCCTCCACCTTCCAACCCGCCTCAACTAATTCCACCACCCCCTAGAGTAGGATCAGTCCTAGCAGATCCCACTCCCGAAGACCTTAATATGATGCTTAAAGCATATCAGGCCAGAATCCAAGAAGGGCCAAACGTAACTGATCATGAAAAGTGTTACCCTAGAGCAGAACTAGAGCTTGAACGAACCAAAATTTGTGCTAAGATGGTGGAGTTGGCTCAGACCATGTTTGAAGCCAGTCGCCTATTTAACATCTCTAGTTCAGCGAAGACACAGTTACACTTTGATGGACTGTTAGAAAGAATAGAGAAGTTGATTGCACAATCAGAAAAGGAACCCGCCTCTCAACACAAGGACAAGGCAAGTGAAAGAGTAAGCATTCCTACCCAAGAAGTCTATGTGCCTAACTCTACGGAGCCAGACACATCTTCTTCTATGAATCGGTTCACACCAGAATTCCTACGAGAGATTCAAGAAGACAAATGGGCTAAGAAAAGTGAAGTCCCTCCTCCCATTGAACTTGTGGATGATGCACATGACCAATTCCCACAAGACATCCCATCCATTTATGAGGAGCAAGAGAGCACCCACTCTCAGGAAAGATTAGACTTTGAGTCTAACTCTCTACAAGAATTACCCCACTTCACAGGCCCATGGGAAGCTAAGTCCACGTGCATGAGAGCACCCACGGTCATGGTACGAAATGAGGACTCAGTCATACCTAGGAACACAGAGGTAGTGAAAAACACTAAAGTACAATGCAACCTCACCTTAGAAGAGCTACTCAAAGTAAGGCCAGAGCTATGGAAACATGTAGCCAAACAAGTACCAGAAATAGCCAAACCTCGTTCCCAGGTAGGATCCCAGAGAACAGTGCCAGAAATACCATTGGACAAGATAGGAGACATGAGTGAGGGCGAAGAGGGAAACACATATCTTCCTATCACCCATCAAGGATACACCACCAAGGCCATTCTAGACTCAGGCGCAGGTGTTGCAATTGCTACCACTTCCCTATGGAAGCGTTGGGGCAAGCCAACACTTAGGCCCACAAGAATGAAATTGCAAATGGCTGATGGTCACATAGAGAGACCCTTAGGCTTGCTAGAAGGAATAACTCTCACTACTTGTGGTGTTGAGTTTGAGCACACTTTCGCCATATGTGACTTTAGCAAGAACCATGCCTATGAGATGATTTTGGGAAGACCATTTATGCGACAGTTGCAAGTGGTACAGGACTGGGGAACCAACTCCTTGTACCTACAACACTTAGGTGTTACGACCAAAGTGAATCTTAAAGATTACTCTCATAGAGATGTCCCTCCTATCCAATGGAATCCCATCCATAAAGCCAAAGATGATACGGAATCTGTGCATTCCATAGGATCAGGATCCTCATGGATGCATGAAGACACCCACTTATGGATGTGCAAAGTGGCAGTAGAAGAGGAGAAAAGAGAAAAGGCCAGAGAAATAGGTGCAAACGAAACAGATAGACCTATTCAAGACCCAGCCTATACACCTGTAGTATTTCCTGATGAAGAATTTGAACCCCATGGCTGGGCAGAAATCTTAGCAACAATGGATGTAGCCATCAACGAAGAACAATGGACACCCCACTGTGATGAGCATGGCTATGACATTTTAGTCTTCTCCATAGAGCCAATTATGGGAGAGGCAGTCTTAGAAGAGTGTGAACCTAACCCTGATGCATTTGAGGATGCGAGTGACTCCGATCTAGAGTCAATCATTATGGACCCACCTTTTGCATCAGATGAAGAATACTTCCATGAAGTAGAATTTCAACTCCAGAGGCATGGAGAGCTTACAAATGATGTAAGATTAGCCACACATGTGACCCCGAAGGAAGAAGGAAAGAAACGAAAGAAGAGAGTAGTCTCACCAGAAGAGGAAGAATCTTTGTTTGAGGTCCCGGAAAATTTTAAGAAGTATGAGATAGACGACAGGAGAGTCATGATAAGAATGCCTAAACGAGAGGCACAATCAAGAGAGGCCTATGATAACTAAGAAACCACCAAGAAAATAGTAGTGGCCCTAGAAGAAGGAGAGGAGAGATGCACGTACATAGGCCATGACCTAACAGAGGAAGAAGAGCATGCGTTAATAGCCTTGCTAAGAGAATACAGAGATGTATTCGCTTGGAGTTACAAGGATTTGAAAGGTGTTGACCCTGACATATGCTCACACACTATCCCCATGACCTCAGATGCCAAACCCTCTAAGCAAAAACCCTATACATATAACGATAATTATGCTGCCAAGATCAAAGAGGAGATAGATAGACTGGTTGAAGCTCGATTTATCTATGAAATTGAGCACACTGAGTGGGTATCCCCCATCGTAGTGGTGCCCAAGAAGAATGGCAAGCTGCGTGTATGCATTAACTTGAAGAAGGTCAATGCAGCCACAATTCGAGATAACTATCCGCTTCCCATCACAGAACATCTCTTAGAAAGAGTAGCAGGCAAGGAAGTGTACAGCTTCCTTGATGGATTTTCGGGCTACAATCAAGTAGCCATAGCTCCAGAAGATTAGCATAAGACGGCTTTTGCCACGGTATGGGGCATTTTTGCCTTTAGAGTAATGCCATTTGGGCTTACCAACGCACCAGCTACCTTCCAGAGGCTGATGTGCCATGTATTTAAAGAGTTCCTGAGGAAGAACTTGGAAGTCTATGTTGATGATCTTTGTGCTCATTCCAACATTAGGCAAACTCATATTCCTGAACTCAGAAAAATCTTTGACAAATGTAGAGAATATCAAGTCTGCCTGAACCCCGAAAAGTGCGTTTTTATGGTCAGGCAAGGCAAGATTCTAGGACACATAGTGTCAAAGAATGGCATATCCACTGATGAAGAGAAAGTGAGAGCCATAGCAGAGTTACCTAGGCCAAAGAATGTCAAGGAAGTATGTCAAGCTTTCATGGGGCATTGTGGTTATTACTGACGGTTTATACACATGTATGCCATCATAGCAAAGCCCATGTACGGACTTCTGACTAACTTTGAGTGGACTGATGAATGTGAGAATTCCTTCAATGAGCTTAAATGGCGATTATGTTCAGCACCAATCTTAACCACACCAGATTGGAATAAGCCTTTCCATGTTCATGTGGATGCATCCAATTATGCTATTGGGTGTGCACTCGCGCAACCTACTGGTGAAGGTAATATGGATCTTCCAATTGCCTATGCTAGTAGACAATTGAATGCAGCTAAACGAAATTATACAACCACCGAACGAGAAGGATTAGGCATGGTATATGCAGTTAAAAAGTTTAGACATTATTTGCTTGCAAACAAGTTTAAATTTTTTACTGACCACCAAGCATTGTTATATCTCGTGAACAAGCCATGTAATACAGGAAGATTAGTAAGATGGTTTCTCTTGCTAATGGAATATGAATTCAAGGTTGTAGTAAGGAAAGGGAAGACTCACTTGAGAGCGGATCATCTCTCTAGGCTCACATCTGGAGAAGCCCCACAAGGAGTGTCAGATGACCTTCCTGATGCTTACTTGTTTAATTTGGAAGTTGTACTGCAGTGGGCTAAGCCATTGGTACCGGTATTGACATACGGGCCTAACCATCTAGTAATAAACACGCAGGATAGAGAGGTAGTAAAAGCCCAAAAGTATCACATCATGGCAGGAAGTATGTACAAACACACAGATCAAGGGATCTTGGCTTGTTGTGTGGAAGAGGATGAGTACGCTAAATGGTTGCAATTAGCACATGTAGGTGCATTAGAGCAACACTACTCAAAGCAACGAACCCTACAGACACTAAGGAGACTCGGAGTGCATTGGCCTACTATGGAGGTTGATGTCCAAAAGTTGTGCAAGGAATGCCCAATCTGTTGCACTAAACCACCTGTGGAACATGCCACTCTTTATCAAGTGTCCATAGTGCCGGATTGGAGTGAACCACTAGTATCCTTTCTGAGGACGAAAACATTCCCTCCAGACATGACTCTGGCTAGGAAAAGGAGTTTAGAACAAGAAGCCCAGGATTACTCACTCATTGGTGATAATCTATACAAACGTGGTAAAGACGGTTACATGAGAGTATGTGTCCATGAGAGTGAATATCTCAAGATCTTGGACACTGCTCACCAAGGTGTAGCAGGAGGACACTTTGGACCCGATCGGGTGATCAAGGCAATACTATTTGCGGGCTTCTGGTGGCTGACCCTTCACATGGATGCACATACTTATGTGAAACGGTGTGATGTCTGTCAGAGAACTCAATATCCTATACGTAAAGATGAGATGCCACTGAAACCTATGATGGGTGGACGTGCATTCTCTAAGTGGGGAATAGACTTTGTAGGTCCTATTAATCCCCCAGCTAAGGGTTCCCATGCAGAATATATCATTGTTGCGATAGACTATCTAACAAAGTGGGTAGAGGTAAAAGCCACAACGAAGAACGATGCTCAAACAACAGCTAAGTTTTTATTTGAGAATGTGTTCACTAGATACGGGCTACCTATAGAGCTAGTTAGTGATAGAGGCACTCACTTCTTGAATGAAGTTATTGAAAATATGCTCCAAGAATTCTTGGTAGTGCATAAGAAGTCTGCCCCCTATCACCCTCAAGCAAATGGCCAGGCTGAGAGCGCCAACAAGATCTTATGCAATGTACTGACAAAATTAGTGAACAATAAACGCTCTGATTGGGACAAACAGCTACACCATGCTGTTTGGGCATACCGAGTCGCCTACAAAATGGTACTCCAAGCCACTCCCTTTCAGATGGTATTTGGTCAAAATGCAGTGCTACCGTTGGACTTCTTAATACCTACATTGAAAGTGGCACAAGAGCATGAATGGACGGGTCACGAACTCTCCTCAAGACTTTTTGACCTTGAACGATTAGGAGAAACAAGACTGAGAGCGGCTGCAGGGATATATGCAGCTAAGAAACGACAGAAGGCATACTTTGATGCCCACGTTAAGGATAAAGGTTTGAAGGCAGGCGACCTAGTACTAGTATACACGTTGAAACAACATGCGAGGAAACTGGAGAAGAGAGGCTACGGACCCATGATCATTAATAGAATCTCAACAAGTGGGGCGGTACAGCTAGCCACCTTAGAAGGTGATATTCTTCCGAGCTACATAAGCGAATGCAGGGTCAAGCTGTATCAGGAACCTCTCACAGAGGAAATGCTAAGTCGACTCAATACTGCTTAGGATAAGACGGTACTCCCTTCTTTTCCAAAGGCCAGAAGGATGCAGCAGCCAACGGCAGATCAAATACAGAAGAAGCAGAACACTACCTATACTAGAGGCCAAAAAAAGGAGCAAAGCAGATTGTTTCAGCGGATGAAACAAGTATGGAGGCGAAAAGGCGAACACCCTGTTCCGACCAGGCCAACACCACGGCCAAAACCTCTTATTAGTAATCAACAACACGACACTAATAAGAAGTCCTTCATAAATTCTTCTGCGAAAGTGAAGTCTATTTGGGTACCCAAGAAGTCAATGAAGGCCAGCCCACAATCACGACAAATATGGGTGCCTAAGGCTTGCTTGTGGGCTCAAATAGCTACACCAAGGCCAAACCCTGTACAACATGTTTCACTCACGCAAACATCTGAGGCCCAGTCTTACACATCACGCACTAACACATATTCTTCCATGGGCACAAGTAGAATCACTCGTAAATGGGTCCCTAAAAAGCCCCATTTTTCAAGTAAATACCCTATCACACTCTCCAGAGCCTCCACAAAGTCAAAATCAAAACCTATCCATTGCATTTGGCAACCTAAAACTTGTAATAAACCCCCGGATCCCAATTGTAAATCCATGTCCACCTACTAACTACTTCACTCTCACACCACATCATTCCGCTTAGCTCTTAGGTCTACCCAATTCCTAACTACACACACAAGCACCGAGCACTTACTAACCCCCTAACCTCTCCCGAACCTCATGTTAATGTTGTAACAAGGGACACAGTGTCATTTTTGTGTCCATTGCAATGTTAACATTTATTCATATATTCTCACAGAACCAGCTGCGAAGTTTTCAACATGGCTGAGGCGGTAGGAACTAGCTCTCAAACAGAAACAAGCCAGCAAATGGTGGACTTAGACAGTTTACCCGTTTTGCCTGAGACAAATGAAAGACCAAAAGAATTGCGGGCCATAAAAATCATACCTATTGCGGACCCTCCCAGTGGCCATACCATGCCCGTAGGAAAAACTTCCCACTGGTTTAGTGAAGTGGCAGGACCCTTGGGTGAGGGAACGTACCTATGGGAATCAGAGTTGGACTTCAATGGGAAGCAAGGCAAATACCATTTCTTTACAAGAGAATTCGAGAAGTTACAAAATGCACAAGGTCTACGTTCGATATGGGAGAAGGCAAGATTGGATGCATATTTCAGTGCACAGCTCCCAAAGCCTGACTTCATGCGATGCTACTATCTCATCAACACCTTTACTCCAAACCAGAACCCAAAAGGTGCAAGCTCATTTGTGATTCCATCTCTAACAAAGGGGAATGAGCTCAAGAGGTTCAGGCTATCAAACAACTTGGTGAGAGAGGCTCTAGATATGCGCGGAATGCATATTCCTACAAAGAAGGAAACCCTAGTACCGGATTACATGAAGAATCGAAGTCTCACCAAACTCAAGGACATGGTGTCCATGACGCCTAATATTGCAATACACCTTTGCATGTGCATGCAACACTTTGCTTTTCCCGCACATGATAGATTCACCATGCCGCCCAAAAAAATTTGGTTTAGTTTGTATCTGGCAGAGACACAGAGCCTCACCATCAACTTACCCCACTGGATAATTGATCAGATACACCTAGCTCACAAACGATGACCGCGGAAACAGGTTTTATATGGTTGCTGTGCTCTGATGAGAATCATTTATAGGTCTTTGGCTTATGACATCCCTATTCAACGGGCCCTAATGTGGAATCGGGTAGAGCAGTTTAGAGGCAAGACATCCATTGGACCCCCTTCTAAGAAGATGAGAGGCACTGTCCAAGTCCCATGTGCTCAACCACGTGGAGCCACCCTAACACCAGACGTCACCCCTCCACCCCGAAGAGTCCGACCATTCGCACTCCGATTTCCAAGACGCAACACCGATGGTTCTACCTTGATATTCCCTCCCATCCCAACCGATCTTGAATTTCCCAGTGGTGCACCTTTGGAAGAACTCACGAATGAAGATTTCGAACAATTATTACAAGATGTAGAGCTGGAGGCAGAAGAGGCACAACAAGTGGAGAATGTGCAAACACAGGCAACAACCTCCCAAGTACCTGTCACCACAGTTGAAGTGGATGAAGAGGATGAGGAAGATGAAGAACAGGAGGAAGATGAGGAGGATTATGATCAAGAGCATCAAGATGAGCAACAAGAAGTGCCAGAACTTGTAGGTGCACCGGCATATACAGCTCAACTACAAAGGTTATACGACACAATCAAAGCAGTACAAGAAAGGCATCAACTCTCTCTTGTGTCAGGTCAAGCTTTGATGCAAGAAATGCTATCAGATGATGGGGTGGATCAACATTTCATTGACACCCTCAAATTAGTGTCAGAATCTTTAGGAGTTCCGGAGGCTATCCACATTGCAGTCCGCCAGTCCGTGAGGTATGACAAACGCAGAGTTGACACATTACCACGCGCAGGTAAGACTATCAGGATACCCGTCACAGAACAAGAAGTACCCATTGAAACCACAGCTACCCCCACCACCACCATTGACCTCTCTGCCGAAACCTTCGTTCAGACATCACCCATCTCACCCCAGCATCCCCAATCACCACCTTCTCCACCCCCACCACCACCTCCCACCATGGAAGAAACGACAATCATCACCTCTACCTTCACTTATAAACCATCGTCACTCACATCATTCTCATTTCGAGAACCCACCTCACAAGACACCCTCTTCTCTTTCATCACCAATCCCTTGTACACTTCAACCCTTCTACCCTCCGAACCCATAATTGGCCATCCCATAATTCCAAGTGTGGTTGGAAACCCGGCACCCACCGAAGGCACCCTGTGTTTCCCAGCCTATTCCCCAATACGGGTACCTCCATTCCATGACCCTCACTTCCCATCTGGCCCCTACACCTCTTTCAACCTGACCTCACCACCCCAATACCCGTCCTTTGTGGAGTAGTTCATCCGGTCTCCAATGTTTTAGAGGCACATTTCCCCGCTGTTCGCAACGACATCAATTTACACGAACACCACACTCACTTCACCTACCATACCCACCTACATGGTAGCCCCTGTACACACCACCTTGTCTGACCCAATGGACATTTCACCAACCACAGCACCTCTCCCCACGATTCCACCATCTCCCCCTCCCTTACCCCCCACCTCACCACTCACATCATTGGCACACACAGCATTCACTACCCCCCTACCCAATCCCACCTCCCCTGCATTTCAAACTTTTTCCCTTGCATCTCATAATGTAAATAGCACGTTCAATACATTACTTCAGTGTGCACATCAACTACAACAAGAATACCATCAATTGGAAGAAAGCACTGCTGCCCTCCAGGCAAAATCTCAACGTCTGCAAGCTAGAGTCACCACTCTTGAAGCTGATTACCGAACGCTCCTAACCGAGCATACCACCTTACAGCAGGCTCACTCCGAATTGGAATCAAAGACATCAACAGTAGATGATCAAGCAGTCAAGGAACTAGAAACAGTGCTCCAAGCGCAAATGATATCTAATGCTACACTCAAATGCAACCTTGGGCTATTAAGGAAGCATATGGCAGCAACACTAGAAGAGAACAAGAGACTTCAACAACAAAACCAAGACAACTTTGAAGCGGCTATGGAAGGAACTACAGGAGCCACCATTAGCCCTACCAAGTATAGAGCAGTCCCATCGGAAGACATTCGCATCTTACTTGAGGAGCATGCAAATTTCTTGGAGTCATATGAGAAGTTAGAGACTGAATGTGCAGACCTAAAGAAACAGATAGCCAGTGCCCCCACAGCTCAACAGGAGCCGGTAATCTTGCAACACTCTACAGAAGAAGTAGAGACCCTCCGAAAACAGGTGGCAGAACTCCAAGCATGCCTCTTACCATATGAAAGGCCACCCTCGCCCACTGAAGAACCAGAACCTGAAACAGTAGTGGAAATCCCCGTCGATGATAGCTATGAAGAGCCGTACGAGCCAATGCCAACACCCGGTGGTCGGACTACAGAGGAAGGACAGGACACTTTAGAAATTCAAGTTCCAGATTGGGTCATAAGGGTCGAGAAAGTGGGTAAGACACATGATGATCGCGTTGCTGTGCAAATGCAATCTCTCACAAATCTGGAAGAAACTGTCCTTCGGTCTTCTTACTTTCAGAACCTATCCCACCAACGGTTAATCACAACATCAGAGTCGCAATACATGCCTTATTTTGTCTTGCTACATGATTATAATGCAGAAGTTAAAAGACATACAAGGAAGGAGCCCACATTTGCCACTCAATTTGAGCCAGAGGACTTACCGACAGATGCGCGTGCGGGCTCGATTTTCCAGCCTAACTGGCGTGCACGTCTACTAACTGATTACCCTAAGATGATGAGCACCTGGGCAACCATGCCACTGTATATCAAGTATAATCCATGCTATTGCCCAATGGTACGTCGTAGATCTTGGCAAGCATTTGCGATCAAGGTACGCAACAATAAAGAATGCTCGGCTTGGGTTAACTATCCATATTTTGCTCCACCTCGAGGGACCCCAACTGTAGCCTACATGATATCAATAATTCGGCACTCGTCTACACGTCTAAATAATGTACCCGACATAGCAGCGAAAATGTGTATGAAGATATTCGAGCTCATGACCACTGTCTTCAAAACCTTTCGGAATGTACAAGCTCCATACATCTCTGCCCCTGGATTCTCTCAAGGTAACAAGGATTTAGTCTACGACATGAGCCAGACTCCCTCGGTTACTATAATCTTTGCCTGGCATGCACGAATAAAGTACTTACCCGCATGCTTCAAGCAGACATTTGAGGAAATGTTCTCTACGGGATTCTGGGAATATCATTCAGAAATTTTCATTCCCAGACCCACACATTTGCTACATCTATTCGCAGTAGAACAAGCGATCCATGCAGATCAGTTACATCTGCCACATCCGGACATTCCAGGACCAATTGATTGGGATCGTATGATGACAGACTTGGCCAGAGGACTACGCATACAAGAACATCAGCTTGCCACTCAGGTTGTGGAATATTACATCCAACACTCCCAGCAACAAGGGTCTGTCAGGGATGACGGACGCGAGAGAGGGGGGGGTGTTGGAACTGAAGGACTCACTAGGCAAGGAAGCTTAAGAAGGGAGTCAGAGAGAAGAGAAAGTACAAGCAGACAGAGCAGTCAACGACGATCTGGCAAGTAGGCCAATATTTTTTCAAGACATTTATGCACATAAGAGAGGTTGACACAAGGAGAAGGAGCAAGTAGGGAGCTCCAGGAAATGTATATCAAAATGTTAGAAGAAATCCCTACAACAATAGTGATTTTCATCACTAAAAACCCTTGTAAATACCATTTCACATTTTTGTAGCTCCATTTTGTGCAAGCCAAGGAGTCCTTGAGCTTGAGGAGCTTTAGAAGTATCTACCTATCAGTTTTCACATTTTTTAGACTTCGTTTGAACCTCCAAATAGGGTAGGGAACCTAATTTTTAACTAGGCCGGACACTAGGTCTGGACAAGGCCAAAACCTAGTCAAAAACTATAAATAGAGCTAGAGAGCTCATTTTGGAGGTTGGCTTGTAATTGAAATGAACTTGTAAGAGCTTTTTGAAAGTAATCTAAGAACTCCATTGCTTCTCACTCTTTGTCTTGCCGTGTGTGCGCGTGTGTGTGTATGTGTGTGCATGCTTGTGTGCTTCTCACTCACGCACTTGTGCCTCCACTTGCTCGTGGTCTTCATACCATCCTCACGTCTTCCCGGATTGACATTAAAGGAGGTGCTACTCATCACTGAGCTACACCACCTCCATTAGGTCTTATCCTCTTCAAGCTCCTTCCTGTTTGGTTTTCAACTAGTGCCAAGTACTTTTTGAAACATGTAAATACCTCATCCTTATGCTTCATGAAATAAAGGATTGTCCATCTACTGTAATCATCAATAAATGAAACATAGTACCTTGAACCTGAGATTGATGGATCTTTGTTAGGACCCCACACATCACTGTGTACAAGCTCCAAATAGTCTTCATGAATGTATTCCTTCTTGTTGAATGGTTGCCTATGAGCTTTGCCAAATTGGCATGCTCCACATTTGTATATCATATGTTGCTCAGTCACATTGGGAATGCCAAGCACACTTTGATCCCTGCATATTTGCTTTAGAGTTCTTTCTCCTATGTGTCCTAGCCTTTTGTGCCATATTTCTAACTCAGATAATGTTTGATCTCTATAATTGAATAGTGATATATTCCTTGTGTCTTCAATCTCAAATGTGAATAATCTACCAGACTTCTCACCTTTGGCAATCCTTTTGAAGCCTTATTGAGGGTCTTCCGCATATGCTCCATGTTAGTGAATCTGAGATGTAAACCTTTCTCAATAATCTGCCCAACACTAATTAGGTTTTTGGTTATAGTTGGCACATACAGAACTTTACTCAAAAAGTTCATGCTACCATCAAATGTTTTGACATTTCCAATTTGCTTGATTGAGTGTTTAGTATCGTCACCTGTCTATACTTCATGCTTCCCTTTAGGTTCTTCAAGGTCATATAATAGAGCTATATTTCTAGCCATATGATTGGAACAACCTGAATCAACATAGAAAAGATGCTCATCATCTTTAGCTTGCTTAGATGTCATGTTCATGATGATTAGTGAATCTTCTTGGTCTTCATTATAGTTGTTGTAGTCCCTTCTTCCTCTGAAACTTCCTTGATAATTGTTGTTGTTGTAGCCTTGACTGTAGTTATGGTTGTAGTTGCCTCCTCCATTGTTGTACCTACCTTTGGATTGTCCATAGCTACCTCTATGGAAGCCTCTTCCCCTTTGATTTATAGTATTTTTGAAGCATTCTTTTGTGGTATGGTTGGTAAGACCACAAATGTTGCAAGGTGGATTGTTGTAGGATCTTCCCCTGCTTTGCTTTCCTCCCCTACCCCTTCCTCTAGCACCTCTTCCTCTTCCTGCATAATTATCTTGAGAGGTACTAGCCTCTTCTTCATTCTTCTTGTTTTTACCTTTATCCTAAGCTTTATTCTTATCTATATAAAGGGCAGAATATTGATTACCTCTAGATTTGTGACCATTCTTGTTGAGCTTTGTCTCATGGGTGAAGAGTTGCCCCATCAAGGTCTTGAGGTCAGGTATTTGCATATCCATGTAGAGGTCCATTGCTGTGGTGAAGGACTCCCACTTATCATCAGCCTTGATTTCATTAATGATCTGCCTAACTATGTGTTCTTCTTCTATCTCATCTCCAATGCTTGCAAGCTGGTCAGCTACATCTTTCATCTTAGTTACATAATTAGCCACTCCTTGCTTTGGTTGTTTCTTTAGGGTTGTAAATTACATCCATAACTGATTCTTCCTAGCTCTCTTATTTGATGAGAAATATGATGAGAGCACTTCCTAATATGTGGTAACAAGAAATCAGAGATTGAGTTTAGTAGATAAGACCTGGAAAGAGCATCCTTTTCACACCATGTGGTCAACCTTTCTTGCTCTTCCATTGTATGTTGATGCTTGTTCTTGAAGATTGGCATTTCTTCATCTCCTGAGATGTATCCAAATATACTTTTCCCTTGAAGGTAGGATTGCATCCTTAGTGACCATGCTGAGTAGTTGTTTCTGTCCAATTTGTCAATGAAGGATGGAAATCCATCTCCCATCTTGCTTGTTGTTGCTCTCATACCACAGTTGGAGGAGATGGTGGATAGTCACAAGAGATGAAGTGGTGTTCCTAGATCCTGCTTCACACCTGCTAAGAATGATTGCTGAAGAGTGTAGTGGGCCTCTTTAGCTAGCTAACGATCACAAATAATCATATATGTTTCTTGGAATATGATCCACTAATCAATGGATCAAAACAAATAGGTAGGAGTTGATCCAAGAGTAAAAAACTTGCTATTTTTGTTTCTACACCCGTTCAACGTTTTGAATAGTTCTCTAAGCACAGCAGCAATCATGTTAATTCCTTTTGGGGAACTCTAATTAACTTAGTAAGCTATCAATCATGAGTGATTTCATAAAAAATGATGGACTAAACACAAAGAAAGATGTTTAGCAAATCATAAGACCATCCCGACTTTTACGGGGTGCAACAATCAACATACTAGTGAGCGAAACACAAAGCCTTCTATTATTACAAATTCTGTTTGAGTGGTGTTTGGTTCCACACTAATGTGCTCTTGAGCTATTTATTCTCTTGTCGTTGTGGAAGTTAATCGAGGTGTGCAAATAGTAAATGGAGGGACTATAGGAGAAGGTCCTATGGGTGAAGGTAGTGGGTTTGGAAAGACCTTTTGTTGGTTGTTGGCATGGGATGGTACCTCTCCTCCTTTTAGTCTAATGGGACGTGGAGCTCCAACCGTCCTTAATGTGTGCAATTGGGTAAACCATCCTTAAATGTTTGTAGTTGGGTCCTAGTGAGCATCCTTTCTTTTGGAACATCATAAGATAAGCACATATGCACTATACAAGAGATGACACAACATCCATTAAGAACATCTTTCCTTGGTCATCATACATTTGTGGCGTACAATTGATCAATAATCCAATGTGGAAGATCTATTTTTAGCGATGCATTCTATACTAAGTATAGACTAAATCTAATCTTCTTATGAGGTTGGGTAAACATATGTTGTCTGAGGAAGGCAAAGTGCTCCATGGACATTCAAAGGGTTGTGAACAAGTTTGATGTAATAGTGAAATTTGTGAGAGTTTGAGAACCTCAATCTTCTTCATCTAATTGGGGCATTTCCTCATGTGATGGGATTGTTGGAGTTTGAGGTCTGCAGAACCACGCGAACAGTGCAAGGATGAAGAAGAAGAATCTTGGAGCACAACACATAGTATTGAATGTATTACCAAGAGAATGTAGTGAAAATCAGAGACACACTTTCTTATACCCATACACATGAAAAAATTATTGATAATTGTTACCTCTTAGGTCAATGCAAACTCTACATCTTTACTACTTTTTCCATTTTGTATTTTTGTCGAAATAAAATTTTCTAGGATGATGACATGAATAGTATTCTAGTGTCTTCTAGGTGCAAATACTTAGAATCCTTCTAATAAAGTTCATAAACGATATAAAATACATTAATAGATGATATTCAAATATGAAGAGCTTGCCTGCTTGTCAAACAATTGTTATATAAAAAATAGCGTTCAAAAAAGAAGAACCAAAATGGACATGGAACATATTAAAAATTATATATTTTTTTCTCAATATAAGAATACTTTTTACATTCTCAAAGGCTTAAACTTGATCACTTATGTGGCAACCAAGTAATACAAGATAAAACTTTATCTGATGTAATGTTTATAGCTATACCATAAATTACGAATCTAACTTGTGTTGAAACCTCATCAAGATACTTTAAAACCATCAAGCATTTTTGAGTCTCCAATCCACTGTGATAATTATTTTCTAGGTTGAAAATCTAGATGCATCACCATCTATAATTTCACTTCATGAACAATTCTCTTTTCAATCTAAGGGTATCCAAATTTCAATCTCTTTTTCCACCTTCTAGAATCCAATCCTAATAGTAGAGATTATCAAGAGATTTGATATGATTGATTGAGATTTACCTTCCATAAAATGATATCTCTCAATTTGTGAACCTCATTTGTACTTTGGCCCTTACCTAAGACATCATCAATTTGTACAATTGAAATTCTTCGATTCAATCACATTATTTTTGTTTTTTGTAAAGTCATGTTTTTGAAACATGCCGCAAAAACATGAAGAGGTCAAAACCATTGAATCTTGATCTTCTCTGAAATTCAGCATAGTGATATTGCTTTTTGAATTTCATATTTGATCTTGGTTCAAAAATTTAAAATTCTCCATTGGTTAGGGGAGTCCAATCCAAAGAAGGAATGATAGGAGCTAAATAGATCAAGAAGTTCTTTATATGCATTCCTTCACGATGGTACCTTATACTCTATAAAGTAAATAAACAATTTCATGGTATTGAATAACACAAAAAGTTTATCTACATACACTATATTTGCATATTCTTTATGAATCACTTTATACTTTCTTATTGAACATTCAAGAGGTTGGTACTCTAGAGCATTGAATAGAAATATATCCAAAACATAAAAAGGAGTTTTTAAAAACAATTATAACATGAAAAATGTGTAAAAGAAATTAATCATAAAGTTACAGCTTGATGGAAAATGTAGACGATTATTAAGCACCAAATCTTTTGCATTATATGCATGTGGAAGTCTAGCAAATTAACCACGTTTCCTTAATTTGAAATATAAAATTTTTTTATTGCATTATCTCTTTTGGCTCGTTTTACTCTCTATGCATCTCTACAATTGGGTAATATAGGCAACCAATGATTCACTTGCACAAAAGGAGATTTTTCATAGAGAATCATGTTTTTTTTTTTTTGTAAACTACATAAAGGAGATTACTTGACAAGGTTGAAAGGACTACATAAAGAGAAGCCATTCAAACACAAAGAATGTATACAAAAATAGAAAAGTTCAAAAGTGGTGAATAGCCACTTTAAAAAATCGTGAGTATTTATAGAAAGGGAACAAGAACCTTTTGATTTGACATATCGGATGTACAAAAATAAAGAAGTTCAAAAGTGGTGAATCGCCACTCCAAAAAATCGTGTATATATAGAAAGGGAACATGACCCTTTTGATTTGACATATCGGACGTGACAAAAAGACAGAGTTTTATGGAAAAAAAAAATTGTATATTTAACCATCTTTTTTCTCGTGAAACTTTAAATATTTGCATTGTACACTGTGCATAAAGATTCATTTTTGTATGGAAACAAAAATATTACGTTAATTTTAAGAATTTGCAGGATTAAGAAAATTAAGAATTTCTGTCAACTTTGCACTATTTATAGAGGCTTTTAACTAAAATGATGCCTCTCTAATTCAGCGGGCGTGGTTTAGCGGGTGTGCCTTGTACTTCTAAGCAGATAGCCAGAGTTCAAGACCCGCTTAGGGTTGGATGCCTCAAAGTTCCCCAAGATGGGTTGTTGAAGCTCAAAGTCAAGGACAAAGCATGGAAGCACATCAAAAGGTGGACACACGAGGAAAGGGAGCAAGTAGGGAGCTCCAAGAAGTGTATGTCAAATTTTCAGAAGAATCCCCTACAAAAATAGTGATTTTCATCACTAGAAACCATTGTAAATACCATTATCTATTTTTAGTAACTCCATTTTGTTCAAGCCGAGGAGTCCTCGAGCTTGAGGAGTATTAGAAGTACCATCGTACCAATTTTCATAATTTTTAGACTTCGTTTGAGCCCTCAAATAAGCCTTGGAACCTAATTTTTAACTAGGCCGGACACTAGGTCTGGACAGGGCCAAAACTAGTCAAAAAACTATAAAAAGAGCTAGAGAGCTCATTTTTGGGGTTAGCTTGTTAGAGAATAGAACTTTTGTAAGAGAACTCTTTTGCAATCTAAGCTTTCCATTGTTTCTCTCTTTGATCTTACTTTGTGCGCGTGTGTGTATGTGTGTGCATGTTGGTGTGCTTTCACTCACACACTTGTGACTTCACTTGCTCGTGGTCTTCATACCAGTCCTCACGTCTCCGCGGATTGACAAGTAAAGGAGGTGGTGCTTACGCTTGAGCTACACCAAATTTTGGCGCCGTTGCCGGGGAGAGAGCTTCGAGGACGAGCGTTGTGATGGTAAGATCGTAGATTTGCGACGTTGGAAGGTAAAAAAACTATCATTTCAGTTCATTTTCTGTTTTTTCCTCTTCATCTTCATCATCATCATCATCTCCACCTTCTTCCATCTTCTTCTTCATAGAAATTTCTTGTTTTTTAGTGCATTTTCACCATTTTCATTCCATTTTTCATGCATTATTGTGTGTGAAGGAGTTAGGAGGTGCAAGGGAGAGCAAGCGCTGTATTTTTTTCATGATTTTCTGCTCATACGGAGCTCGCCATAGCCGGCGCTCAGAAATTTGAATTTCCCGCCAAAAAACGCGATTCTGTGATGAAAATCGCGATTCTGTGAAAATTCAAAATTTTTTGAAAAATCACGATTTTCAGTTTCCCGCCTAAAAGTTGGTTGAAAAGAATCGCGATTCTGTGTTTTTCTCAAAAAACACGATTCTCTGCTCAAAATCGCGATTTTCAAAAAACACGATTCTCTGCTCAAAATCGCGATTCTCACCAATCACGATTTTCAGTAAAAACACAATTTTGTGAAAAACACGATTCTCTGCTCAAAATCGCGATTTTCAAAAAACACGATTCTCTGCTCAAAATCGCGATTCTCACCAATCACGATTTTCAGCAAAAACACGATTTTGTGAAAAACACGATTCTCTGCTCAAAATCGCGATTTTCAAAAAACACGATTCTCTGCTCAAAATCGCGATTCTCACCGATCACGATTTTCAGCAAAAACACGATTTTGTGAAAAACACGATTCTCTGCTCAAAATCGCGATTTTCAAAAAAACACGATTCTCTGCTCAAAATCGCGATTCTCACCAATCACGATTTTCAGCAAAAAACACGATTTTGTGAAAAAGGCGACTTTCTGCTCAAAATCGCGATTTTCTAAAAACACGATTTTGTGCTCAACATCGCGATTTTCATATCAAAAACACGATTCTGAAAAAAACACGATTTTATGAAAAAAAAACGATTTTGTAAATCACGATTCTCTGAGTCAAAATCGCGATTTTCAAAAATACGATTTTGTGCTCAACATCGCGATTTTCATATCAAAAAACACGATTCTCTAAAACACGATTCTGTGCTCAAAATCGCGATTTTCATATCAAAAAAACACGATTCTCTAAAACACGATTCTGTGCTCAAAATCGCGATTTTCATGTAAAAAAAAAACGCGATTTTCAGAAACACGATTTTGTGATCAACATCGCGATTTTCAAAAACACGATTTTGTGCTCAACATCGCGATTTTTTTGACTTCACAGCATCGCGATTTTCAGAAAGTTCACAAAATCGCGATTTTCTCCAAAGGTCCTGTTTGCCTGTTTTGACCCCCAGGAGCCTGATTTGACATAACTTTCTCATCCAAAGTCCATTTTTTGAGCTCTATAGCTTGTTGGAAAGCTCGTTTCAAATCCTACACGATCTCAACTGTTTTTTTCAAGAATAATGCGTTGATTTTGAGATAGGATAATTTGAAGTTGACCCTCAAGTGGGACTAGGGAACCAAGGGGGCTCTAAAGAATTTTGAACCATACCAAAGGGAAAATTTGGACTCTTGACTAAAGCTTATGAACCTGAGATCTGGTAGACACTTAGGCAAGGATAAACAAAGCATTAGATCTTCTGAGGCTAGTGTCAACCATACATCCAAGTCTTGGACACAACAACTAAGTTGTGATCTTTTACTAAGTTCAGACACAAGTGATTCAGAAATGTCTTTTAGCATGGGAAAACCTGCAGGTGGCTCAGGCATTGCCCATCTATAAACACCGGAAGGTCCCTATAAGACACAGTTGGAATATATTCGGACCAACCAATTAGGTGCTCGCATCTATGAGGATGGTCTGAGGCGATCAGTGGTCCAACTCAAAAATCCAGATCAATCCTTTGGACTTGAACACCCGGTGGTCAAGTTCGAAGAGGGGTCATACATTGATAAGGAAGGAACCATGTATGTGGTTACCAACCAACCAGATAGGACCGATGAGTTTGGAAATATCATTCATGAGAATGAGATAGGAGACCTAGAACAAGGAAATATAGGACAAGGACCCCAGACCCCTAGAGGCAAGTCAGTCTTAACCAGAGTGCTCACTCCAGAATGGATCCCTCAAGATAATAAAAGCATAGAACTATTCGTGAATAGAGAAACGGAGGAAGCCTTTTGGAGATTTAGGCCAGATCAACCCAGCCCAGTAGTCACCATCTATGAATTCAAGGACCCAGAGACACCAGGGAAAGCTGTCTATCTAGATCACACATCTCAGAAATTATTCTTGGTATCAGATCATGACAGACATGCTTACACTTGGCAAGGTGAAGCAATTTTTCCTCCACCAAGATCTAATGTTTCCCAGGGCCTCCAAGGAGCCGGATCATCTAAGGCTCATGAAACCCAGAGAGAAAGAACTAGAGAGAGACCGGAGGTAAGCTTTGCAGACACTGTAGGCAGAGACAGATCAAGATATAGAACGGAAAGACTTGAAAGGGAGAGACATAGAGTGTATAGGCATCAAAGAGACGATCATGATTTCCCATTGCCTAGACCAAGAGAGCACTCAAGAACCCTTAGACCCTCTCAAGTGGTTAAGACAATGAAGAACTACTTTGATGGATTTGGAGATCCTTATGATCATGTGGCGGAGTTCAAACAAGTGCTAAGAGCTGAACAGGTTGAAGACTTGTTCACCCAGTTCGAGGCATTTGGTTTGACTCTTAAGGGTACTGCCTTAGCTTGGTTTCAACCTCTAAACAGTCGCAACTATAGAGAGATAGGTCAGCTTCTAGAAGAATTCATTGTAGAATTTTCCAAGAGTGGTATCAGACATAACACATCATCCTTGATCCACAGCTTCAAGCAGACACCCCAAGAAACAGTGCGACTTGCAGGAAGAAGGTTTAGACAGTACTTGGAAAGATGCCCTGTACCAGAATTACCCACATCAGCCAAACAAGTGGCATTGTTTTTAGATGGCCTATTGAGCACAAAATTAAGGTCATATGTATACTTGAAAGAGCCTAGATCCATAGAAGAGTGTATACGGATGTGCATTGACATAGAAGACAACTTGGGTGAGGAGTTAGGACTATCCAAACTCTATAAGGACTCTGATAGTTCTACAAGTCATACCTCTAGAGCCTCCACTGAGATAGATGAGATAGCTGAGTAGGTGGCCAAAAAGCTAGGAGTTCAAAATAGACAAATGCCAAGGGTCACCCCAGTGAAGCGATGTTATGCATGTGGAGGAGATCACATGGCTAATGTTTGCCCGTTGACGACTCAACCCCAAGGAAACCCTAATGCTCTATATTGCACCATTGAGAGAAAATACACAAATCATACGGCCCAAGATTGTCCCTATAACAGGCAGGCTGTTAGACAAAATTATCAGCAACCTTACCAGCAGGGTAGGTATCAGAATCAGTACCAACAGCCATATTATAGGCCACAACAATATCAACCTCAATACCAGCAGCAATATCAGGCACCATATAGGCCACAACCAGTCCTTGGAAACCAACCACCAGCTCCTGCCAATGTGATCCCAGTTAAATATACGATGGCGGAGGAGAACCATAATAGAGCATTGGTGCCACTAACCCCATTGGTCTCAGAAAATGATTCTCACGCTCATAGTTCAGACTACTTCCATGAAGATAGTCCACAGGCTTATTATATAGAGTCACCTGAGCAAAGTGAGACTTCTCAGTATCAATATGGGACACCACCTATAGAACAAAATTGGGAGCCAGAAGACTCCAATGTCATGTATACGAATCCAAATCCTAGGCCCCAATTGAGACAGGAAAGACCACAAGCCCCCAGAGGACCATGCTTTAGATGTCACGGCGACCATTTCATTCGTGAATGTCCCCACCAACCAGCTCTGGGACTAGGACAGAACATCACAATACAAGGCTTTTGTCCTGAGTGCGGCAAGGAACATCTTCCTAGAGAGTGTCCTAGAAATCCCTCTAGTGCACCCAAGGTCACACCCATCAACGTGGTAGGCTTAGTGGCAGATTCAAGTTCAAGTAGCAATAATGTGGCTCCTGTACAGGCAGTTACTAGGGCACAGGCTGCACAACAAGCAAAACCAGCCGAGCAGTCGGAGTCAAGTGAGGTAGGAGAACCTAGCAAGAGAAAATCAAGAACATGGAAGGATACCAGAGAGAAGGCCAATCGCAAGTGGAATAAAAAGTTATTGGAACTAGAAGAAAGCTTAAAAGAAGCGAAAACAAAAATAGAAGACATTGCATCTCAAAGCCCCTCGCATGCCGAAACTCCATCCACTCCACCTCATCCCACCCCACCACCCATTGTAAATAGACCGCAACCAGGGTCTGTTCTGGAAGATCCAACCCTAGAAGGCTTGGACATGATGTTCAAGGCCTACCAGGCTCGACTTCAAGAAGGGCCTACAGCGGCAAACCTAGACAAGAGTTACCCCACAGCAGATTTAGAGATTGAACGGATGAAAATGTGCATGAAAATGGTAGAACAAGCTCAAGCCATACTTGAGACTAGTCAAAAGTTCAATCAGACAAACTCTATCAAAGCAGATTTGCATTTCCAGGGCTTACTAGAAAGATTAGAGCAATTGGTAAACAAACCACAAGTTTCTTTACCTCCACAGGCTCAACCAGTTATTGAAAGAGGAAGCTCACCACCAATGGGAGCTTATGTTCCTAATTCCACGGATCCAGGAATACCTCCTTCAATTCAACAGTACTCTCAAGAATTCTTGCGGGAAATACAAGAAGAGAAATGGGCCAAGGAGAAGGGTAATTCCCCTCCTATTCCTGAGATTGATGATCTTCATGATCAATTTCCCCAAGACATCCCATCTATTTACGAAGATGAAGCAGAACAACAAGAAGACGAAAGGTTAGATTTTGAATCTAATACCTTAGAAGAACTGCCTCAATTTCCAGGCCCATGGGAATCTGAATCTCTCCAGATTAGAGCTCCCACAATACTAGTAAGAAATGAAGACTCAGTGGTTCCAAGGAACATGGATGTCGTGAAGAACACTAAGGTTCAGTGTCATCTCACTGTAGAAGAGCTGCTCAAAGCAAAACCTGAGCTCTGGAATCATGTGAAGGATCAGGTTCCAAAACTTGATTCCAACATGCCAAAAGCAGGCTCCAAGCAAAGGGTACCAGAGATACCTCTAGACAAAATAGGGGACATGTGTGAGGGTGAAGAAGGTAATACTTATCTTCCCATCACCTACCAAGGTTACACAACCAAAGCAATCATAGATTCAGGTGCTGGTGTTGCTATTGCGACCACCTCCTTGTGGAAGCAATGGGGCAAGCCCACATTAAGACCAACTAGAATGAAGCTTCAAATGGCTGATGGTCATTTTGAAAGACCTCTAGGATTGCTAGAAGGGATCACTCTAACCACTTGTGGTGTAGAGTTTGAGCACACATTTGCTATATGTGACTTTGAGAAAAATAATGTCTTTGAGATGATCCTAGGAAGACCCTTCCTACGACAATTGCAAATAGTACAGGATTGGGGAACTAACTCCTTGTACTTACAGCACTTAGGGGTCACCACTAAGGTCAATTTGAAGGATTACACCTTCAGAGATGTACCACCCCTACAGTGGAATTCTATCCACAAAGCGAAAGAAGATTCCATCTCTGTGCATTCTGAAAGTTCACCTGATCCATCATGGCTGCATGAAGATACTCATTTGTGGATGTGCAAGGTCGCAAAGGAAGAGGAAAAACGTTTAAAGGCAAGAGAAGAAGGAACTTCGCTAGGAGATAGACCAGTTAGGGACCCAGCCTACACACCGATGATCTTTCCAGATGAGGAGTTTGAGCCTCATGGCTGGCCAGAAATCTTAGCCACCATGGACATTGCTGTCAATGAGGAACAGTGGACACCTCATTGTGATGAGGAAGGTTATGATATCTCAGTGTTCATGTGTCAACCCTTGCTAGAAGAATGTGACCCTAGTGATGTCATAGAAGAAGAAGAGAATGACGATGATTTGGAGTCTATTGTGATGGATAGTTGCTTTAACTCAGAGCAGCACTATCTAGAAGATATAGGAGTGTTCACCCAGAAAGAAGAAGAACCTCTCACAAGTATTAAAACAGTAAACTCAAAGGATGGAAGTGAGAGTAGTCAAAAGAAAAAGAAAAGAAAAGTAGTGAAACAAGAAAAGGAGGAATCAGTGTTTGAAGTACCAGAAAACTTCAAGAAATATGAAGTTGACGACCGCAAAATTTTGGTACGAATGCCTAAGAGAGAGGCCATCATAGGAGAATCATATGATAATAAAGAAAAGACCAAGAAGATTGTAGTGACCATTGAAGAGAACGAAGAGAGATGCACATATATAGGAGATGACCTAAGTGCAAGAGAAGAAATGGAGCTCATAGCTCTATTAAGGGAATATAGGGATGTGTTTGCATGGCACTATAGAGACTTAAAAGGGGTAGATCCAAGAATTTTCTCTCATACTATCCCCATGACTGCTGATGCTAAGCCCACCAAACAGAAGCCCTACACATATAATGATACCTATGCAGCAAAAATAAAAGAAGAAATTGATAGGTTGATTGAAGCCGGATTCATCTATGAGATTGAGCATACCGAATGGGTGTCCCCCATTGTTGTGGTACCCAAGAAGAACGGGAAGTTGCGAGTGTGTATTAACCTTAAAAAAGTTAATGCCGCTACGATTAGAGATAGTTATCCACTTCCAATCACAGAACACCTTTTGGAGCGTGTTGCAGGCAAGGAAGTTTATAGCTTCCTTGATGGATTTTCAGGTTACAATCAAGTAGCCATTGCCCCAGAAGATCAACACAAAACAGCTTTTGCTACAGAGTGGGGAATCTTTGCATTTCGTGTGATGCCATTTGGGCTCACCAATGCACCTGCAACATTCCAAAGGCTCATGTGTCATGTCTTCAAAGAGTTCTTGCGAAAGAGCTTAGAAGTGTATGTGGATGATTTATGTGCTCATTCCCAAGAAAGAAGGGTTCACATCCCTGAGCTCAGACAAATCTTCAACAAGTGTAGAGAATATCGAGTGTGTCTAAACCCAGAAAAGTGTGTGTTTATGGTGCGTCAAGGTAAAATCTTAGGGCATATTGTTTCTAAGAATGGAATCTCAACAGATGAAGATAAGGTACGAGCCATAGCGGAACTACCAAGGCCAAGGAATGTTAAAGAGGTACAAGCCTTTATGGGCCATTGTGGATATTACCGTAGGTTTATCCACATGTACGCGATCATAGCTAGACCCCTTTATGCCTTGTTGTCTAATTTTGAGTGGAACGACGAATGCGAGATTTCTTTCAATGAACTGAAGAAACGTTTGTGCACAGCACAAATATTGACCACTCCTGATTGGAATAAGCCATTCCATGTCCATGTGGATGCATCCAATCATGCCATAGGATGTGTGCTAGCACAACCCACAGGTGAAGGGAATTTAGATTTGCCCATAGCATATGCTAGTAGACAACTAAACCCAGCCGAAAGAAATTATACCACAACCGAGCGAGAAGGGTTAGGCATGGTATATGCTGTAAAGAAGTTTAGACACTATTTATTGGCCAACAAGTTCAAGTTTTTCACTGATCATCAAGCTTTGTTATATTTGGTCAATAAACCTTGCAATACTGGACGCTTAGTAAGATGGTTCCTCTTACTAATGGAGTATGACTTTGAAGTTGTTGTCAGGAAAGGTAGAACCCACCTTCGGGCAGATCACCTTTCTCGCATTACTTCAGGAGAGTCACCACAAGGAGTGTCTGATGAACTACCTGATGCTTATCTGTTCAATTTGGAAGTTGTTCCTAAATGGGCAAATAAGTTGGTACCAGTCCTAACCTTCGGCCCTGCAAATAAGAATGTGAAAACATCACAAGAAGAAATTGTAAAATCACAAAAATATCACATATTGGCAGGAAGCATGTACAAACAAGATACTGAGGGTGTATTAGCTTGTTGTGTCGAGGATGATGAACATAGTAGTTGGTTGCAGCAAGCTCATGAGGGATTGCTAGGAAATCACTATTCTAAACAACGAACATTGCAGAATTTGAAACGTTTAGGAGTGTATTGGCCTAGCATGGACAAAGAAATACATGAGTGGATCAAGAATTGTCCAATGTGCAGAGAGAGACCACCAGTGGAGCATGCGACCCTTTATCAAGTATCATTAATTCCAGATTGGAGTGCTCCATTGGTAGAGTTTATGAGAACGGGAAGATTACCCAAAGAGGCCAGTCTAGCAAGAAGACGAAATATGGAGCAAGAGGCTCAAGGCTATGCCTTAGTAGGAGAGAACCTATACCGAAGAGGTAAAGATGGTTACTTAAGACTGTGCGTTCATGAATCAGACTATTTAAGGGTCTTAGAGACTGCACACAGTGGTGTTGCAGGTGGACATTTTGGTCCTGACCGAGTGATTAAGACCATTCTATTCTCAGGACTTTGGTGGCCCACTCTTCATATGGATGCACATACCTATGTGAAGAAATGTGACACATGCCAATGTGCACAATATCCAGTTAGAAAAGACGAGATGCCTTTGAGGCCAATGATGGGAGGGCGTGCATTTTCCAAGTGGGGCATAGACTTCATAGGTCCTATTAACCCCCCAGCTAGAAACTCCCATGCAGAGTACATCATTGTAGCCACAGATTACCTTACAAAGTGGGTAGAAGTCAAAGCCACAACAAAGAATGATGCTCAGACTACGGCTAAGTTCTTATTCGAGAATGTGTTCACGAGATATGGACTACCAATAGAGTTGGTGAGCGATAGAGGTACACACTTCTTGAATGAAGTCATTGAAAATCTTCTCCAAGAATTCTTGGTGATACATAAGAAATCCGCCCCCTATCATCCACAAGCCAACGGACAAGCCGAGAGTACCAATAAGATCCTCTGTAACGTATTGACAAAACTGGTGAATAATAAACGCTCTGATTGGGACAAACAACTTCATCATGCTGTTTGGGCTTATTGAGTTGCCTACAAAACGGTACTCAACGCCACCCCATTTCAGATGGTCTTCGGACAGAACGCTGTGCTACCATTAGATTTCTTAATCCCTGCCTTAAAAGTAGCACAAGAGTATGAGTGGAATGGGCATGAATTGTCCTCTAGGATCTTTGATCTCGAACGCTTGGGTGAGACGAGGCTACGAGCGGCAGTAGGCATCTACGCTGCAAAGAAGCGGCAAAAGGCATACTTTGATGCACACATCAAGGATAAGGGATTGAAAGAGGGAGATCTAGTGTTGGTATACACACTAAAACAACATGCCCGCAAGTTGGAAAAAAGAGGATACAGACCCATGATCATTAATAGAATTTCCACTAGTGGTGCAGTTCAGTTGGCCACTCTAGAAGGAGATATCTTGCCAAACTATATTAGTGGCTGTAGAGTCAAGCTATATCAAGAACCTCTTACTGAGGATATGCTAATGAGACTCAACACTGCTAAGAAGCGAAAAGAAGAAGAGTTAAGAGTGAGAGAAGAAGCACAGGTAGAGGCCAGAGAGCGTATTAGGCGAAATCAGTTAAGGCGATTAGGCCTAGATGTCAACTCAAAAGCCCCAAAATATCACATGGATATGTGTCAAAAGTCAGGCATTGCGACTTCTCAGGTCATTGACCGAAGACCCTTTGTGACCATAGAGATAGGACAAGGGAAGGATGCAAGGACGGTGAAAGCATTGATTGACTCAGGTGCAGCAAGTAGTGCTGTTAGACTTTCCTACTGCCAAGACTTGGGGTTGAACATCAATCCCATAGAAGCTTATCTCATATGATTGGGAGGTGTGGAAACCCCTTGTTTGGGCGAGGTGGAACTTCCCATCTACCTTCAAGATGTTCCAATGAAAGTCAAAGCGCTAGTATGTCAAGATGAGAACCTTACAGAACCACTTGTCTTGGGTCAAGATTGGATCTATGACCATGCAGTTAACTTAAACCTAAGAAGTCAAATTCTTCAAGTTTGGGTACATGAACAATGCATTACATTAGAATTAGAGAACTGCATGCTCCTAGATCATGGCACCACACACTCTCTTAGTTCTTCCAAGACTAATCATATGAAAGAAGATGTTGTATGTGTCAAAAGCTCTATGATGCAGAAGGAGTCAATAGTGGAAGACCAGGTTCGAAGGCGGGTGGATCTTTCTTCTTCTCCAAAGAATCAAGTAGCCACAGTAGTGAGCCCACCACACAAGCAAACACAACCACAATCGTTCACGACAACTGCTACATCAAATAGAAAGACACCATTCGATAAAAAAGCGGTTCCGGGCATGAAGCAGATCTGGGTGCGCAAAGGAGCGCAACCACCAGCCTTGCCCCCGCAAATCCCATCCAGGCAAGCCAACCAAGTCAGAAGACGAAGAAAGCAGCTCGGACAAGCTCAATCACGAGGTATCCAACAAGTTTGGGTGCCTAAGAAGTTAGCTGCAGCTCAACAAGGGCAATTACAAATGTGGGTACCTAAGAAGCTCTTACATCCACAACAACCTATGTTCTCCCACATGCGAAAGGTCTCAACCAAGAAGCCAAAAAGAGAAGAGGGTAAGACAAAAGAAGATCAAATCAGCTCTTCAAGAATAGTAGGAAGACGTGCAAAAAGGATATGGGTTTGGAAGCCAAAAGTACAAGCAGTCTTCATCAAACCAAAGCGCCAACCACACTGGATACCACAGTTCAGAACGCATCCGAAGAGGAAGGCGCCTGAAGTGATTTCTACAGTGCCAAATACTGTTCTACAATGGACTCCAATAAGGAGGATTACATCAGTTTGAGACTCAATGGATACCTCCACCAAGGTCGGCATCAACCTCCACGAATAACATCGAAAGCCTCGAACGAGCAACAACCACCGACCCTGTCTTTTGCACCATTCAGGTCATGCATTTCCAAAGTATGCATTGATATAGGGCCACATTACACGGCCGTGCATAGACACACTTGAGAATCCCATGCACAACAGCACAGTGACATATGTCAAACATTTCTATTGATACTAACTTTTGTGTTCTTGTTTTGTGATATCCTGTTCCTCTGAAAAAAAAAAAAAAAAAAAAGGGGGGGAAAGAAAAGTGGGCGAGAGCTTGTTCCCAAGTTTGGCTTATGAAACATGAATGAGGCATGCTTAGTTGAAGGTGGAACTGTCGATTACTAGGCATTTATCAATTTGGATAGAAGTGTCTCTCGGCCAGCAGTGAGATTATTGCTGCCTTATCTGGAATGAAGAGCTTGAAGGTCCGCAACTTGAGTGATGCTTAACTACTTCATGTACCAGAGCATCCAAGGAGATATCTGCGAAAGGTAGTTCTGGAGGAGAAGACTCCTGCATATGGTGAGCTAAAGAGCATACGTGAAACTCAGCTTGGTGTAGTTACCTGATGTTGCTTGCCAAGGAATATAAAGCAATTCAATTCTCAGTATTTCCTGAACCAGTATGGAACAATAGCACTGGTGAATGGTCTATGTCAATCAGCATGGTAATCTCTTAGAAACCGGCACGTGTCCAATATTCCTCTGAGTGTCAATATAGGGAAGTGAACGTGCATGAGCCCAAGCTCAGAAATGCACATTGTTAGTGACAAATGTTGCTTTGAAAAGAGGAGAGGGGATCCACCACTCAAAAGATCTCATCAGTGGACAATCAACATGGACATTCATCAACAAGGTTCCATCCCAAAGGCCGAGTGTACAACACGAAGAGGCAAACATCCATCAACCTTCGCCATGGTAAGTATCTTTACTCTGGAAACACCATAACCATGATAGTTTAGGAAACCTCTTCGTCAGCATACCCTTGAGCACTTAGCTCAAGACCCGCAATTTTTGCACCATACTTCTTCCAATGCATTTTCCAAGTAAGCATGCGTAGGGCTACATTACAAGGCCGTGCACAAGGCACATACTTTGTTCAACCCAGGCACGAACACACTTACCCATCATTCATTATGGGTTATGAGTAGTTGGCATGACTGCTCTCAACATCATCTTTGGAAGAGCTAGCGGACGTCATGGGAACAACATCCATATCTCTGAAGCAAATTGAAGCCAGTAGTTGCTCCAAATCACTCTTGACAACCTCTTTTGAGCAACTTGCAGTTTTGAAGAGCTCACAACGACACATTTTTGCTGGAATCCAAGGAACCAGCTCATACAACGGATGGACACCACCTCTCAAAGCACTACATGGAACAGCCCTTCCAACAAGGGTCTGTCAGGGACGACAGACTCGAGAGGGGGGGGAGTGTTGAAGCTCAAAGTCAAGGACAAAGCATGGAAGCACATCAAAAGGTGGACACACGAGGAAAGGGAGCAAGTAGGGAGCTCCAAGAAGTGTATGTCAAATTTTCAGAAGAATCCCCTACAAAAATAGTGATTTTCATCACTAGAAACCATTGTAAATACCATTATCTATTTTTAGTAACTCCATTTTGTTCAAGCCGAGGAGTCCTCGAGCTTGAGGAGTATTAGAAGTACCATCGTACCAATTTTCATAATTTTTAGACTTCGTTTGAGCCCTCAAATAAGCCTTGGAACCTAATTTTTAACTAGGCCGGACACTAGGTCTGGACAGGGCCAAAACTAGTCAAAAAACTATAAAAAGAGCTAGAGAGCTCATTTTTGGGGTTAGCTTGTTAGAGAATAGAACTTTTGTAAGAGAACTCTTTTGCAATCTAAGCTTTCCATTGTTCCTCTCTTTGATCTTACTTTGTGCGCGTGTGTGTGTATGTGTGTGCATGTTGGTGTGCTTTCACTCACACACTTGTGACTTCACTTGCTCGTGGTCTTCATACCAGTCCTCACGTCTCCGCGGATTGACAAGTAAAGGAGGTGGTGCTTACGCTTGAGCTACATGGGTGCCTCTCAAAAAAAAAAATGGTGCCTTACAAGGTTGGGTGTGTGTGTATTTCCAATTCATTGTACTCTCAAAAAAAAAAATGGTGCCTCTCTTTGTGCGATTAAAAGAGCCAAGAATGTCATACTTTTGTACATGTAGCGACATACTAATCTATGTCCTTAATGCATGATTAGCAAACGACTCCTCTTCAACCATTTTTAGCCCTAATGAAACATTTATTGTACAACTGTACAAGTCCTTAGTTCAGCCATGATGATCGACTCTTTTCTCATGAACGCCAACTTAAGTCTATCTATTGAGCTTTGTGACCATTTGAATGTGCAGGCAGAGAGAGAAAGAGAGACTAAAATATGACAGCACAGTATCAAACTTCACTACAAGAAAAAGGGGGGCGTAGCGACGCCCCCGAATTGGAAAAAAGACGGGTACCGTCGCATAAGCGATGGTACAATTTTTGATTTTTTTTTCCCGACCTTTGTTGCATAAGCGATGCTAGCATCGCTTATGCGACGCTAAATTCAGAGTGTTGCAAATCTCATCGCTGACTAGCGACGGGATTAGCGACGTTGGCAAACTGCAGAGCGTCGCATATGCGACGCTTTGGAATGTAAAAAAAAAATTTTGATTTCTCCCGGCACATTTGTGCCGGGATTTGGACGCGAGCAAGAAGAGATCGAGAGAGAGAGAGAGAGAGAGAGAGAGAGAGAGAGAGAGCCGCATCTACCAACAACAAGGTATGCATACACACACACACTTACACACACATACATATGCATACACACACACATATACACACATAGACATACACACACATACACATAGACACACACACACACATACACACAAATACACACACATATACACACATACACAAATAATGTTGCATACACACATGCACACATAATGCATACACATGCACACACATATACACATACATATACACACACATACACACATACACAGACACATACACACACACACATACACACACACATACACACACATATACACACACATACGCACACACATACACACATATATATGCATACACACACATAGAGAGACATGCACACACATAAACATACATGCATACATAATGCATATGCATATGCCTACATCCATACATACTTACATGCATACACACACATATGATACATAATGCATATGCATATGCATACATAATGCATATGCATATGCATACATACATACATACTTACATGCATACACACACATATGCATTCATAATTCACATGCATACATACACATACATAATGCATATGCATACATAATGCACATGCATACATACACATACATAATGCATACACACACATATGCATACATAATGCATACACACACATATACACACATATGCATACATACATGCATACACATACACACATAGACACATACACACACATAGACACATACACACACATAAACACATACACACTCATAGACACACACACATACACATAGACGTGCACACAAATACACACATATACACACACACATACACACATAGACACATACACACATAATGATGCATTCACACACATACACATGCATACACACATAGACACACATATACACACACACATACAAACATACACACTCATAGACACACATAATGATGCATTCACACACATACACATGCATACACACATATACACACACACATCCAAACATACACACTCATAGACACACATTCATACACACACACATCCAAACATACACACTTATAGACACACACACATACACATAGATGCGCACACACATACACACACATATACACACACACATACACACATACACACATACACACATACACACATAGACACATACACACATACACACATAATGATGCATTCACACACATACACATGCATACACACATAGACACACATATACACACACACATACACACATATATGCATACACACACACACATAGAGAGAGACATACACACACATACACATACATGCATACATATGCATACATAATGCATATGCATACATACACATACATAATGCATACACACACATATGCATACATAATGCATACACACACATACACAAACCTATGCATACATACATGCATACACATACACACATAGACACATACACACATAGACACATACACACACATAGACACATACACACACATAAACACATACACACTCATAGACGCGTAGTGACACATACACATAGACACACACACATACAGACACATATACACAAACACATACACACATAGACACATACACACATAATGATGCATACACACACATACACATGCATACACATATATATGCATACATACATGCATACACATACACACATAGACACATACACACATACGCATGCATACACACACATACACATGCATACACACATACAGACACATATACACATACAGACACATATACACACACATTCACACACATATATGCATACACACACACACATAGAGAGACATACACACATAAACACATACATGCACACATAAACACATAAACGCATATGCATATATACACATATGCATATTTAACACATGTATACATATATCACACACATGCAAACACATACATATACATGAAATACAAATATATGCATACTAACATATGTATACATATAATACACATGAATACACATACATATGCATACATACATGATAAAAATTTGCTCATCGAAGATAAAGCTATATATAAAATAATTAGGCATACCCCCGAGCTTCATGTTCTAACTTAGAAGAACATGATTTCATCTCTCTAGTAGGATTCATCGTTATTCAAGTTAATAAAAAAATCTATTATCTGATATCCATTCAGAAGCTTCAAGTTATTGATCGATAACTAGAGTAGAATTTACTATCTAATCTGCTCATATGTTTTCATTATTGCCATCATTTTGGTAAGACATCAATATAGTCTCATCTTCATTATCCTTATTGATTTCATTTATTTCTTTTATTGCTAAATCTATGTTCTCATGAATCACATCATCTATTGATGGATTAATATCTATTTCTGGTAATTCCTCTTCCTCATCAGTAGAATCAGCATGTAGAGAATTATCCTCTTCATCAAAAAGATTGGTATCATTATCACGTATAATGATTCTAATTTCTATTTCAGATGTTGATGTATCAGTATCTGATGTTGAATCATCAAGAGGACTTTCTTCGATCTCTCTAACAATAAACTGTTCAAACAATGACCTACCTCTAGGTTGCACATGAATGACTTGCCACCAAGGATGAGCATCTGGGTTTTTATAAAAAAAATGTTTGTTCAATATGCCTAGGAAGAATATATGGTTCTTTAGTAGATCGCATTACCTTGGAAGAATCAATTGCCCAAAACCCAGATAATTCCTTTCTTAATGTGGAATTACTACCTTTATACTCCACTTGAAACTAGTCAACCTTCAAAATGACCTATCAAAATATATAACAACAAAAACCCATTATTACGTGCTTAAAAAAATAACTAACTCTAAAAAAAATATATAAACTTTTTTCTACCTGTTTGAATGTACGAAATGAAATTTCGTAGATACCAACAATAGTTCCTACGTAACCAAGTTAGCTATCTATAAGGTTCGTGTCTTTTGAGCTAGCACGTGATAGTTGCTTGAAAGAAGCAACAATACTAGAATCCTCTCTTTTACGTAAAGAATCAATGGCTTTGATTCTAATATGCTGTCCAAAAGCCCACATATTAGTGAACATTCGAGCTTGCAAAATAAATTCAATTAGTAAATAGAATTTAACATACATATATGAAAAAAAATAAAATATTATTTCAATAAAATTACCTTTCGTTCACAACCTATCATTAACTCTCTTTGCTCATCTGAGATTTCTTCATTATTTGCGTTGGCGCATTGCAAACGACTATATAGCCAATTCGTGAAAGAAGGTATATCTGTAATCTCATTATTATCGAGATTACGTCTAGATCTTTTGTTTTTTCGCCTTTTACTTTGGAGATTTTGAAGTTCCTTGTACTCGCTAAGGAATGCTTGCATGCATTCGCTATTATATGCTACAAAAGTAGAAACATCATTTTTTTCTTGAAACGTAAATAAGAATGGAACCCCCTTACCTGATAATACCTCATCTGTTATTTTTGAAGAAGACTCGTTGGTCCATGCACGTGGAGCTTCTTCATGAACTCTTTCAAGGTACTCACTAACGTAATACATGCACTCTTCAAGCATCCAACCCTTTGCCATGGATCCTTCTGGTTTTGCTCTTTGTCGCACATAATCTTTTAGTATTCCCATAAATCGCTCGACCCAAAACATCCATCGAGTGTTGACAACACCTGCAATCTCTATCTCATCTACAAGATGGACTAATAAATGAACCTGAATATCAAAAAATGAAGTAGGAAGTTCTTTTTCCATCAAACATAGTAGCTCTTTGCATTCACATTTTTTTTGTGGGATAGAGTTTTTATCGATCTCTTTGGATGTAATCCACCTATACATATCATAAAAATAATTATAAAGAAGTTAATTAAAAAATAAAAGATATCCAATATTCATACATATTAAATATAAAAGTATCATAATTACCTTATAAGTGATCCAAGACGATAGATCATATCTCATACTCCTTTCGTTGTACATCCATCGATAACCAAAGGTAAAATATGTTTCAAAAAGTTATGCCAGTCATGGGTCTTTAACCCAGATAAGCTCTTATCATCCATAGTAAACATATTTTGAAACGATGCTCCATATCCTATAGGAGTCTTAATCAATTGAATTCTATTGTTGATAGTCTGTATCTCTTTTGTTGTAAGTACCCAAGGAGCAGATGCATAAGTCGTTTCTTGTCGATGTCTATCAAAAACTGGCCATAACTTTGGTTTGGATTTTTTATCTTTCAAATCATTCCTTGATGCTATGGTATCTTTTAGTCCAAGAAGATGCTGCCATAGTGAATAACCAATATTTTTTAATATATGCATAGGATCAAGAAGATGACATACTTTTAACTCTTTCCAATACTCCAAAGAATACCATATTGATATGTTCTTTGCGAGTGCCAATTTTCCTTTACCTCTGTTTACATACTCATTATCTGAATCATCACTGAAGATTTCTGCTTCTAGATCTATAAGAGTTCCATCTGTCCATTTTTTATACCAATCCATAGGCGTCATAGGTTTTGGATACTGACCTGTTTCAAGCTTTCCATTAAAATGTATCGCTTCTCTTTTAGATCTTAATGGATGATCATCAGGCAAGAATCATCGATGTCGAAGATAAATATTTTTGTTGAGATTCTTACTATAGATTGATCTCAACCAATCACCACAATATGGACAAGCTTTATAACTCTTAGTAGATATTCTTGCATCATGGAAAATGATAAAAATATAATTAGATTAAATCATATTTATTTACATGCATATTGAATAAAAAAATTACATCAATACCTAAACAAACACCATATCTAGGAAAATCGTGAGTAGTCCAAGCCACAATACCACGAACCATAATATGTCTTTCATTGATGCTTTTTGATACATCAATGACATTAATACCTCTCCATAACTCTTGAAGATCGTCAATGAGAGGAGCAAGATATACATTCATATATTTAACTTGTCTTTTGCCTGGGATTAAAAGTGAAAGCATTAAATGTTCCTTTTTAATGCTAAGATATGGCAGAAGATTGTAGTTTATGACTACCACTGGCCTTGTTGACCATTTATTGGATTTCATGGAGAATGGATTAACCCCATCTAATGCAACTCCTAACTTTAGATTCTGTGGATTTTGTGCAAATTTAGGCCATGTAGAATCAATATGCTGAAAAGCAACACTATCATGAGGAATTCTGATTATTCCATCAGTACTTTTGTGATCATGTCCCCAAGTCAAAAGCTTTGATAATTCGGGGCTTTGAAACATATGTCTAATCCGTGGAGCCAATGGAAAATGTCTCAATACCTTTTTTGGGATTTTACCTTCTTCACCCTTATATCGAGGAGATTGACATTTGGGACATGTCAAAGAGTCTGCATATTCACCTCTATATAAAATACAATCATTAGGACATGCATGTATACATTGATAATCTAAACCAAGATTGTTGATTATCTTCTTCATTTCATCATGTGAGGTAGGAAGAATATTTTGACTTGGTAAAAACTTTTCAGATAATAACCTGTAAGTTTATCAAAAAAAGATATATTAAAAAAAGGTGAATAAATAAATATACATATATACATGTAGGTTTTTATTCTTACTTTAGATAAGGTAAGAACAAGAACTTGAATTGAAGGGATACTTTTTGTTTGCGCATCTTTTAAAACTATTAATGCATCTTTCAAAATATTCGCGCAAAATTTGATTGTTTTGGATGGCAGGATACGATTGTTTGTTTTGGAGGATATGAAGCATGTACCTTCATTGAATGATTTGTCGATTCACACATATGTTCAGTTTGAAAGTGTGAGAAGCGGATTTATAATTGTTATTCAAAGAATTTGGCACTGTTTATAGGCCATACAATGGTGATCTGGATGAATCGCATGCACAGAGTCAATGATGAGCATCTAAACTTTAGGATACAAAGTGGAAATCATGGTGACTTGAGAGGATCACTTTTATACAGATTATTCAAAGAACTTCAAGTTTATGACATGCAAGAGGCTTACTGCATACCCTAGGAATCCTACTGGCACTAGTCCATTATAATCAGATTGCTCTATCTTGAGTAACCTCTGTGCTTGCGATTCATCCAGGTCACCATTGTATGGCCTATAAACAGTGCCAAATTCTTTGAATAATAATTATAAATCCACTTCTCACACTTTCAAACTGAACATATGTGTGAATCCACAAATCATTCAATGAAGGTACATACTTCATATCCTCCAAAACAAACAATCGTATCCTGCCATCCAAACAATCAAATTTTGCACGAATATTTTGAAAGGTGCATTAATAGTTTTAAAAGATGCGCGGACAAAAAGTGTCCATTCAATTCAAGTTCTTGTTCTTACCTTACCTAAAGTAAGAATAAAAACCTGCATATATATATATATATATATATATATATATATATATATATATATATATATATATATATATATATATATATATATATATATATATATATATATATATATATATATATATATATATATATATATATATATATATATATATATATATATATATATATATATATATATATATATATATATATATTTAATGCATATATATATAAATAAATAGAAAATTAAAAATTATACCTTAATAGTGTCGAAATAGATACATTACTCCATCCAAAACGATTTTGAAGATTGAGAATAAGTAAGCTCGCACTTAGTCGTGTCAAACGACTTCCTTCATATACATGCTCTAGACATTCCTCTCGAAGATATTTCTCATTTTTAGAAATATCAATGCTCTCATTGTCATTTTGATACCAATCCTCAATAAAATCTACCATGCCATCATCTTCATCATTGTCACACAAATCTTGTACTTTATCGTCTTTTGAATATAGATTTTTCAACTTTGCATATTGCACAGGATTAGTTTTGCGTAGCCTCCTCATGGAAGCTTCTGATAAATAAGGTCTTAAAGGTAATTGTGAATGCTGTGGACGAATATCATCAACATCATACGTTGGAATATCATCAACATCATACGTTGGAATCTACACATATAAATAAAACTCATTAGTATTCCATAAATGAATAAAAAGTAAACTTCAAATATAAAATTAAGTATATAACTTATTAAATATGGATAGAAAATTTTTATTCTCTCTAGCTAAAAGGTGCTCTTGGAGGTCTACGCCATCCATAATTCACTAATAGCATTGACAAATATGTATCTTGATACATCTCTACTCATGTATGGTGATTCATGACTATTTTCACGCTCCTCAAATGTGCAATTAGTCCTTGAACTATTATGTAACCCTCGACTACTATTTATTAAACCTGCTATATTTCCATGTGTGTAAGGTCTTCCATCAATATATAATCTTTCATTTTCTGCATGTAAAATCCTTCTACTAGTAAGGGATGCTGCGTTCAAGCATATTCCATAAGTACTCATGCTTTGAACATAACGTGAAAGTCGATGCCAATCTCCCCATCCATATATAGGACCACAAAATGACATAAGAGTGACTTCAGAGTTCGGAGGCACATACAAATCCTCTATAATAAAGAGACCACGACCAGCATTAGTAATAGTGGATGGAGCAATCATATAGCGATTACCCCAAAAGTTGAAAACCTCTCCATCTAAAGGAAGTGGTCCTCTATTCCATCCTCTATATCTTCTTCTATCATATGTTTGTACTAAAGAACGATCACGAGCTGGCAATGGATAATCTCCAATCGTTTCATTCTCTAAACCAGGAGGTAGAGGATTTCTAGAAACCTCTGCTTGTAATTGATGAATAGCAAGTCCATGACATGTACGAGGTATATTAACATTATGAGTTCATGTGCATGTATAAGTGTATATGTGTGTATGAGTATGTGCATGTGCATGTGTATGTGTGTGTATATGTATATGCATGTATATGTATAACTCTATGTGTATGTGTGTGTATGTGCATGTATATGTGTATATGTAGGTATGTGCATGTGTGTGTGCATGTGTATATGTGTTTTAATACTTTAATTATATAATTCATTCATATGTGTATACCTAAGTGTATATGTATGTGTGTGTATATGTATGTATGTGCATGTTATGTGTGTGTATATGTATGTATGTGCATATGCATGTATAAGTGTATATGTGTGTATCAATATGTGCATGTTCTTGTGTATGTGTGTGTATATGTATATGCATGTATATGTATAACTCTATGTGTATGTGTGTGTATATGCATGTATATGTGTATATGTAGGTATATGCATGTGTGTGTGCATGTGTACATGTGTTTTAATACTTTAATTATATAATTCATTCATGCATGTACCTAAGAGTATATATGTGTGTGTATATGTATGTATGTGCATGTGTATGTGTGTGTATATGTATGTATGTGCATGTGCATGTATAAGTGTATATGTGTGTATGAGTATGTGCATGTTCTTGTGTATGTGTGTGTATATGTATATGCATGTATATGTATGTGTGTATATGTATATGCATGTATATGTATATGTGTGTATATGTATATGTATATGTATATGTATATGTGTATATGTATATGCATGTGTATATGTATGAAACATGCATGCCAGTATGTGGATGCATTTCCATTTGCATCCATCTGCATGCATGTGAATGTGCATGCATGTGGATGTGCATATACATGTATTTGCATATATGTTAATGTGTGTATGTATATATATATATATATATATATATATATATATATGCAATAATGCATACATGTAAGTCTTTTTATGTGGTTGTAGGAATGTTTGTGCATATGCATGTGTATATGTGTGTATGTCTAAGTGTATGTGCACATGTATCTGTGTGTATATATGTGTGTATGTGCATGTGTATATATGTATATGTGTGAAAGTGCATCTTCATCATGTATAATGTATAAGTGCATATCAATAACTGTGAGTATGCTATGTAATGAAAATAACACAATTCAAATTATCTACAAAGAATAGAAATTGTACTTACAATTGTTAGCCATACTTTTTGCTTGGTTAGCTTCTTGAATAACCTGCAATAAAGAGAGAAAGAAAAGAGAGACAGAAAGAGAGAGATATCTAAAGAGAGAGATCTAGAGAGAGAGAGAATTCAAAGAGAGAAAGATGTAGAAAGAGAGAAACAGAGACAGAAGAAGACAATAAGAGAGAGCTTAGGCAAAACAACAATTTTGCATATACTTGCTTCAGCTCGTAAGCACAGCGCAATTGCGAACGTTCGAGAGCTCTTCGATCGGATGCATGAAAATGCCGATTGCAGAGCCTCCAACGTTTTAATTTTTGTCCGTCAATAGACCGTCGTGTAAGCGATGCTATTCGTCATCGTATAAGCGACATCTTTTAGCATTGCTTATGCGACGGTAAGCATCGTCGCCTATGCGACGCAGAAAAAACGCTTTTACATAGCGTCGTTTTAGCGACGTATGGGAGCGTCGCAATCCCGTCGCGTCACAAGTCGCAAACACCGTCGTGTTATGCGTCGTTTAATCGACGGTCCGCACGCGACGCGAATTACGACGCATGTTACAATTTTATAGCGACGAAATTCTGTTTCCTTAACCGTCGCTATACACCCGTATTCTTTGTAGTGCTTAGTTGATAAAGAGTACTACGACCTCTATTTCTCTACATAATGGGGGTGACAGATCAAATTGTGAGAGACCAGCAGTCAAATGATCATACATTAAACAAATACAAAGCAGTTTGAAAATACAAATATTCAAACTGTTCGGAAAAACTTAGTAGTGAATTAAATCTTCTCTGGATCTGTAAAGGAAGTCCGTATTTATTTATTAGCAAGTCATGATTGATTGTCAGATACTGCACATAGGAAAACAATCACAGCTCCTTTGACAGAATAAGATACGACGCCATTACCACCTATACAACATTAGGCAGAAAATACAAAGCTGGACTGAAAACTTAATGGTGATATCAATCGTTACTGATAGTATTGATTACATGAAGGACTAATGTAGACAGAAAGAGAGAAAACAGTGTAGACATCTGTCCATATACTTACCGAGGGAGAATGTATCTGTCACGACACTCCCTGAAGCTTTGCATTGATATTCTATGCAGCTTCATTATGTCTCAAAACTATGATTTGTAATACTGAAGCCGCCATCAACTATAAGGTTCAGACCACTCACAAAATTCGAATCCTCCGAAGCCAAGTAAAGAGCAGCCTTTGCAACATCTAATGGAGTCAACGAATGCCCTTTTAAATTTGAAGAATTGTCACAGCTAGCTTGAATTACTTCCATGCTGAGATTTTGATTCCCGAAAAGACGATGGAAATGGTCCATTGCAAGAGGAGTTAACACAGCCGATGGGGATACACAGTTCACACGAATTCCATGCTTGCCAAGATTGCTAGCAGCAGCTCTCACAAGACCAAGTATCGCATGTTTGGATATGGTGTATGCAACAGGCGACAAACCAGCCATTACAGTTGCAATACTACCTGTGCAAATGATGACTCCTCTCGTTCCAGCATTCACCATTGCATTTGCCGCATGCTTAACCCCAAGGGCCATGCCACGGAGATTGACAGACATAACATGATCGAAATTGTCCATGTCCATATTGAGTACATCTTCACTCACCGCATTACCCAAGATGCCTGCATTGTTATACATAATGTCCAGCTTTCCCCACTTCGAAACAGTAAAATGCAGAAGAGCTTCTATATCAGATTCCACAGTAACATCACAATGGTGAAAGGCACACGTGTGCGCACCCATCTCCTCAGCTAGCTTCTTGCCCTCCTCATCCAAGACATCAGCGATAACCACCATGGCTCCATTCTCCACAAACAGTCGGACAGCTGCCTCTCCAATGCCTCTTGCACCACCAGTTATAATTGCTACTTTTCCTGTAAGTCTTAAGATTAAAAAGCACAGAAAGAGTGGATAGTCACCAAGCCGTACAGAGAAAATAACCTTTTCTGTCAAGTTAGGAGAATCAAATGACGCAAACCAAAGAATAGCTCCGCTGGTGGTCTACGTTTGCAGAAGTGCAATGTGAACAAAGCAGTAATGAAGTAAAGGCTGTCTATCGAATCTCTTCCCCTCGACTAAATAGACCGACATGGACAGTCCTCTGAAGTTTAAGTGATTAAGAAACCTTAAATCCTAAGGTATTTTTTATGGTTACGCGCAATGAAAAAGCGTCGACTTTCAGGAATTCTACAAATTTTAATGCTGAGTTACTTGCCTGATTTGGATGGCGCAAGTATGCCTTAGCCGGACACAACATCAACTGTTGGTAAAAGGTCATTGCCTAGCCTCCCGATGGGTTAATCAATGGAGTAGATTGCATTAAATCACAAGTGTTAAGAAAACTCATTGCGAGAGCATAAATTCTGAAAATTCAAGCTGGTTTTTGGGCAACTTATGTGCTATGGGTGTCCCTTTGAATAAAATCACAGTTTGACCTAGGAAGAGCAGGTATACAGAAATGAAATCTTGATAAACATGATTCTGAAGGCCCACCAGATAAGTTATGCATATGAAAACCCGTTCAGATTCTCTATCTCTAGAGGATGAATCAAAATTCCACGAAAAGCTATACCTCTCAAAAACACATTTTCCTGACTGGAGACCTGGCTGTGGCTACATATGAAACTCTATCTAGAAAGTCAGACTTGGTCCAGCTTTCCATCACCATTATGTTGTCTGCGCATGCGAGTACATGAATAACAAAGAAAATCATTTATTTCGCTAACACTTGAAAACATATCTGGGAATTCCTTCAGGTAACCGCTTTGCATCCTCAGACTGCCCCTAACTTTCCAAATATGTTAGAGAGCTGTAGACTTCTAAAAGAACAACAGCAAACAGCTTCTATCTCTGCACCACTATCTGCAATGCTAGCTTCAAAGGGCCTGCGATGTTTCGGAGCAGGTTCTCCGTAATGGTTATGAGACTCAAACTTCGATACGCAAATCCAGCAGGGAAAATGGGAAACGATAAAGGGAAGGTGAAGACATCTGGAGAAGAAAACCAATTGACCGAGGGGAGGAGACGGAAATTCACCTGCCGTTAGAACTGGCCATGAGGACACGCAGCTCTATAGCCAAAGTGATTATGTAGAAAAAGAATCCCGAATCGTCTCGTCAGTTCTCTCTTCGTGCTTCGCGCATTGGACTAACCAAGCCTGCGCCAGTCAGCTTACTCCCATCGTCGTTCCTTGATTTTGCTTCTTTGTAAAGCTGAAGTCCATGAGCGTGAGCAGGTGGACTTTGAAGAAGTCTTCCGGTCCAGTCTGTCCAGATAAGTCTATATGAACAAATTGTTGTCCGCCTCGGGTTCATTTTTGAAGGAACTCCTTATATCCGATTTCATGAGAGTTCCCTTTTATAGAGTCACCGAATATAAGGATAATTTCTTTATTCAATAGAGATAATTCCTTAATGTGTTGATCAATGAGATGATCAAGCATCATGCTAGCTGGAACAAAAGAAAACATCTCCTTGTACCAATTAGAATGGGTTGATATTTTTTTTTATGAAGTAGAGCTAATCATTCCTTTTTTTTTACCAATGAGATAATCAAGCATCATGCTAGTGGAAAGAAAAGAGAAAAAAAATCTGATACCAAGTCCATGTTAGAGCCAAACCAAATCAGGATGCCAATTTGGTATTGTAATCATTCAATTCATAAGAAAAGATCGAAATTCCCAAAGGAAGCATACACACCGATCAAAGGTTCACCAAATCAAGACTAGGCTAAAAAAAATCAGGAATTATATGAGGAGCAACAAGATGTTTACGCCATCCAAATAAATTGGTTTGGTAGAGTATGCACCATCTCAAAGGAATTGCAATATGAGACAAAAGCCAAAGGTTATGGTCTCTCATAGAATCTATCCCAAAAGATAAGCATTATCCTATGTACTATTTTGGGATAAGATCATTCAAAATTTCCTTAACCTTCTCTAGGTCCACTACAATGCATTCCTATGATATTAAATGAGTGAGTAGTTCTCCATAATTCACCACAAATATTGATATAATTTGATTCAATGGCAACTAAGCTTCATTTCATTTTCCAAAGTAGTAGTGAAGGTGCTTCGAGTATGGATTCCTTGGGCCAAAAAACTAGAACTCATCAAGGAGGAATGGCATAAAATCAGTAAGATAGGAAGAAAATATCCCTTACATAAATGTTTGAAACGTGTTGGGGGAATTTCGGAGACCAAAATGCATAAATACAAAGGAAAATATGCCGAAGAGATAAAGTTTGTCTTTCATATATCTTGTTCAACTGTTTGAACTTTCAATTGTTCAAACTCAATTACATTCATTGTACCCATCAAGGAAAGAATGCATTTATGTCCTACTAACTTTCCTAGCATGCTATCCAAGAAGGGGGACACCCATCATGAGAGACTCATGGATATGTTCAGTCAATACTTGAACTCATGACTTCTTCCCACAGCTTCAAGGAGTCAGCCACTACGCTACGTGAGCTCGGACATTTGAAGCACATTTTGACCTTCAGAAGAAGTGGAAAATCATATCTAAGCTTCTCTTAAATGGTGATTAAAAAGTTTAACTCTTCTTTTACAAGGGTGGTTTTTTTTGGAGCCTTCTTTACAAGGGCATATAATTATTTTAGGAAGGGTAGATTATATATATATATATATATATATATATATATATATATATATATATATATATATATATATATATATATATATATATATATATATATATATATATATATTATGATTTGTGACATGCTTTCGCTCTAGCCTCCATGGACCTTGCACATTTCATAAGCAATTTCGTACTTACATGCACACAACACACTCACAAGTCTCCTATGCTATCCTGCATTTGAGTGAGTGAGGTATGCTTTTCTTTGTAAGATGAAGATAATTTTTTCTTTCTTGTACTTCAATCACAAATATATTTCACAAGCATGAGAGAAGCACTCGCTCCACCGCTAGGCTCTCTCTATCCGTGTATGGCATCTCTCTTCTTCAACGTCTTGTAAGTTGTGATTGATAATTTATGAGTATATTCAAACACTTATAGCCATGTGCTCCTATGTGGATAATTTTCATCTAGCTTCTACGTGTCTATGATTATCTCAATTAAACTAAGTTGGATGTTGAGCATTGTGAATTAGTCGACCAGTGAAGTGATTTAAATATTTCATAAATCCAGCCAATCTCTCAATAGCATTCTTTATCTTTCCATATTATGTATCACAGGTCATTCACCTGCAACCTCCAACTTCAAGGTTCAAAGGCATAACTTGTAACCTCCACATTGTTGAGCTTGCAACATCCTCTTGCAACCTCCAACTTCGAGGTCCAAAGGCATAACTTGTAAGTTTTCTCCGTTCCTTTTGCACTTACATGAAACAATTTTGAGACTCATCTATAGTTTGACACACACTCGAACTCTATTTGTTGTCTGAAAAATATACTTGCACACATCAATATCGCTGAGTTTGTCCGTCTCTTTTGGAAGTGATAGAAATTCAATTTGTAGAGCTTCAAGTGCGTTCATGTTCCTTGTCTATGTGCATTGTGAGCAATGTGGTTAGCAACGAGATGGCAACGTCGTAGGCAACACGTTAGCAACTTGTTAGCAACATGAAGAAGTTGCGAACCTGAAGTTGCGATAAAGTTGCCTATAATTCATTTTTTTTAATCAAATTTTTATTATTTTTTTAGATTTCCAATACCCTAACTATATAAATCCTCTTATAAATGCTTTAATATATGCAAAAAACACATATAAGTATTATATATTAACGTTCAAACATTTCATATATAGATCATTTGATCATAATGTGAATGCACATTAACTTTTAAGTTTTAAGTCAAGCACTACTAAATAGATCACATTTCAAATTTCATAAGAATACTCAATAAATTCAGGAATCACCGTTTAAACTTAAATACTCAAGTGACAAGAATCGAGATGGAACTTGGAAGTGAGCAATGAGCACATGCCACAAAATACAATAATAAATTATAATGCAAAATCTAGGTACATGAGTCATACTGTCATCTTAAAGAGTCAAAACAAAAGTCAAGAGTCAAGACAATCATACTATCATCTAAATGTCATAAATACATATCCAATGTCATGACTCATGTGACATGTCCAAATAAATATACAAATATAAGTCATCCCAAGAGTCAATCATCAGAATCTGACTCAGTATCTGATGAAAACTCATCCTCATCAGGCTCATCCTCATCCTCATCCTCTCTACCATGTGGAGCAGAACTAGTAGAGGCCCCTGCAAATGCTACAGCTCGTGATCGAATACGTCTCTGGGAGCAAGTCTGATGTTGTGGCTCGGTCAACTCCTGATATAACATGTTGTAAAGGTCCAACTCCTCTGAATGTATAGTAGGCATCTCATGGACCTTCTCTATGTCAATGTGGTCAATGTTGACCTATCGCACATCTGCTGTATGACCTTCGATCTCCAAAAGGTGCAAGTTGTAGTGGCAATATACTAGCCGCTCCAACTGTGCAGTAGATAAGCGATTCCTCTTCTTTGTGTGGAAGAGGGCCCAAGTGCTCCAATTTCTTTCACATGAACTAATGCTACAGTCCTGTGAAAGAACGCGGATGGCAACTAATCTCTGCATGCTCCATAAAAAGTATGCATTATTTGCTTGAATTATGAGTTCAAAATTATGAATTACAATTTAAATGAAACTTAGAAGTTTGTACTTACTACTTACCAACTCAGGTGTAGATAGGCTATATTTCTCCCACCAAGACACAGGTGACAACTGACTAGACCAGAGCATGGCGGTATCTTTCCCAAAACTACCCCTATAGTTCCAAAATAGTAGGAGCTGATCCTCAAGTGTTAAGCGCATATCAACATCATCACGATATAGTCTACCTATGTATGAAGTCCATGCACTGTCAAGCTCATGATCCAACATCTGCCTGTAAGATCTCCATAAGGGGCATAGAATGTGAGCCATGCCATGAATCGATCGATGGAACCAACCCCATCGATCCCTCCATATAGATCTAATCTCATCAAGCCTATTTATCCAAGCGTCAAGAATCAAGAATCAATGTGAATGCATGTGACATGTCATTGGTAATATAAATAAGAATAATAAAATTTGAATGTAGCATTGTCAAAATGCATATGGCATATCTGTCTGAAGAAATAGAAGTGCATCAGGCAAGGGACTCCCCAACACGGTCCATATACTCGTAGACGAGGCCTATGGTACTCCCTTCCATGTCAACAATGCGTAGCATGGAGTATAGAGGCTGCATCACTCCCACCAAAGCCTCTACCTCTCTCCAAGATCTGTCACTCAAACATGTAATGCGTACTGACTCTTCTTTCCTACATGTATGGCCACTCCATGCAAGCCACTCCTGAGAAACAATTGTCTGCATAAGTGATTTCCTCACTCGAAGCAATCTCTCCATCACAATGCACATATAAGCAAATCTAGTCTTTGTAGGTCTAAGAAGCTCCAAATCACTGTATGATCTGAAAATGGAAAGCAAATTTAGCCTCTTTGTGAACAGGGTGACCACTCTCTAACATGTGGAAAAAATCTCATGTATCCAAGGGACCTTCCCAACATCCTCAATCAATAAGTCTATGCTATGAGCTGCACATGGAGTCCATACAATGGATGGGAGCTCCAGCTCTAACATCTTGCCCATGGAAACACAATTACTTCCGTTGTCCGTTATGACTTGGACAACATTCTCCACTCCAATCTCCAAGACTACCTCTCTGATATGTCCAAAAATGTACTCCCCTGTGATGGATAGGCCTGGAGTAGATGCATCAATGGCACGTAGGAACATGGTACCTTTGCGACAATGAACAAGTATATTATATACATTCCTTTCCTAATATCTGTCCATCCATCACACATCAAAGTGCAGCCATATTTCTTCCAGGTCTCTGACATAGGCCCCAATTGATTTTGCATAATTTCTTTTGTTCTTCTCAGCTCACTTCCTCTTAGCTCTTCATAAGAAGGCCCTTCCCACTCAACCCCAAGCCTACTCACCATTTTCATGGGCTCTTTCCATGCGGGAGTGCGCACCACATTAAAACTTAAATCACATTTAATGAAGAGCCTCATAATACCTTGGGTGGCCTCCTGCTTCCCTTGCTTTTGCAAACTAGCCCGTATGGATGATGCATGTAGGCTGCCACGACCTGTAGGAATGCTCTAAGTCTCCCATGGTCTCTTTTGCTGATGCTCTGATGCATGTGCTACCTCCTCTGTCTCCAAGTCCTCAACAAGAATGTCCCCTTGAGATGCTTGGGATGAATGTCCTTGAGGAATAGAGCTCTCTGCACTACTATGTGTTTGTGTTGATGCTCTAACCCCTCTTCTCATTTCCCGTGTTGCAACCCATTCCAAAAGCTCTTCCTTCATCTTCTCTGGCATTGGTTTAGAGCAAGGACCAACAGCTATACCTCCAAAACGTGCTAAATGTGCTTTTATTCTATCTGCCCCTCCTCTCCCTTTGTACCCACACAAATTACAGGTCCATCTCTCACTACCTCCTGTTCCAAACTTTGCTTGGCTCGTGACATATTGCCAACAGTCTTGTGTAGCTCTAGGCATGATGGTTGACTGCTCTCTCCGTATAATTTGAAGGTGATAGGTGCCACAAGTCACAGGTGAAAGGTCTCTCTCTCTCTCTCTCTCTCTCTCTCTCTCTCTCTCCCTCCCTCCTGCAGCCTACTGAGTGCTCCACAGTCCACTGCTCTGAGTGCTCAATGCTCATTGCTCTGGGCTGGAATGAAATGAAAAAGGGCCCTCTAGCAGGCCGTTTTCGGCACACTGAGAGGGCCCTATTTTTTTTTAATTGTATGCAACGCGTTGTGAACGCGTATGCAATGCGACGTTGCGTTGCGTATGGTGCGAAGGTTCCCAATGCGTTGCATATGCAACACTGATTGTGAGGACTATCATGCGATAATTTCTCAACATTTAGCATGGGCTATAGACATCAATCTCCCCAAATACTTGTTACATTTGATTTTTCTCCATGCAATATACATGAGTCACTTTCCTTATGTATCAAATGCCCCAAATTAGCTTTAAATTTCAAAGAGCATAATGACTTTCCTATGAAGTGCTCACCTACAAACATTATTTTATGCATTAATGGGGTGAACTTATACATTTTGGTATGAATTCCTTGGGTGTCCCTTCCTTATGCAATATGCACTATCGAAATAGGCCTTTAAATCAAGAAAATTTATAATATGTCGATTTTCGATGTCTCTAGTAAACTATCCCTTTTGAGCTTTCTTTGAAACTCCTTTTGGGTCTCTTCGCTTGATGTTTCTACATCTTAGCTTGTGCAATACATTTCATCCTTTTCTTTATTTCAACACATGACTGTCCAAGCCAATACCTCCCCTCTCATGATAAGTTCTTCTTGCCTAGCAATTATCAATGTCTCTAATCATCGACTGCACAAACATTGGTAATGGACATCCCCTTTGATTTGGTTGACTAGTTCTATGTGCTCAAGCCTCATGGTCCATGGACCGAACCTTTGGCTCTTGATGCCCCCCCTCCCAATATACTTAATTAGCTTATGCAGTCCGCTAGTGAAAAGTATCTACACACACACACACACACACATATATATATATCTATATATATATATATATATATATATATATATATATATATATATATATATATATATATATATATATATATATATATATATATATATATATATATATATATATATATATAAACGCATATGTATTCCATGTCTTGTATATGATTTAAAGATAAATTTATGTACATTTTTTAATACGTTTATAATTTTATCAGAAGCCTCTTTCCAAATCAAGAGAATGAGAGGAGTAAGGAAATCATTTAAAATCAACAAGAACTCATTAGGAATACCATCAATAGCAAGAGATTTACAAGGTTTAATTTACGTATGGTATCTTTAATCTCACCGATAGTGAGGGGCAGGTTTAGGATAGTAACCATGCCTTTAGGAATCATTTTTTTTTGTTTTAAGGGGATCACGGCTCTGGGACTCTAGACATTATCACCCCACTTAGAAGTACTAGTGAAAACATCCATAAAGAAGCTTTTAACTCCATGCAAGCCACTCCTGAGAAACAACTGTCTGCATAAGTGATTTCCTCACTCGAAGCAAGCTCTCCATCACAATGCACATATAAGCAAATTTGGTCTATGTAGGTCTAAGAAGCTCCAAATCACTGTATGATCTAAAAATGGAAAGCAACTTTAGCCTCTTTGTGAATAGGGTGACCACTCTCTGACATGTGGAAAAAATCTCATATATCCAAGGGACCTTCCCAACATCCTCAATCAATAAGTCTATGCTATGAGCTGCACATGGAGTCCATACAATGGATGGTAACTCCAGCTCTAACATCTTGCCCATGGAAACACAATTACTTCCGTTGTCCGTTATGACTTGGACAACATTCTCCACTCCAATCTCCAAGACTGCCTGTCTGATATGTCCAAAAATGTACTCCCCTGTGATGTATAGGCCTGGAGTAGATGCATCAATGGCACGTAGGAACATGGTACCTTTGCGACAATGAACAAGTATATTATATACATTCCTTTTCCTAATATCTGTCCATCCATCACACATCAAAGTGCAGCCATATTTCTTCCAGGTCTCTGCCATAGGCCCCAATTGCTTTTGCATAATTTCTTTTGTTCTTCTCAGCTCACTTCCTCTTAGCTCTTCATAAGAAGGCCCTTCCCACTCAACCCCAAGCCTACTCACCATTTTCATGGCCTCTTTCCATGCGGGAGTGCACACCACATTAAAACTTAAATCACATTTAATGAAGAGCCTCATAATACCTTGGGTGGCCTCCTGCTTCCCTTGCTTTTGCAAACTAGCCCGTATGGATGATGCATGTAGGCTGCCACGACCTGTAGGAATGCTCTAAGTCTCCCGTGGTCTCTTTTGTTGATGCTCTGATGCATGTGCTACCTCCTCTGTCTCCAAGTCCTCAACAAGAATGTCCCCTTGAGATGCTTGGGATGAATGTCCTTGACGAATAGAGCTTTGTGCACTACTATGTGTTTGTGTTGATGCTCTAACCCCTCTTCTCATTTCCCGTGCTGCAACCCATTCCAAAAGCTCTTCCTTCATCTTCTCTGGCATTGGTTTAGAGCAAGGACCAACAGTTATACCTCCAAAACATGCTAAATGTGCTTTTATTCTATCTGCCCCTCCTCTCCCTTTGTACCCACACAAATTACAGGTCGATCTCTCACTACCTCCTGTTCCAAACTTTGCTTGGCTCGTGACATATTTCCAACAGTCTTGTTTAGCTCTAGGCATGATGGTTGACTGCTCTCTTTGTATAATTTGAAGGTGATAGGTGCCACAAGTCACAGGTGACATGTCTCTCTCTCTCTCTCTTTGAGCTCTCTCTCTCTCTCTCTCTCTCTCTCTCTCTCTCTCTCTCTCTCTCTCTCTCTCTCTCTCTCTCTCCCCTGCAGCCTACTGAGTGATCCACAATCCACTGCTCTGAGTGCTCAGTGCTCATTGCTCTGGGCTGGAATGAAATGAAAAAGGGCCCTCTAGCAGGCCGTTTTCGGCCCACTGGGAGGGCCCTATTTGTTTTCTAATTGTACACAATGCATTGTGAACGCGTACGCAATGCGACGTTGCGTTGCGTATGTTGCGAAGGTTCCTAACACGTTGCGTATGCAACACTGATTGTGAGGACTATCATGCAATAATTTCTCAACATTTAGCATGGGCTATAGACATCAATCTCCCCATATACTTGTTACATTTGATTTTTTTCCATGCAATATACATGAGTCACTTTCCTTATGTATCAAATGCCCCAAATTAGCTTTAAATTTCAAAGAGCATAATGACTTTCCTACGAAGTGCTCACCTACAAACATTATTTTATGCATTAATGGGGTGAACTTATACATTTTGGTATGAATTCCTTGGGTGTCCCTTCCTTATGCAATATGCACTATCGAAATAGGCCTTTAAATCAAGAAAATTTATAATATGTCGATTTTCGGTGTCTCTAGTAAACTACCCCTTTTGAGCTTTCTTTGAAACTCCTTTTGGGTCTCTTCGCTTGATGTTTCTACATCTTAGCTTGTGCAATACATTTCATCCTTTTCTTTATTTCAACACATGACTGTCCAAGCCAATACCTCCTCTCTCATGATAAGTTCTTCTTGCCTAGCAATTATCAATGTCTCTAATCATCGATTGCACAAACATTGGTAATGGACATCCCCTTTGATTTGGTTGACTAGTTCTATGTGCTCAAGCCTCATGGTCCATGGACCGAACCTTTGGATCTTGATGCCCCCCCTCCCAATATACTTAATTAGCTTATGCAGTCCGCTAGTGAAAAGTATCTCCATATATATATATATATATATATATATATATATATATATATATATATATATATATATATATATATATATATATATATATATAAACGCATATGTATTCCATGTCTTGTATATGATTTAAAGATAAATTTATGTACATTTTTTAATACGTTTATAATTTTATCAGAAGCCTCTTTCCAAATCAAGAGAATGAGAGGGGTAAGGAAATCATTTAAAATCAACAAGAACTCATTAGGAATACCATCAATACCAAGAGATTTACAAGGTTTAATTTATGTATGGTATCTTTAATCTCACCGATAGTGAGGGGCAGGTTTAGGATAGTAACCATGCCTTTAGGAATATTTGTTTTTTGTTTTAAGGGGATCACGGCTCTGGGAGTCTAGACATTATCACCCCACTTAGAAGTACTAGTGAAAACATCCATAAAGAAGCTTTTAACTCTTGTAAACTCTCCTCCATGTTGAGAGAAGTCCTACCATTCCTCTTTCTCAACAAGGGAATTTTTTTTCTTTTCAACAAGGAGTACATACTCTTATTATGTCCATCAACTTCCAAACCCAATAGTCTCTTGAGTAAGAAAGAGCCAAGCTAGCATCAATATATTTCTCCAAGTTCAACTTATGTTGGACATCCATGAAAGCTTCACAAAGAGGGGTTGTCCTTGAATTTATCTAGCTCTTCTTGGATCCCAGATCTTCCATGGCTCTTCCATGGCTCTGATGTTACTATGTAACTTCTTTTGGTAAGTAATGCGTTTTTGAACATCTTTAAAAGAATGCTCCTATTCTTTGGAAGGCAAATTATAGAGTCTGAAGTGGTGCTTAAAGATTTTCTTAATTTTGGATGATACAAGGAAGTTTTATAATATAGGGTTCCAGGTGGGGCTATCCATCCCTAGAGGTAGAGTTACTTGATTTAAGGGATATAAGCAAGGGTTTGTGATAAGAGATTAACAGGGAGGAATCAAGCTCAATTCCCCACTTGTCCATTATTATAGGTGAACCCAGTGAGCATGGACATATCTAGAAGGTCACGGTGATTAGAAAGCCTACATCAAGCTCTTTTTTAGAGCCACAAGTAGTTCTACCTTTATTTTTGAATCTATCACTATTTTGTGGTGACCATATTGAAATCTCCCATAACTATAAAAGGACCATCAAGGGTAGAGCACTCTTCCCTGAAGAGTTTCCTCTCATTGGGAGAGTTGGGTCCATAAACATTAGCAAGGGTAAAGTCATAGGGCTCTTTGATAGTAAGAGCAATCCACTAGTGGGAAGATCCTATCTTCACATTACTAACCAGATGCTTTAAGATGCTAGAGACCCCAATAACAACTCCTCCTTTACCAGAAGGAGTCAAGGAGGTGTACCACTCGTGGTTATTGGACACAAGGCTGAGGTTGAACTTTAACTTATTACCCCCAACCTTAATGTCTTGCAGATAGACAAACTCAAGAAGGAAAGCATAGCCCTTAATCCACATGCCTATCACTATGCCCATCGTGGGGTCAATGATCCCTTTAGCATCAAACAAAATTCAATCTAATACTAGAGGTTCTTACTACCTCCTTGCTTTTTACTTTGTTTCATATGTGTTTTAAAGGTTCACACTCCTCATACTGAGTATGTAATCCATCTTCTGATTGTCCATTCCATTTAGTTCTTGAGCAAACTGAGACTTATGAACAAAACCCTCGTTAACTTTACCATGAACATTATTTTGATGTTGAGACAACACTTTGTTTTTCTTACCAAGAAAGTTCTGTATATTATTTTTCTAATCAGAACTGTTATTAAGGACACCATTAATACCTTTTTTAAAGGATACTTCCCTACAAGCCATTGAATTAGACCTTTGATTTTCTTTGTCATTGTCTTCTATCAAGGGATCACCATCGTTGTTGGGAGCAACATAGGGATTAAAAACCTCTTCAAGTAGCACACCAAATGAGTTTCAAAGTTTGATGTTATTCTCCTTTTTCTTTTTAAACTCCGTTTTACATTTCCACTGAGGAGCGTGAGTATTGACATGATCAGAGACATTGATCTAAGGACTAACCTTACCAGATTTCAAAGAAAGACATTCCTTTATGAGATGGCCCTATCTAAAGCAATGGAAAGAAGCATTTGGAAGGTTTCTATATGTCACATTTGTTCATGCAAGAGTCTTGCATCAGATTCTTTAATCACAATAATAGTTTTGACATTTCCAAAGATGTCAACTTCTACAAGAACTTGTGGATCCTATTTTGGCTTGATCCCATTATTCCTAGCTTTTTCTCCCAACACCTTGCCTAATTTTGTAGCTTGGGCTTCTACCCGAGTTCAACGGGCAGTTCTGGAAACTCTACCCAAACAGGAAATCGATTTGGCTTAGGTCCTCTTGGACCACTTTGACATTTAAAGAAAGTAATCGGAGTGCTCTTGATTAACCATTGTCCCTCGGATATCACTTGCAAAGCACTGTGGGGGTCTTCAAAAAAAAAAAAGGGAAAAACTATTAGGGAGATATTGCACATGCTTAACCTTGATACCTCTATTTTCCCAATTAGATCTTATCCAGAACTTTAATAGGTCTTGAGGTGGCCTAGGACCATGGCACACACCAATAATAACCCTCTCAACAAGATGGGCTTACCAAATGTCCAAACCATTAGGTTAACATTCTTCGAGAAAACCGGCTCACAAGAGAATAGAGGGTTACCTTGGTTCTGTTGTAGCCCGAGAAAGGAGAGGATGTTGTTTCCATTAGCTCTCACATTGTTGAATACAATTTCTTTAATTTATGGATGGTCAACGATTGCATCGCTGCATTGTAGTATGGTTTCAGTGATTTGCATCAACTCAATGATTGGAATTTGGCATCTTCACAATAATGAGTATATTTCACTTTGAGTAGCATCTTGAGTGTTTTTGGCTTATATATGAGAGCAAGTATGCAATTGTTATCATAGTGAATGTACTGAATATATTTTGTAAAACTTCTTGGTATGTTCTTGCGTCACAAAATATATCAAGGCACGCAATCATAGTATGAGCAATAAGGCATTTTGTATATGTTATAAATTAAATATTTTTTCTAAAGCCATTCATTCATAATGAGGTTGCATGAATCGAAAATTTTGAGTGTGTATTAGGTTGGTTTTTGTAGTAGCCGATCTTACCAAAAAGTTTGCAGAATATCTAGCGGGCGTGGTTTATCAGATGTGCTTTGTATTCCTAGGCAGATGGCCAGGGTTCAAGTCCCTCTAGGGCTGGATGTTTCAAAATTCCCCAAGATGGGTACTTCTACCTTACGAAGTCGGGTGTGTGTGTCTTTCCAATTCATTGTACTCTCAAAAAGAAAAAAATTTTGTTGAATGCGGTCTCATACTGGGTATGTCTGGTTAAAGTGTGGATATAGGGAATCTGATGCATGTGCTTCACATTTATTTGTTCTTTCAGAATTTAGGGTGGTTTCACATAGAGGCAATGGAAAAACTGAAGAATTTTGTGTGTTCCACCTGGAAATGGGTAAAATTTTTTCGAGGAGGGCGGGGGGAGGGATATCAAAACATTTTTTATGCAAATGTCCCATGGTGTGGAACATTTTTTTTTTTTTGAGTACAATGAATGAAAGAGACACACCAACCTTGTAAGGTAGAGGCGCACTGGAAGGCTGAACATGTCCAATGAGTGGGACTTGAAGCCAAGTACTCTGCTCCATGGCATTCAAGGTTTACCACAACACCACACCCATTTGGACCTGGCGTGGAATAGTTACGAATGTCCACCTAGTCTGAAAAGGCTGCATTATAATTGACGTCTCCTTGTGGATGCATGGACTCTTGATAGGGCCCACATAACTTCACATATTCTTTATCAAGCTGTAGTGTAAACTTGTCGATGGGTAGGGACTCATATTCCTTGATGAAACTTTCTATCAGGGCAGCCCATGGTGGTGGATATGGCCCGTAAATATTGTTGAGTCTCGTTCCTTTGATTTCCTTGAGTAAATGATAGTCCACAATTGATCTCTTTTTTTTAAATAAAGGAAGTTTGGCCTTAGCCTACTCTCCAGCATTGTATTAATTAAAAGAAAAGTACAAGAGAAGGGGACTAATGCCCACGGGATCCCCCGAATCCCACAGAGTAGGGGTAGCTTTTACAGACTTTAGATGGAATTACAAAGGAGGTTAATCACCCTCTCATCACCCTCATGCAGGGCCCACTTGAGTTTAAGCTTGTTGTTGATGAAAAGGAGCATTTGATGATGCATGAAGGGGAGGATTTCTTAAAGTTAGCAATTCTTCTGGCGAGGACAAGCAACAATTTCTCAATCGATCACTCTTTGGGGGAGTCGCCAATTTTATAAGCACATCTTTCCTACCAGATCTTCCATAGGACCTCCCCTCTGATGGCGTTCTAGAGAGTCATGGAGCAGTCGATAGCTTCTCCTAGTAGAGCTTATTTCCAACTGATATGTTTCTGAAGTCTAATTTTCTTTTCGACAATCTGCCAGAGCCTCTTGGAGTTGGGACAAGTAAAGAGGATGTGAGAAACATCTTCAATGGATCAGTGGCTGCGCTTGCACTAGGGAGGCAACCCACAAATTTTTCTAGCCTTTAGGTTGGTCCAGATTCCACGATGAAGAATTTGCCATAAGAGGAAAAACTTTTTTATTTCTATGAGAGGGTGCGAGATAGCCATGAACTTCATGTCCCACCGCAACCACGTCCACAATAGGCACCACTTCTTGTTGAGGTTAACCTGATGGTTCCTTTGATGTTCGGGATTTTTGTTAGGCAATTACCATTGTGCCATCTGAGACCAAGCAGACTCGATGTGTCGTTCCCCATGAGAAGACGAACGTTAGGTCCCAGGCAAGATGTCTGCTTTGCAAGGTATTCCATTCTTCATAGGTAATGTTGACATTAGGGTCAATATCCTCAAAGTTGATCCACTGTTTGGTGTCTTGTTTCCAGAGATGTTTCCATTTTTTGAAGCCTTTGTTCCATAACCTCTTGGCGTTTCGAATGTTCCAGGATTCCACGATCCGGATGCCATGGATCGAAAACCAGATAGAGTCCTTTTGTCTGATATCGGCCACCCACTTCCAATCTTCACTTATTCTTGTGAAGCTTTTGACTTTATTCCAACTCTTCCATAGGGAGCACACAAGATTCGAGCCTTTCAGGAAAATCGGGATCAGGAAAAAGAAAAGGGTCAGAATGTCAAGATTTTTCCAATTCAGGAATCCCAAGAAAGTCAATGCATTCTTGTTTCTGAAGATCAACTTGGCCCAGGAGGCCTCCCCGTTGCACCACACCTTAATCATCCATTTTGCCGCAAGTTTGTTAGCCATGCACCCAATGTCCAGAATGCCAAGGCCCCCCACTATCTCTTTGGTTCGTGCAGATGGACCACTTGATTTTAGGCACCCCCTCCTGTTGTGGTCGCCATCCAAAGGAAGTTTTTGCAAATACTCTCCATTTTGGATAGCTCTTGCTCTTTCAATCTCCAACAAGAGAGGAAGTAAATGGTCGATGAAATGAGGAACATGTTGATAACCATTACGCAACCAGCGAGTTTGATTTGCATACCTCTCCAATAGTTTAGCTTGCATTCGAGTCGGGCTAGGACCCAATCCCACCGCTACTCCATCGAGGTACCAAAGCCCAAGGGAATCCCAAGAAGCCAAAAAAATTGGCCTTGAGGAATGTTTTGATATCCATGATCAAAGAGAAGGTCAGGCTTGATCCCGACAATATCTCTGAAAGCGGTCTTTGAGTGATTGATTTTGGATCTAGAGGCTTCGTAGAAAGTTTCCAGGCACCTCCAAAAAATCTTCAGGCAGGTACTATCATTGTGGACAAACACGTTCATATCATCGACAAAAAGTCTCATGGTGATCTGGCCATGGTCATGGGGCAATCAGAGGCTTTTGGTATTAGCTGCTTCCACATGTTGTTCCTCCAGCCGCCTAAGCCCTTCTGTGGCAATGGCAAAGAGAAGGGGAGCCAACGAGCACCCTTGTCTAATCAATTTTCTTAGTTTGATCACCTTTGAAAGTTGGCCATTGACATTAATTTGAGTTGATGCGTTTCCTAGAAGGGTCGAGATCATCTTGGTAAATTTCTGACTACATCCGAGATCTTTAAGTGACTACAGAATATAGTCCCATTCCAGCCTGTCGTAAGTTTTGTCAAAGTCGATCTTGAGGAAAATCACATCTTTTCTTGACTCATTTGCAAAATCGAGACCTTCCCAAATATCTGTAATGGCTTCCAATATTGACGTGCCTTTGATGAAACCCTTTTGGTCCTCGCTTGACCATGCTCTTAGATGGCTGGAAATTCTATTGTCTATGACTTTGTCAATGATCTTATCTCCCGTTTGAAGCATCGTTATCGGATGCCAGTTCTCAATTATGTTCTTTTTCCCTTTTTTGTGTATTAACTTGATGATGCCATTGTTGAGACAAATCAAAAGCGCACCAAACTCGAGCACCTCTTGCCAGACCAGACGAAGAGGGGTGGCAACCTCCAACTTGAAGGACTTAAAGAACTCATTAGTGAGCCCGTTCGGCCTTGGGCTTTTACCAGTAGGGAGGGCATCAATGGCTTCAATGATTTCTTCTTCCAAGATAGGGGAATGAAGGTTGCATGGGATCCTATGAGAGGATACCCTAGATATGGCTGCCATGCAGTCCGATCTATAGTGGGAGAGGGGGGTCAATATCCCCAGGAGTCTCGTAAAGTGCTCTTCAATGATTCCAAAATTTTCTTCTTCCGTATTGCATACATCACCATTTGAGTTTAGGAATAGGGGGACCGAATCTCTGTTTTGTTTCCTTTTAAGGATGCAGCACATCTCTTTGGATGGTTTGTCGGCTTTGCCAGCCCACCATTTCTTAAAGAATATTTGCAAATTTTTCCTTTGTATTTCTTCCTCGTATCTCAACAGGGCTCTAATTTTCGTAGACCCTTTTGGGATTGAGCTTTCCCTTTGGTCACTTCCTCCTCAAGTCTCCATAGACTATGATATAGAGCTTCTCTATGCGCCCACCGAACAGTCTCAAGCATCTTCCTGGTTCTTATCATGATCTGATGTGACTTTTCGACTGCACATCTCCAGCTCTTGGTTGGGGATGAGCAGGAGGCGAACACCTCCTTCCACACTTCAACAATTTCTTGATGGACGGAGGGGAGAGAGAAGGAAGTCGTGTAGGTGTGAAGCCAAGGAGCCTTACGAATTTTGGTGAGAGGTTCGAAAGTGATAACAATTGGGTAGTGATCAGAGATGGCAAGGTTAGTGCATTGCGAGAGGGAAGGGCAGCCCCACTTTGGTGTAGCTCAGTGATGAGTAGCACCTCCTTTAATGTCAATCCGGGAAGACGTGAGGATGGTATGAAGACCTCGAGCAAGTGGAGGCACAAGTGCGTGAGTGAAAAGCACACAAGCATGCACACACATACACACACACACGCACACACGGCAAGACAAAGAGTGAGAAGCAATGGAGTTCTTAGATTACTTTCAAAAAGCTCTTACAAGTTCATTTCAATTACAAGCCAACCTCAAAAATGAGCTCTCTAGCTCCTTTTATAGTTTTTGACTAGCTTTGGCCCTGTTCAAACCTAGTGTCCGGCCTAGTTAAAAATTAGGTTCTAGGGCTTATTAGAGGGCTCAAACGAGATCTAAAAAATATGAAAATTGGCAGGTAGATACTTCTAAAGCTCCTCAAGCTCAAGGACTCCTTGGCTTGCACAAAATGGAGCTACCAAAATACGAAATGATATTTACAATGGTTTTTAGTGATGAAAATCACTATTTGTGTAGGGATTTTCTCTATTGATTTGTCATACATACCTTTGAGCTCCCTACTTACTCTTTCTTCTTGTGTGCTCAACTCCTTGATGTCTGAAAAATTTAGATGGCCTACTTGCCAGATCTTCTTTGACTGCCATGTCTGATTGTGATGTCCCTTCGCTCTGACTCTCTTCGTCTTGTGGCTCCTTCGGTTCCCTAACTACTGCCAACACCCCCCCCACTCTCGCGTCTGTCGCCCCTGACAGACCCTTGTCTAGATGTTCGTTGAACGTAGTATTGGACGACATCGGAAGCGAGGTGATGTTCTTCTAATCTGAGCCCCCGTGCTAGATCTGTTAATAATGCATCCCAATTCATTGGTCCTGGTACGTCCGGATATGGCACCCGTAGTTGTTCTGAATGTATGGTTCTCTCCAGAGCGAATAAGTGGAGGAGATGTGAAGGCCTGGGTACAAAAATTTCTGAGTGATATTCCCAGAATCCCGTTATGAACATCTCCTCGAATGTCTGTTTAAAACAGGCGGGGAGGTACTTTATTCTGGCGTGCCAAGCATATATTACTTCTATTGATGGGGTGGTGCTCATGTCGTAAACTAGGTCTTGGTTGCCTGTAACGAAGCCTGCTCCTGAGAAGTGGGGATCCTTAATGTTTTTAAATGTCCTGAATGTGATCAGCATTAATTCAAATATTTTCATACACATTTGTGCCATCACATCGGGTGTATTGTGTAGTCGAGTGCTCCAGTGTCTGATAGTAGAAATCATGTAATTTACAGTGGGAGGTCCTCGTGGAGGTGCTAGATAAACATAATTTAGCCACTTAGCACAGCCTTTGATGTTCTTGATAGCAATGGTGAATTCGGGCCATGTGCGTCTTCGTAGGACTGGGGCATAACAAGGATTGTACTTAATAAAGAGGGGCATGTTATTCCAGGTTCGTACCATTTCAGGATAAGTCTCCAAGAGACGGATCCTCCAAGTGGGTTGATGAATAGATCCTCTTTTTGCACTCTCTGGTATATCGTCGGGGCCAAACTGGGTGGCAAAGGTGGGGGCCTTCCCACATTGTCGTTGGATCTCTGCATTGTAATCAGCCAATAATATGCAATATGGCACATACTGATCATCATTGGTCCCTATCCACCTGTGATGGGACATACGTCGTAAATACTCGGACTTGATGACAGTGTCTTCTAATTTGGCTAATGATTGGATTTGTATTGCTACTCGTTCATCGTGAGTGTTCGTTGTCTTTTCTAATGACTGAAGCCATTCAGGTGCTTCCACTTCTAAGGTATCCATTCCCTCTGAGGTTTGTTGCCCGCTTGGCATTGGCATAGGAACGTATGGTTCCTCGTACGAATCATCTACCTCAATGGGAACCAAGTCTTCTGGCTCAGGTTCTATAACTGGAGAGGGTTGCCTTTCATACTCTAGTAACTTTTTCTGGAGCTCAACCACCTGCTCTGTCAATGCCTTCACTTCCTCTGAAGTCGAGGCCGGTTCTATTACCTTGGTTGGAGCCTCCTGTTCCTTGAGTTGGCCACGTAGCTCATCACGTTCCCTTTCCAACTCATCATGCGCATCTAATAGATCTGCATAGCTTTCCAAGATGGTCTTCATTGTCTCTGAGGGTACGGCTTTAAACTGCTCTGGATCCATTTCGTGGGGAGAGCCTTCCATTGCTGCTTCTAGATTTGCTTCATTTTGCTGTTGCAGTCTCTTGTTCTCTTCAAGGGCGGTGGCCATGTGTTTTCTGAGGAGTGCCAAGTTACGCCGGACTCTGAGATTATCAGCTTGGTATACGTCCAGCAAGGCCTCGAGTTGTTTGGTGCCCGGCTGTTGTGATGGTTGGGGAGTTTCTAGGAGTGTTTGGTGGGCATGTTCGAACGTGGTGTAACGTTGGTTGAGTTCTGCATTTTCTTCCTCGATCGCTGTGAGGTGGCTCTGAAGTTTCTGATTGGTAGTGATCACTTGATGATAACGATCGTCGAGAGCTCGATACTCATTCTGAAGTTGATAGACACATTGATTTAAAGCTAGAAATATACTATTTACATTAAATGATGTAGGGAGAGATGAAGATGCAGGGGGAATGGGGACGGGAAAGGGAGTTGTGAATGATGTGGAGTCAAGTGGAGATGTGGGTGGAGGGGGTATGGGGGACGGAGGTTGCATGGGGGAAGGGAGTGGTGCTGTGGCAGGAGATGTTTCCATAGTGTCAAATGTTTGAGTGATCGTGTAGATGGGGACCGTGGGTGGGGTAGATGTGACGTTAGTGAAGAGAGTGGTGAAGGTGGGCATAGTGACTCCCCCGAATTGGATTCCCGAAGAGAGTGGAATTCCCATGACGATTGTGGTGATAGTGGACGTGGTGGCGATAGTGTCACGTGGTGGAGTGAGTTGTGTAGTGAGGGGTGGGGAGGGTGGTGACAGTGGTGCTTCCTGATGTTCGTCTGTTTGCATTGTATTTCCTGGTGCTCATACGTTGATATGAATTTGTTTCCCGGACCTCATGGGACGGGCGGGAACTCCTTTCTCAAATCGGTGAATATAGGCCATTGCCTCATGAATGGCTTCATCCAATCCTACTGCATCGGCGTGTAGGTTTATGGACTCGATGAACATATCATCCACACCTTCCTCTGCTAGCAATTGGTTCATGAGTTTCTTGCCTGCTTCAAGTGACATTTTATGCTGTTCTTGAACTAGCTGCATGGTTCGATATAGTCTTTTTATTTGTGCCGAATACGCGGGGGCACTTGCTAACTCTGAAAGTTCATCATACTCTTGTTCTTCGTAGGCTTCTTCCTCTTGTTCGGTCTCTTGTTCATCTATGTCGACTTCTACAATTTGCGGTCGGGTGGGGGCTGACGTTGTTGTATGGGTTTGTGGTTCCTGAGCTCGCTCTGTTTCCGTTTCGAGATTAGAGTCGTAGATCAGTCTAGCCACTTCCTCATCAGTGAGATCATTGAGAGTAAAGCCCTGTGGAAATTCCAAGTCCGATGGGACGGGTGGAAACACCAGATTGGGCCCCTCTGTACTTGGTCTTGGTAGCCGAATGGTGAATGGTCCAATGCGTCGTGTCTGGGGAGGGGTAATCTCTGGTGTAGTGGTGGCTCCCCTTGGTTGAGCGCAGGGTAATTGGACTCCCCCTCTCATCTTCTTTGATGGAGGACCTGCCGCTGATAGCCTTCTCTGGAACTCCTGGGCCCGGGACCATACGAGTGCCCGCTGAATAGGCACGTCATAGGCTAGACATCGATAGATTATCTTGGTCAGAGCACAACACCTGTGGAGCACATTTTTCTGCTTCTTGTTCCACCGTTGATGGGCTAGGTGGATCTGATCTATGATCCAATGTGGTACGTTGATAGGGAGGTTTTCTGTCTCTGCCAAATACAAGCTAAACCATATCTTCTTTGGTGGCATGGTGAATCTTTCCTGGGTGGGAAAAGCAAAATGCTGCATGACGGTCCGTAGGTGAAGAGCGATGGTCGGTGTCATTGCTACAATATCCTTCAGCTTATTGAGATCTTTATGTTTCATTCTGCCTGGAACCATTGTTTCCTTTTCAGTAGGAATGTGCATACCATGCATGTCCAATGCTTCTCGTACCAGATTGAGGGTCAGTTTGAATCTTTTAAGTTCGTGGCCCGGCAACAGTGAGGGTAACACAAAAGTGCTGTCGCCTCCCTTGGCCCTGCTACGAGTGATGGTACTGATAAGGTAAGAACAACGTAAGAAATCCGGCTTTGGTAAGTGGGCCCTGAAATAACTGTCCAGGCCCGCTTTGGTCCATACGGAACGCATTACTTCGGCATTCTGATAGTTCTCAAATTCGCGCGTGAAAAAATGGTAGCGTCCCCATTTACCATTAAACTCCAATTCAGCTTCCCAAAAATAGGTTCCATCACCCAATGGTCCTGCAACATCACTGAACCAATGAGCGTGTTTGCCCACCTGAGAGGTGTGTCCCTGAGGAGGATCTTGAATTGGGAGCACATGCACAGCTTGAAGTTCTTGCGGTCTTTCGGTGAGATGTGGTTCGAGGAGAAGTGTTTCTATATCCACAATCTGTGCGCTGGATCCGGCGTGAGAACTGGAACCTCCGGCTTCTGCCATAGTTATTGCTCGCTACTGATTCTGTCGAGAATATAGAGCATGCGTTAATATTGTAATGGACAAGATAGAACATGTTTGCCCTCGTTACAATATTATCGTGAGGTGAGTAATGGGTTAGTGGTCAGTGAGTGCACGATGGCAGTGTGTGTAGTTAATGCCTGGATAGTCCTAGGAGCTAGATGGAAAGATGCACTGTCTGACTAATGCAGTTAGTAAGTGGAGATTAATTCACAAATTGGGGTCGGGGGGTTTATTACAAGTCTTAAGTTGCCAAACACCATGGATGGCTTTTGGTCTTAGTTTTGTGGAGACTCGGGAGGGTCGCATGAGTAATTCTACAGGGAGTTGTTGTGTCATTGGGACCCATTTACGCGTGAGTCCGTGCGTGCTTCTAGGTGGCAGTGTGTTCGAGTGTATCAAACAAGAGTGGGTGGCGGCTACTTGAGCGAGTGAACCATGTCGTGTAAGATGTGAATTGTGTGGGACTAGTTGAGCCCGCAAGCAAGCCTTAGGCACCCAAATTTGTCTTGATTGTGGGTCAGCCGTCATAGACTTCTTGGGTACCCAAATAGATTTCACTTTCTCAACAGAGGTTTTAGGAGTCCTCTTATTATCATCAAGTCGTTGATTACTAATAGGAAGTTGAGATCGTGGTTGCGACTTGGTTACGGTCGGCAGCTCGTCTTTCCGCACCCACATTTGTTTCATCGGCTAAGTTGTTCTGCTTCGCGCGTTCTTTTGGTCTCTCGCCTGGAGAGTCTTCAGTGATTGATCTGCCCTTAGTTGCTGCGTCCTTCTGGCCTTTGGAAAAGAAGGGAGTTCCATTGTGGTTCTGACTCCTTTTTTGAGATCTTCATTCTTCTGCATCACATAGCCTTGGACAAGAACAGCATGGTCAACTTCATGTGCACCCCTGGAGGGACCAGGAGTCCGTGTCTTTTCTAGTTCCTTGAGTGCTCCATTATTTAACTCAATTGTAATTCTAGTCTGATTCACCCATACTTGAAGAAGTCCACTTCTTAGGTTTAAGTTGACTGCTTGGTCATAGATCCAGTCTTGACCCAAGACAAGGGGTTCAGTGAGGTCCTCATCTTGACACACTAGTACTTTAACTGTCATTGCCTCATCATGAATATAGAGGGGAAGTTCCACCTCGCCCATGCAAGGGGTTTCCACGCCTCCCAATCCTATGAGATATGCTTCCACAGGATTGACAGTTAATTGCAACTCTTGACAGTGAGACAATTTAACAGCACTAGTGGCTGCACCTGAGTCAATCAAGGCTCTTACAGTCCTTGCACTCTTTCCTTGTCCTATATCTAAGGTTATGAAAGGACATCGATCAGTTATCCTATGTGAGCTATCACCTGAAACTTCACACATAGCCACGTCATATCCTTGATCTACATATGCATCTTGCCTAGGGTGCTCTCTACCTTGTCTTCTTAATTTCATTCTCCGTATGCGCTCTAGGGCTTCTGCTTGAGCTTCTTCTCGAATTCGCTTTTCTTCCTCCTTGCGTTTCTTAGCAGTATTGAGTCGACTTAGCATTTCCTCTGTGAGAGGTTCCTGATACAACTTGACTCTGCACCCACTAATGTAACTTGGAAGAACATCGCCTTCTAATGTGGCTAGTTGCACTGCTCCACTTGTTGACATTCTATTAATGATCATGGGCCCGTAGCCTCTTTTCTCTAGCTTCCTAGCATGTTGTTTCAAAGTGTAGACGAGCACTAGGTCTCCTGCTTTCAACCCTTTATCCTTAACGTGGGCATCAAAGTAGGCCTTCTGTCGTTTCTTAGCTGCATATATCCCTGCAGCTGCTCTCAGTCTTGTTTCTCCTAATCGTTCAAGGTCAAAAAGTCTAGAGGAGAGTTCATGACCCGTCCATTCATGCTCTTGTGCCACTTTCAACGTAGGTATCAAAAAGTCTAAAGGTAGCACAGCATTTTGACCAAACACATTTGAAAGGGAGTGGCTTGGAGTACCGTTTTGTAGGCAAATCGGTATGCCCAAACAACATGGTGTAGCTGTTTGTCCCAATCAGAGCGTTTATTATTCACTAACTTGGTCAACACATTACATAGAATCTTGTTTGTGCTTTCGGCTTGCCCATTAGCTTGTGGGTGATAGGGGGCAGATTTCTTATGAACTACCAAGAATTCTTGGAGTAGATTTTCAATTACTTCGTTCAAGAAGTGAGTGCCTCTATCACTCACTAGCTCTATAGGTAGCCCGTATCTTGTGAATACATTCTCAAACAAGAATTTAGCAGTTGTTTGAGCATCGTTCTTCGTCGTGGCTTTTACCTCTACCCACTTTGTTAGATAGTCTGTGGCAACAATGATATATTCCGCATGGGATCCCTTAGCTGGGGGATTGATAGGACCTACGAAGTCTATTCCCCACTTAGAGAATGCACGTCCACCCATCATAGGTTTCAGTGGCATCTCATCTTTACGTATAGGATACTGAGTCCTCTGGCAAACATCACATCGTTTCACATAGGTATGTGCATCCATGTGAAGGGTCGGCCACCAGAAGCCCGCAAATAGTATTGCCTTGATCACCCGATCTGGTCCAAAGTGTCCTCCTGCTACACCTTGGTGAGCAGTTTCCAAGATCTTGAGATATTCACTTTCATGGACACATAGCCTCAGGTAACCATCTTTACCACGCTTATATAGATTATCACCAATGAGTGAGTAATCCTGGGCTTCTTGTTCTAAACTCCTTTTCCTAACCAAGGTCATATCTGGAGGGAATGTTTTCGTCCTCAGGAAGGATACTAGTGGTTCACTCCAGTCTGGCACTATGGACACTTGATAAAGAGTGGCATGTTCCACAGGTGGTTTAGTGCAACAGATTGGGCATTCCTTGCACAACTTTTGGACATCAGCTTCCATAGTCGGCCAATGCACTCCGAGTCTCCGTAGTGTTTGTAGGGTTCGTTGCCTTGAATAGTGTTGCTCTAATGCACCTACATGTGCTAATTGCAACCATTTAGCGTACTCATCTTCTTCCACACAACAGGCCAAGATTCCTTGATCTGTGTGCTTGTACATGCTTCCTGCCATGATGTGGTACTTTTGGGCTTTCACAACCTCTCTATTTTGTGTGTTTACTACTGGATGGTTAGGCCCGTATGTCAATACTGGCACTAGTGGCTTAGCCCACTGTGGTACCACTTCCACATTAAACAAGTAAGCATCAGGAAGGTCATCCGACACTCCTTGTGGGGCTTCTCCAGATGTGAGCCTAGAAAGATGATAAGCTCTCAAATGAGTCCTCCCTTTTCTTACCACAACCTCGAAATCATATTCCATTAGCAAGAGAAACCATCTTACTAATCGTCCTGTATTGCATGGCTTGTTCACGAGATATAACAATGCTTGGTGGTCAGTAAAAAATTTAAACTTGTTTGCAAGCAAATAGTGTCTAAATTTCTTAACTGCATATACCATGCCTAATCCTTCTCTCTCTGTAGTGGTATAATTTCGTTCAGCTGCATTCAATTGTCTACTAGCATAGGCAATTGGAAGATCCATATTACCTTCACCAGTAGGTTGCGCGAGTACACACCCAATAGCATAATTGGATGCATCCACATGAACATGAAATGGCTTGTTCCAATCTGGTGTGGTCAAGATTGGTGCTGAACATAATCTTCGTTTAAGCTCCTGGAAGGAGTTCTCACATTCATCAGTCCACTCAAAGTTAGTCAGAAGTCCGTACATGGGCTTTGCAATGACGGCATACATGTGAATGAACCGGCGGTAGTAACCACAATGCCCCATGAAAGCTTGTACTTCCTTGACATTCTTTGGCCTAGGTAGTTCTGCGATGGCTCTCACTTTCTCTTCATCAGTGGATATGCCATTCTTTGACACTATGTGTCCTAGAATCTTGCCTTGCCTGACCATGAAAACGCACTTTTCTGGGTTCAAGCAGACTTGATATTCTCTACATTTGTCAAAGATTTGTCTGAGTTCAGGAATATGGGTTTGCCTAATGTTGGAATGGGCACAAAGATCATCAACATAGACTTCTAAGTTCTTCCTCAGAAACTCTTTAAATACATGGCACATCAGCCTCTGGAAGGTAGCTGGTGCATTGGTAAGCCCAAATGGCATTACTCTAAAGGAAAATATGCCCCATTCAGTGGCAAATGCTATCTTATGTTGATCCTCTGGAGCTATGGCTACTTGATTGTAACCCGAAAATCCATCAAGTAAGCTGTACACTTCCTACTTTCCTCAAGTTCACTCATCTTCTTTGCCCATTGCCTTTTCATACGTTCACGGCTATCTCTCCAAGCTCTTGTTCTCTTCTTATTTTGGCTCTCAGTATCACTAGCGTCTGGGCTCTTTTCCTGGCTTACCCCTTGGTTTTGCTGCACTGCTTGAGCTCTAGTGACTACCTGTACGGGTGCAGTGGAAGTGACACTTCCTGTGGAATCTACCACTAACCCAATAACATTAATAGGAGTGATTTTTGGTATATTATTAGGATTCTTAGGGCAGTCTCGTAAGAGATGCTCCTTTCCACACTCTTGGCAAAACCCTTGAATTGTTACTGACTGGGGTTGCATAGGTGGAGGTAAGGGACAATCACGAATAAGGTGATCTTCCTGACATCTGTAGCACGGTCCTCTTGGGAATGGAGGTCTTACCTGCCTAGGTTGGGGTCTTGAGTTAGGGTTTGTATACATTACGTTTGTGTAATCTGACTCCCAACTAGGTTCATTTGGCTCTTCACTATAGTAAGACTCACCATGCTCAGGAGACTGCATGTAGTAGGCCTGGGGACTATCAACATGTGTAGAATCAAAACTATGGTCACTCGGGTCACTTTCAGAAAGCAACTGGGTTACCGGGACTATCGCTCTATTCAAGTTTTCTTCTGCAGCGGCATACTTTACAGGGATCATGTTGGATGGAGCTGGAGGTTGTTGGGCTAACACAGGCTGAGGCCTTTGCTGGGCTTGATATTGTGCAGGTTTGTTGAGGCCTAGTATACTGTTGTGGTGGGTATTGGTTCTGGTATCTTCCTTGTTGAGGGTATGGTTGTGGGTACGTCTGTCTCACGGTTTGCTTATTGTAGGGACAATCTTGCGCGGAGTGATTGGTGTACCTTCGTTCTATGGTGCAGTATTGGCTACTAGGATTAACTTGGGGTTGAGCCATAATGGGACAGACATTCGCCATATGGTCGCCTCCACAAGTGTAGCACCGCTTAACTAGGGCAAATCTCGGAATTTGTTTGCTAGAGACACCTAGTTTTTGAGCTACCTTCTCTGCAAGTTCCTCAATTGATGTGGATTGCATGGAAGAGAGGCTAGAGGCACTATCTGAATCTTTGTATATCTTGGAAAGCTCTAACTCCTCCCCTAGGTTATCCTCAATGTCAATACACATGCGTACACACTCTTCTATGGTCCTAGGGTCCTTCAAGTACACATATGATCTTAATTTGGTACTTAGCAATCCATCCAAGAATAAAGCCACTTGCTTAGCTGGTGTGGGTAGCTCAGGGACATGACATCTTTCAAGATATTGCCTAAATCTCCTTCCTGCAAGTCTCACGGTCTCTTGAGGGGTTTGCTTGAAGCTGTGAATCAGCGAGGAGGTATTATGTTTTATGCCACTCTTAGAGAATTCAATAATGAAAGCCTCTAGGAGTTGGTCTATGCTCCTGAACTGCCTCTCATTTAGTGGTTGAAACCATGTCAGGGCAGTGTTCCTAAGGGTTAGACCAAAGGCATTGTACTGTGTGAATAGATCCTCCACTTGTTCAGCTCTCAGGACTTGCCTAAACTCCGCCACATGATCGTATGGGTCTCCTGTGCCATCGAAGTAATTTTTCATGGACTTGACTAACTGAGTTGGTCTCAAAATCCTGGTGTGTTCTCTAGGTCGTGGTAGAGGGAACTCATCCACATTTCTTTGATTCCTGTGAGCTCTAAGCATCTCAGGTTCTACTCTATTCGTTTCCATTCTCGTTCTTTCTCTGCCCCCTGGGTTGGCAAAGCTTACTTCCGGTCTATCTTTACTTCTATCCCTTTGAATTCCCTGAGTTTGGGATGTTCCAGCTCCAGGGTGACCATAGGACACATTTGATCTTGGTTGGGGGAAAATAATTTCACCTTTCCAAGTGTAAGCATGCCTATCATTTTCTGTCACCACAAAGATCCTCTCCGAAGCGTGATCTAAGTAGGTCACTCTGCCTGGGCTATCAGGATCCTTAAACTCATAGATCATGATTGTTCCTATATCAATTGGTCGATCAGATTTATACCTCCAAAAGGCTTTGTCAGTTTCTCGATTGAGGAGCAAATCTATGCTCTTATTATCATGGGGAATCCACTCTGGTGTGATAATCCTAGTGAGAACTGATTTGCCTCGAGGGGTTCTAGGTTTTGTACCCATGTTTCCTTGATCTAGGTCCCCTAAGTCCGCTTCTGGGATCACATTTCCAAATTCGTCCGTCCTATCTGGGTAACTGGTGACTACGTATATGGTTCCTTCTTTGTCCAAGTATGCTCTGTTTTCAAACTTGACAGCTAGGCGCTCTAGTCCAATGGATTGATCAGGATTCTTAATCTGTACCACAGATCTTCCTAGGCCGTCCTCATAGATGCTGGCACCTAATCGGTTGGTCCTAAGGTATTCCAACTGCGTTTTGTAAGGGCCTTCTACCCTGTGCAAGTATGGCACTCCTGAACTTACTGTAGGTCTCTCCATACCTTGAGACATCTCGGATTCACTAGTCTCAGAACTTGGGTAGTATGAGTGGTGGCTCAACTGCTGGGCCCACGACCTAGCAGTGTGGTTGACACTAGCCTCTGAAGACCTAAGGCTTTGTCTATCTCTCCCTAGATGTCGCCCTGATCTAAGGTTCATAAGCCTAATTGAATAACCCAAATTTGCCCAAGTACAACCTCGTTGCAGATCCTTTTGTATCAGTTACTTGATTCTTCTTAGTTGATTACCGTGTTAGGATTCTTGTCTGATATCACGTCGTAAGGTATATTTGAGTGTAGTTCCGCGCTTAAAGTTGTTCGTTCCACGTTAAGTTCTTTTCCTTTAAAGTTTTCAACAGTACAAAGATTATGTCCTTAGCTTGAACTTGAAAGTTTAGGTATTCTTCAACTTGATGATTGCCTATCGTCGCCCTGACTTACTCCTACCTCTAGTTGTTCTTAGCCTAAGCTAGGAATTGACGAAGGGGAGTTGAGAATATTCCGACCTTTCTTGCAGATCCTTGCTCTTTAGTGCTCGAGAAGTTGATTCTCAAGCTTGCACAAAGCCCTTGCTTGGACGCTCTCAATTGCTTCTCAATAGACCTGCATTAGTCCCAAGATTAGCTCCAGACTCAAATTCAAATGACAAACTAGACCACTTTCATGCATGTGACTCACCGACCAAATTATCTCTTGCCTTTATAAAAAACAATCCCAAGGATCCCTCAGTTTTCCTACATCGGGTATGGTTAACTTCAAAAAACCCTATCAAAAAAATCCTCACGAGCTTTCCGACAAAACAAGAATCACAGCAATTGGATTTCGTATGAGGAAGTTATGTCAGTTCAGGCTTCAGGGATTAAAACAGGGTTCAAAACAGTTTAATCAAGCAGGCAGAAATTCTGGAATTACTTGGGTTGCGGCTTCAACATGCAATGCTAACCCCGAGTGTTTGTCCCACAAATTGACCAAATTAGCCCCCTATTCTTTGCCCTAAAATCTTGACCCAATTTGCCCTTCTATCACATTTGCAAGTTCTGTCAGTCGCGATTGACAGGTCAATCGCGATTGATGTGTCGATCGTGATTGACAGGTCCGTCGTGGCTGTCAGTCGCGATTGATGTGTCGATCGCGATTGACAGGTCCGTCGTGGCTGTCAGTCGCGATTGATGTGTTGATCGCGATTGACACGTGGCTCGAAAAGTCAATCAATCGTGGTCAAAGGGTCGTTGACTCTGTCAGTCGCGATTGATGGGTCGATCGCGATTGACAGGTCGGTCGCGAGGGTCTGTCTGTCGTGGTCAAACAATCGTTGACTGTGTCGGTCGCGATTGACAGAGCCGTCGTGGGCTGTCAGTCGCGATTGATGGGTCGATCGCGATTGATGACTCGATCGCGATTGACACGTGTCACGCGTATGATCCGTCAGTCGTGGTCAATCGGTCGTTGACTCTGTCGGTCGCGATTGACAGAGCCGTCGTGTGCTGTCAGTCGCGATTGACTGGTCGATCGCGATTGACAGGTGTGTCCGTCGTGGTTTGTCGATCGCGATTGATAGAAATCTGATGAATTTCAAAAATCTAAGCACATTTTTGGGAAGCTCTAGGCCTGTAGATCATGGTTTTGCACTTTGTTTGGCAATTTGAGCATTTTTTCTGTCGGTCGCGATTGACAGAAGTCGGCGACACACAGACAGTTACCGAGAATTCCGTACCTGTGCAGAGTGCTGGGGATGATGATGCGGCCGGTACCTGCAAGACAGCTCAAGAAACACGCAAAAACAGCACACACAATTTTGCTCTCTCGCTCTCTCTCACAAGTGAAATGAGGGAAATGAGGTGGAGAAGGGGATATGATTAAAAAACTGAAATTTTCGCGATGATGGAAATGGAGGTGGAAGATGGTGATGATGATGATGGTGATGATGGTGGTAAGGTAAGAAAGAGAAAAATAGGAAAAGTAAAGAAATTACCTACAACGCCAACGTCTCCAATCTACGTCTTACCATCACACGCTCGTCCTCAAAGCTCGATCCCCGGCAACGGTGCCAAAATTTGGTGTAGCTCAGTGATGAGTAGCACCTCCTTTAATGTCAATCCGGGAAGACGTGAGGATGGTATGAAGACCTCGAGCAAGTGGAGGCACAAGTGCGTGAGTGAGAAGCACACAAGCATGCACACACATACACACACACGCGCACACATGGCAAGACAAAGAGTGAGAAGCAATGGAGTTCTTAGATTACTTTCAAAAAGCTCTTACAAGTTCATTTCAATTACAAGCCAACCTCAAAAATGAGCTCTCTAGCTCCTTTTATAGTTTCTGACTAGCTTTGGCCCTGTTCAAACCTAGTGTCCGGCCTAGTTAAAAATTAGGTTCCAGGGCTTATTAGAGGGCTCAAACGAGATCTAAAAAATATGAAAATTGGCAGGTAGATACTTCTAAAGCTCCTCAAGCTCAAGGACTCCTTGGCTTGCACAGAATGGAGCTACCAAAATACGAAATGATATTTACAATGGTTTTTAGTGATGAAAATCACTATTTGTGTAGGGATTTTCTCTATTGATTTGTCATACATACCTTTGAGCTCCCTACTTACTCTTTCTTCTTGTGTGCTCAACTCCTTGATGTCTGAAAAATTTAGATGGCCTACTTGCCAGATCTTCTTTGACTGCCATGTCTGCTTGTGCTGTCCCTTCGCTCTGACTCTCTTCGTCTTGTGGCTCCTTCGGTTCCCTAACTATTGCCAACACCCACTGATGAATAATGTTTTGAGCAATGTAGCTTCTATCCAGTCTAGCTTTCCTCAAGTCCTTGCCTGCTTGGAGATTCGACCATAAAAGCCCATTTGAATCTTTGAATTTGACCAGATCCAAGTGAGCTTGGCTTTGTCCCAAGTTTCTTTCTCACGACTCTCAATGACCTAGCCCTTGTTGTTCTATCTGTCTGTAGGGTCCTCCACCATGTTGAAGTCACCGCAAATTAGTACATTGTAGGGGAGCGAGTCCAAGTAGGCCCAGGTGTCCACTCTCTCGAGCTCCCCGTTTGGGGCGTACATAGAAATGAATGTGAATTGAAAGGGGGCACCAAAGGAAGCAGCAATCCATCGATGGCTTTGATCTTCGATGGCTTTCTCAAGCTTTTCAAACTAGAATTGGTTTATACCAATTACCATCCCACCAGACCCCCGGGGGTGTGACATCGAGATCCAGACATGGGTCAGGGAAACCTATCTAAGATGTTTTTGGAGGCCTGCTCCATCAATTGTAGTCTCTTGAATACAGATAAATTCAGGGTTTAGGCTAATGTCACAAAGTCATTGACCAATGATGGTCACCCTTGAGGGGTTAGTCAGCCCCCTAGCATTTAACGAGATGATGATCATTGCCGTAATTTACCCTCTTTGCGGGGAAGGGGTCTTATCCTTTCTCCTCTTGGATTCCTCTTTCTTTTTCACTAGGAGGGGGTTCTGACTTAGTAAATTGTTTTTCTAGGGTAACTCAATAGGTTGTTTTCCCTTGCGGGAGGTCTCTTGTTGAAATGAACATGAGACTGTATCCAGAATAGTCGATCCAATGATGGAACTTTCACTATCCATGTTGTCTTTGTTACTAGGGGTAAAGTCATCTTCTTTGCTTGTAGTGTAGCCCTCCTGATTGGATTCTTTGTTGTTAGGGATCTCTAGGGATTCTGTGACTGGTGTCCACCTCAAAGTGGTTCCTATTTGGGTAATCAAGCGCATTGATCTCCTTTTCTAGATTGCAATACAAGTTGTTTGGGAGGGGGGCATCTGGAGTACGGTTTCTCTCAAAAGTCTCCCTAGGACTTCTTTTCCTTCTTCTTCTGCTTCCCTGAACCCGTTTGAGTCAGTTTCTAGGTTTTGGGAGCCCTTAACTTCCCCTTCATTCACTAGTGGATTCAAGGTCTCATTGTTGTCTTGAGCTTTTTTGGGTGCTTCTTGTATTTGTTTGCTTTTTTGTCTCAATGGGCACTCTTTGATCTTATGGCCTTGTTGGCCGCAATGAAAACACGTGTTAGTTAGATTTTTGTAATTAACATCTTGTTCCTAGACCTCCCCTTCGCCCAAGTCCACTTTGATCTTTGAAAAAAGTAGCGTGCTGAGGTCAACCTCAATGCAGATTTGAGAGTGCCACTAAGCATTGAAAGAGTGCCTCGCACCTTCATAAATGAAATTGCCAACATGCTCCCACGAAGCCAATGGCTTGTCGATTGGAGAAATGATGTCCCACATGAAGTTGTACAAGAAGTACGGCAGGTTATTGAGCTCGACCCAGAGAGGGTAGCGGAGAGATTTCGATTTGTCGGGAATGAAATGGGGGGACCATCTGAATACATACGGGGTCATCCACCCGAGTTGCCAGGTTCTGACACTAAGGGCTTGTGTAGCTCAAGCGTAAGCACCACCTCCTTTACTTGTCAATCCGTGGAGACGTGAGGACTGATATGAAGATCGTGAGCAATTGTGGTGAGCAAATGTGAGTGACAAGCACATACATGCACGCACACACACACGCACACAAGGCAAGATCAAAGAGAGGAACAATGGAAGGACTTTGATTACAAAAGAAATCTATTACAAAACTGAAATCTACAAGAAGCTAACCTCAAAAATGAGCTCTCTAGCTCTTTTTATAGTTTTTTGACTAGTTTTGGCCCTGTCCAGACCTAGTGTCCGGCCTAGTTAAAAATTAGGTTCCAGGGCTTATTTGAGGGCTCAAACGGAGTCTAAAAATTATGAAATTTGGTACGATGGTACTTCTAATGCTCCTCAAGCTCGAGGACTCCTCGGCTTGCACAAAATGGAGCTACCAAAATAGAAAATGGTATTTACAATGATTTTAGTGATGGAAATCACTATTTTTGTAGGGGATTCTTATGAAAAGTTGACAGTTACTTCATGGAGCTCCCTACGTGCTCCTTCTTCTTGTGTGTTTCCACCTTTCTGATGTGCTTCCATGCTTGTGCTTGACTTTGAGTTCCAACACTCCCCCCCCTCTCGAGTCTGTCGTCCCTGACAGACCCTTGTTGTAGTGGTTGTTCCATGTAGTGCTTTGAGGGGTAGTAGCCATTCTGTATGAACGAGAGCCGTCTATCTTCCAAATTTGATAGTGTTGGTTGTCTGGTTCTTCATGTGTCACTGCAAGCCTTTACAAGTCGTCGTCCCTTGGTATGTGCTTCTTTCATGAATTGCAGCATGAATGCGTCGTTGTGAGCTCTCAAAAATCGCGAGTTGCTCAAAAGAGGTTGTCAAGATCGAGTTAGAGCAACTACTAGCTTTGAATTGCTTCCTAGGTATGGATGTTGTTCCCAACCGCTAGCTCTTCCAAAGATGATGTTGAGAGCAGTCATGCCAACTACTCATAACCCATAATGAATGATGGGTAAGTGTGTTCGTGCCTGGGTTGAAAAAAGTATGTGCCTTGTGCACGGCCTTGTAATGTAGCCCTACGCATGCTTACTTGGAAAATGCATTGGAAGAAGTATGGTGCAAAAATTGCAGTTCTTGAGCTAAGTGCTCAAGGGTATGCTGACGAAGAGGTTTCCTAAACTATCATGGTTATGCTGTTTCCAGAGTAAAGATACTTACCATGGAGAAGGTTGATGGATGCTTTGTCTCTTCGTGTTGTACTCTCGGCCTTTGGGATGGAACCTTGTTGATGAATGTCCATGTTGATTGTCCACTGATGAGATCTTTTGAGTGGTGAATCCCCTTTCCTCTTTTCAAAGCAACATTTGTCACTAACAATGTGCATTTCTGAGCTTGGGCTCATGCACGTTCACTTCCCTATATTGACACTCAGAGGAATATTGGACACGTGCCAGTTTCTAAGAGATTACCATGCTGATTGACATAGACCATTCACCAATGCTACTGTTCCATACTGGTTCAGGAAATATTGAGAATTGAATTGCTTTATATTCTTTGGCAAGCAACATCGGGTAACTACACCAAGCTGAGTTTCACATATTCTCTTTAGCTTCCCATATACAGGAGTCTTCTCCTCCAGAACTACCTTTTGCAGATATCTCCTTGGCTGCTCTGGTACATACAGTAGTTAAGCATCACTCAAGTTGTGGACCTTCAAGCTCTTCACTCCCACCATAGTAAGAGGAAACCTTAGTTGTGGATGCCCTGCTCATGCTAAGTTCTTGACATTTATGAGATAAGGCAGCAATTAAATCATCTGCAAGCCAAGACACACTTCTAACCAAACTGATAAATGCCCAGTAATCGATGGTTCAATCTTCAACTAAGCATGACTCATTCATGTTCCATGAGCGAAACCTGGGAACAAGTTCTTCCTCGTTTTTTTTTTTTTTTTTTTTTTTTTTTTTTTTTTGGGAAAAATTATCACAAAACAAGAACACAAAAGTTAGTATCAGTAGAAAAAATTTGACATATGTCAATGTGCTCTTGTGCTTAGGATTCTCAAGTGTGTCTATGCACGACCATGTAATGTGGCCCTATAATGATGCATACTTGGGAAATGCATGACCTGAATGGTGCATAAGACAGGGTTGTGCAAAGGGCACATGGTTGTCGCTCGTCGAGGTTTTCAATGTTATTTGCAGATATTGATGCCATCTTTGTTGGAGGTATCCATTGTATCTCGAGAGGACAACTGATCATTCCTCCTTGTAGGGATCCATTTGAGAACGGTCTGCGATTGGGTAGAGATCACCTTTGGCCACTTCATGTTTGAATGATTTCCTAAGGGTTTGATCCATTGTGGCTGGCTCTTTATTTTGGTGGATGCTATCGGTGCTTTCGTCTTCCATATCCTTGCAGAAGAGGTTCTTTGATCTTTATTGGAGCTCTGTGCTTGATTCAGTTCTTTACCTCGCCTTGGTGTCTTTGTTGTGTAGGTTGTTGCCTTGAAGTCCCCCCTTGGATTTTGTCTGAGCTTAGGCTTGATTGCTTGGGATCCTTGGGTTGGAAGTGGTCTTTCTTGAGGATAAGTCATGGTAGGCCTAGACCATAGATATTGAAGTCTAGTGTGAGGGGACTGATTTTGTGCAAGGGCTTTCTTTGGTACCCATATCAGAGTGCGATTTGGTTGGGCTCTAAGTAATTTCTTGGCCACCCAAATTTGTTTGACATTACCAAGAAAATGTGATTTCTGTTTCTTGATGTAAGGGTCTTTTGGGCCTTCTATGTGGGTTTTTTGAGAAAACTCATCCTTACATGGGGAGTGCAACAAGGGTTGATCTTCTATACCTACACCAGACTTATGCAAGGGATTCATGGGCTGTGTGGTTTGAGATTGATCTAGAGATTCATCGAGACATTTATCCTTATTACACATAGAATCCCTAGGTGTACAAATGGGTGATGGATTGTCATGATTCACCCTAGAGTCGATCTCCTTTGCCACATCAATGATACACAACAGTGGTTGATCATCTCCTTTTTGACCATCTGAGTGCAGATCATCCCTACTTATGGCTTCATGAGGGGGATCCAAATTTACAGGAAGAGAGGGTCCTTCCACATCCCCCAAACACTTGGAGTCCTCCATATCTCCATTCTCTAAGGTTTCCTGTGATTTACTCAAAGAAGGATCAGATTCAAAAACATGAGTAGAAAGAAAAATTTTCTCATTAAAAGCACGCTCTGTGAAAAGATGATTTTGCCCCCAATCATCATAAGGTGGATAGTCATTGGGATTGTCCATAGACATATATGTAGAAGCATGGATGATGGGTAGAGAAGGCACTTCAAATTCTTGATGATTTTGTTTAATGAACCTTTGGGTGCCAATGATCAAGCCTTCATCTATACAATCCATGACAAGGAATGTTTCCGAAAATTGCATATCACCCACCATAACAGGCAACACAACTTGACCCATGCATTCATAATGTTCACCATCCATGAGGATAGAAGAATGAGTTGTTGGTTGTATGTCTTCAAAAATAATGGTCAAGAATTCAATATGAATCAAATTCCACTCACAATGAGGATTGATATATGCACTCAACCTTCTACAGTCATATCCTATTCTTATATCCACCAAAGTATTGTGATATTCTCTTGTTGCAAATATGGATCCGACCCCCCTAGACATTTCCCCCGTTTCCTCGATTTCTTGCAAATTTTCTCTAAATGTTTCACCTTGATGTGATATTATCTCATGTATTCCATGTTTATCGCCCTCCGTTTTTTCGATCTTAGCCCCTTTTCTTCTATCTTTTGCTTTTTTCTTTCCCATGACACAATTTTCTCCCCCTTTGTGTTGCTCAAAAATCCTTGGGAGCCCCCCTGGTTTCCTAGTCCCACTTGAGGGTCCACTTCAAATTATCCTATCTCAAAATCAACGCATTATTCTTGAAAAAAACAGTTGAGATCGTGTAGCATTTGAAACGAGCTTTCCAACAAGCTATAGAGCTCAGAAAATGGACTTTGGATGAGAAAGTTATGTCAATTCAGGCTCCTGGGGGTCAAAACAGGCAAACAGGACCTTTGGAGAAAATCGCGATTTTGTGAACTTTCTGAAAATCGTGATGCTGTAAAGTCAAAAAAATCGCGATGTTGAGCACAAAATCGTATTTTTTCAAAATCGTGTTTTTTTCTTTTGACAAGAAAATCGCGATGTTGATCACAAAATCGTGTTTCTGAAAATCGCGATGTTCAGCAGAAAATCGTGATTTGAAAATCGCGATTTTGAGCACAGAATCGTGTTTCAGAGAATCGCGATGTTGATCACAAAATCGTGTTTCAGAGAATCGCGATGTTGGTCACAAAATCGCGACTCAGAGAATCGTGATTCACCAAATCGTGTTTTTTTTTGCTGAAAATCGTGTTTTCTCAAAATCGTGTTTTTGACATGAAAATCGCGATGTTGAACAAAAAATCGTGTTTATGAAAATCGCGATTTTGAGCAGAAAATCGTGAATTGAAAATCTCGATTTTGAGCAAAAATTCGTGTTTTCTCAAAATCGTGTTTTTGACTTGAAAATTGCGATTTTGTCCCAGAGAATCGTGTTTTTCCACAGAATCGTGTTTTTCTCAAAATCGTATTTTTGGCTGAAAATCGTGATTTGTGAGAATCGCGATTTTGAGCAGAACGTCGTGTTTTTTTTTCACAAAATCGTATTTTTGCTGAAAATCGTGATTGGTGAGAATCGCGATTTTGAGCAAAGAATCGTGTTTTTTGAAAATCGTATTTTTCACATGAAAATCGCGATGTTGAGCACAAAATCGTGTTTTTGAAAATCGCGATTTTGAGCAAAAATTCATGTTTTCACAGAATCGCCTTTTTCACAAAATCGTGTTTTTGGCATGAAAATCGCGATTTTGTCATAGAGAATCGTGTTTTTCTCAAAATCGTATTTTTCGCTGAAAATCGTGATTTGTGAGAATCGCGATTTTGAGCAGAAAGTCGTGTTTTTCACAAAATCGTGTTTTTGCTGAAAATCGTGATTGGTGAGAATCGCGATTTTGAGCAGAGAATCGTGTTTTTTTGAAAATCGCGATTTTGAGCAGAGAATCGTGTTTTTTTTTCTTTTGAGAAAAAACACAGAATCGCGATTCTTTTCAACCAACTTTTAGGCGGGAAAACTGAAAATCGTGATTTTTCAAAAAATTTTGAATTTTCACAGAATCGCGATTTTCATCACAGAATCGCGTTTTTTGGCGGGAAATTCAAATTTCTGAGCGCCGGCTATGGCAAGCTCCGTATGAGCAGAAAATCATGAAAAAAACACAGCGCTTGCTCTCCCTTGCTTCTCCTAACTCCTTCCCACACAATAATGCATGAAAAATGGTATGAAAATGGTGAAAATGCACTAAAAAACAAGAAATTTCTATGAAGAAGAAGATGGAAGAAGGTGGAGATGATGATGATGATGAAGATGAAGAGGAAAAAAAGAAAATGAACTGAAATGACAATTTTTTTACCTTCCAATGTCGCAAATCTACGATCTTACCATCACAACGCTCGTCCTCGAAGCACTCTCCCCGGCAACGGCGCCAAAATTTGGTGTAGCTCAAGCGTAAGCACCACCTCCTTTACTTGTCAATCCGTGGAGACGTGAGGACTGATATGAAGATCGTGAGCAATTGTGGTGAGCAAATGTGAGTGACAAGCACATACATGCACGCACACACACACGCACACAAGGCAAGATCAAAGAGAGGAACAATGGAAGGACTTTGATTACAAAAGAAATCTATTACAAAACTGAAATCTACAAGAAGCTAACCTCAAAAATGAGCTCTCTAGCTCTTTTTATAGTTTTTTGACTAGTTTTGGCCCTGTCCAGACCTAGTGTCCGGCATAGTTAAAAATTAGGTTCCAGGGCTTATTTGAGGGCTCAAACGGAGTCTAAAAATTATGAAATTTGGTACGATGGTACTTCTAATGCTCCTCAAGCTCGAGGACTCCTCGGCTTGCACAAAATGGAGCTACCAAAATAGAAAATGGTATTTACAATGATTTTAGTGATGGAAATCGCTATTTTTGTAGGGGATTCTTATGAAAAGTTGACAGTTACTTCATGGAGCTCCCTACGTGCTCCTTCTTCTTGTGTGTTTCCACCTTTCTGATGTGCTTCCATGCTTGTGCTTGACTTTGAGTTCCAACAGCTTGGAATGCCATATCTTCATTCTCAAAGTCTAGCAACATATGACTAGCTGGTAGGAACTAACACTTGCTAACAATCAATAGCAGATAATGTTTACTTTACAGTATTAGACTGTGAAAGTGTAGAGGAGAGTTTGGAAGAAGTTATGCAATACATATGAAAAAGAGACGGCATCAAATAAAGTGTACTTGATGAGAAAATTATATGACCTTCATATGAAGGACACAGATAGTGTTGCTACTCATCTGAATGAGTTTGATGCTATATTCTCCCACTTACAGGCTAAATAATGGATATAGATAATGAAATGAAAGTACTATTGCTTTTATGCACACCCTGCCATCATCATGTGATACATTTTGCATAGCTATTAGCAATAGTGCACCTCGTGGTAAACTCGTCTATGATGATATATGTGGAGCACTCTTGAGTGAGGAGATTCGTAGAAAATCTATGGTTGGCACTCAGAGTGGAGATGCATATAATGTTCGTGATTCTTACTAAGGAAAGAATCAACAATGTGGCAAGAGCAAGAACAAGGAAAAGAATGGTCAACGGAATAAGAGTAGAAGTAAATCAAGGAAGAGGGATATCGAATGCCATTATTGTCATAAGAAAGGACATATGAAGAAAGACTGTAATGCATTAAAGAATGCTAAAGGTAAAGGACAGAATGTTGATGGGCATGTTAAACAGTTACCTGCATCATCTACTTCGATTGTGAACATCGAAGAAGTTAATGCTATTTCTGATGATGCGGATATGTTGACACTTGATAGTATTGTGCCATCTGAGGCGCTTATGGCTGATTCTCTTTCACACATGTGGCTGCTAGATTTTGGTGCTTCTTTCCATGTGACACCACACAAAGAATGGTTCTCTAATTATGCAGCAAAGTCTCTTGGTACCGTGAGACTTGGTGACTCTTACCAGTGTGATGTTGTGGGGATTGGAGATGTGATTGTGCAGTTCATTGATGGTTCAAAATTTACTATGCATAATGTACGCCATGTACCTCAGTTATCACGCAGTTTGATGTCAGTTGGTCAACTTGATGGCCTTGGTTACAAGGTGGTCTTTTCGTATATCAAAGGGCAATATGGTTATTGCAAAAGGAAGCAAAGTTTGCTCACTTTATCCTTTATTTGTATCACAGAAAGAACACTTGTTAGTTGTTACTGAACAACCTACAGCTTGTATTTGGCATGGTCGTTTGGGCCATATATCTCGTAGTGGAATGGAAAATCTTTCTCATTCTGGCTACTTACCTGTGTTATCTTTCTCCGATTTTTCATTTTGTGAGCATTGTCAATATGGAAAGCAAACCAAAAATGTGCATAGAAGGCACATTGACTCTTCAATTCAGCCTTTAGATCTCGTTCATACAAATGTGTGTGGTCCTATGCCCACTAGGTCCTTAGGTGGTTCTCTTTACTTTGTCACTTTCATAGATGATGCTACTAGAAAAGTCTGGGTATATCCTATCAAATCAAAGGATGAGGTATTCCCTACTTTCAAAACATGGCTTGCTTCAGTTGAGACTGAAAAAGGAACTAAGCTTAAGCCTTTACGTTCAGATAATGGGGATGAGTATACCTCACATGAATTCAGCCTTTTTTGTCACTCTAGAGGGCTTCGTAGAGAGCTTATAGCTCCTTATACCCCAATATAGAATAGTGTAGCTGAGAGGATGAATAGAACTATTCAAGATAGAGTAGTCTCTATGTTGCATCATGCAAACCTCTCACAAGGTTTTTGGGTAGAAGCAGTATTGACTGCAGTTCATGTGATTAACCTTTCACCTAGTACTGCCAAAGGTCTGAAAGTGGCACAAGAGTTATGGACAAGGAAGCCACCATATTATGATCATCTTCGAGTTTTTGGGTCTGAAGCATATGTTCATATACCCAAGAATCTTAGACAAAAGTTGGACCATAAGTCAAAGAAATGCATTTTTCTCGAGAAGGAAAATTTGGATTTCGCTTATGGGATCCTGAAACACGGTCAGTGATCAGAAGTAGTGATGTCATTTTTAATGATTCTAAGATGCATAAACCTCCTATTAAGGAGGTTGAAGTGAGAAGAGTTGTGTTTGAGGATACGAATCCTCCGGTTAGCATGCATAAAAATGTTGCACATAGGGATGTTCAAGAGAATGTCGATTCAGATCAATCTACACATGTTGCTGTTCAACAACCATTGAGATGTTCTGCACGTGTCATCCACCTGATAGATACGTTCTAGGTTTAGATTTTGTTATGCTAACAGATGCCAGTGAGCCTTCTTGTTACAAAGAGGCTATGCAGACAGAGGATCATGTCAAGTGGGAGTGTGCCATGAAGAGTGAGCTGGATTCTATTCACAAGAATGGTACTTAGGATTTACCTTTGCCAAAGGGTAGGAAAGCTTTACCATGTAAATGGGTATGTAAGCTGAAATTTACATCAGATAGTGCTTCTCCAAAATATAAAGCACGACTTGTTGCAAAGGGTTTTAAGCAACAGTATGGTGTTGATTTTGAGGAAATCTTCTCTCCAGTGGTCAAGATGACTAGTTTGCACATGTTGCTTGGATTCATTGCAATGGAGGACTTAGAGCTAGTCCAAATGGATGTGAAAACTGCTTTCTTGCATGGAGATCTTACAGATGAGATCTATGGAACAACCAAAGGGTTATGTAGTTCTTGACAAGGAAAGTCTAGTTTGTAAGCTCAAGAAGAGCTTGTATGGACTTAAAAAGTCTCCTAGACAATGGTACCAAAAGTTTGATGCTTTTATGAAGTCCCAAGGCTATTCTTGAAGCAATGAGGATCATTTTCTCTACACAAAGAGATTATCAGATGGCAGCTTGATATGCTTGATACTTTATGTCGATGATATGTTGATTGCTAGGAAGTCCTCCTATGACTTGTCAATTCTCAAAGGAAGTTGAGTCAGACATTTGATATGAAGGATTTCGGGGATGCCAAACATATTCTTGGCATGCGCATTACTTGTGATAGGAGTAAAAGATGCATATACTTGTCTCAAAGTGAGTACATATCCAAAGTACTTCAGAGGTTCAATATGCAGGGTGGAAAAGAATTGAGTACACCTTTACCCACATATGTGAAATTGAGCAAGGATGATTGCTACAAATCAGATGAGGAAAAGGAATTCATGACCAAAATTCCCTATCAGTGTGTCATTGGTAGTCTCATGTATGCTATGGTAGCTACGAGACCAGACATTACATTTGCAGTGGGAGTTGTGAGCAAATATATGTCTAATCCTGGCAAGAGACATTGGGAAGCGGTCAAGATGATTTTGAGATATTTGAGTGGCACTAAGGACAAGTGTCTATGCTTAGGTAGAGGGAAAGCATCCATTATTGGTTACACAGATTCTGAATATGTTGGTTGTGTAGACAATCATAAGTCTACATCAAGGTACATTTTTCATTTTGCAGGAGGCGCTATTTCTTGGAGATCTCGTCTTCAAGAATGTACAGTTGTTTCCACCACAAAAGTAGAGTATGTTGCAGCAAGTGAGGCATCTAAGGAAGCATTGTGGCTTTCTCGTCTTGCTTGTGATATGGGTTTACCTCAGCATGTACCTCATCTGCTCAGTGACATTCAGAGTGCCATTGCTTTGGCTAAGAATCCAGTCTATCATGCAAAGACTAAGCACATTGAGGTGAGGTATCACTTCATTAGAGATTGCTTCGCCATTGAGCGCATTATTCTTGAGAAGGTTCACACTCGAGATAATGTTGCAGATGGTTTGTCTAAAGCTCTACCACAGGATAGCTTTCAACACTGTTGTCACTTGATGGGGGTTACTTGATTCATGATCTTACAGAGTCACTTGTATACTGTGTAACATGCCCATCAAGTGGGAGGTATAGTTTGTATCCTTACACATGTATTCTTTATCATTCTTTATTTTTCTCCCATACTTACTTTGGCCATATTGGCCTTTAGTGGCAGATTGTTACCATTAGTGTCCATGTGAAATGCCAAATGGCCACTGGACACTTCTTTGTATATGTTCTTTAATAAAACATATAGTGATCTGGTCAGTCACAGACTGTAAGTTTGATCGCATTTGTAATACCTAAGAAGTCTATCTTCATGCTCGCTGTGTACTGTGTTTTTCTTGTGCATTCTGCAGCCTCTGTGTGGAGTACTATGTGCTACCCTAGGAGCTCAGTTTCTACTCTAGGGATATCGTTGTGAAGCTCTCGAGAAGGAGAGCACATTGTGGTGCATCACCATCAAATTACTTCAATCAATGCATGTGTCTGAGCATCTCTACCATCCCAACAAGTTTGCTCTGTAGTAGGTGCAATAGGAACCACAACAAAAACAAGAATCTGTAGAATATCACCATCTTCAATGCCATCATCATCAACTTCAATACCTATATTTCAAGGTGTAATATGATGTTTTTCAACACCCTGCACAAGATTTCACAGTCCTTTTATGACCAATACATGATGCATAATATATGCCCATAATGGGTAATCGTACCATCCAACTTATCCTCAACAACCAACATACTAAATACATCACTACTTTCAGCCATGGCCATTGACTAAAATACCCTGATGTAAAAAATTGATTGTATCTCAAAAAGTTGAATAAAACTACCCTATCGAGTTTTGCTAAACCTATAGCAGACTTTGAGACGCTTATATTTGCAAACCAAAACCTCTATATATCTCCTAATCACCCTGGGTATGCTCACCAAATTTTATGCAATTCTGAGACTATGATCGGAGGGGTGTCTATGATGTCCTAGATGAAGCGGTGACCTGCTCTGATACCAATTGTTGGAGTTTGAGGTCTGTGGAAGCACACGAACAACACAAAGAAGAAGAAGAAGCTTGGAGCACATCACACAATACGGAATGTATTACCATTAGAATGTTCAAAGATAAGTAACCCGTTAGGGCTATAGGCGTATATACAAGCCAGGGGAACAACCCTCCTAAAGAGGGAAAAAAGTGCCCCGGTGGTCCTAGTGTGTTCACACACATCAATACCTAAATATATCAATATGTTTAAAAGGTGAAGAAGAATACCCAATGGCTCACCTTTCCATTCAAGTTAAGAACGTGGAAGGTTGCTCTCTTTTCCAACCAATGAATTGGAGGCAACCATTGTGGGTACCAAAACAAAAAGGGTGGGAGAACCAATAGACCAAAATGGTTCTACTAGGGTGCATGGGAAGAAAGATAAGTACAAAAAAATTCTAGGACAAAAGGCAGACAAATAAAAGGAAATGGATACCTTGGCAAAAGAATTTCTATTCATAGACTACATAGAGGGCTGTAATCGTGGAAGAATCAAAGAATGGTGATGATGGAAGCTCCCAAAATGAACACTCCAGTAAAGAAGATAACCTAGAGAATGATAATTCTATGATAGCGTATAGGCTCAAAAAAAAGCTGGACATGCATGCAAAGAAAGTATGTTATGCGCAAGGAAAGACCCCCTTGTAAAAAAGAAAGATCATCCATATCAATATTCTCCAAATACCAAGTGTTGACAAGTCTGGGTCCCTAAGCCTCTACTTCAAGTGGACAACTGGGAGTCACAAAAACAAGTGCCTAAGCGACAAGGTAGGGCAAAGCCAAGGAAAACCAAGAAGCCCAAGCCATTATTAGGCATGAGCCCGACCGATGAATGTGACAATTTTGGATGTCTTAGAAATCTGTTGTTGCTCAACAAGGAAGGTTGTAGATAAGGGTGCCAAATAAATTTTTATAAGAATCAAAAAATTGTAAAAAAATGGATGCCTCTGAAGAACATTAATTAACTCTCATTCGATTATCCAATGATTGTGTCATTTCAAGATTCAATTGATACCTCAATTAAAAATTCACTTTTGTTTCTTCAGGTGACATGATAGGAATAGAAGACTTGATCTGTGGAAACCATGTGTTAATTGCACCATTCAAATTATGCATAATTATAGAGCCCCACTATATTGTCATGCATGGACACAATTGTGAATCCCATGCATTTGAGGCACCATTGTACAAATGTTATATAGTTTCCCGTTAAGAGGTAAGAGTCTTTCCTTTAAAACCCGCAAGAGAAGAGCCAATGTACATTACGTTCTTTTATTTTCAAGAAATTTTAGAAATGAAAAAGGGAGGTTCTTGGGAAACTCCAATAAAAAGGTCAAGACCTAATATGTAAAAGACTTTTTGCAAGTGTAAGTAAGAGAGCACTTCTTCTTGCAAAATTCATGCACAAACTTTCATGGATCTTGGTTGACTTCTCTTTGCAAGTCAGAGAGCACTTCTTCTTGCAAAATTCATGCACAAACTTTCATGGATCTTGGTTGACTTCTCTTTGCATGACTTGTAATATGTGAAACTTGCTAATTGCTTCTTTATGTGTCTAATTATATCATTAGGTTAAGTGTTCTAATTTTATTCTCGCAATTACAAGTTGTTTTGCGCTAACTTTTTGTGTCCATTAAAATGTTTTAGTTGTTTACAACTTGTATAGAACTTTAGATCTTATATTTTATTAATTCAACTACTGTACCTTGTAGTCTTCTTGTTAGCTTCAACATGAGCCATCACATGTTCAATTTAGAGAAGTAAGAGGGAAGATATGAATATTTTTTTACTAGATACCTTCTTTAGCTCACTTGTGTGGCCCCATTGTTGAGGATGAAGATGATGATAGAGAAGAGAATATTTTTTTTAATAGATACCTTCTTTAGCTTACTTGTGTGAGCCCAATCACCATGATCATATTAGTGGCTTGTCAATATTCATGATTGGAGAGGTGGATTGCCAATCATTGTGATTGGAGAGGTGGCTTGCCAATCACTAGCTTGATCAGATTCCTGACTTGCCAATCATTATGATTGAAGAGGTGGCTTGCCAATCCTCGAGATTGGAGAGGTGGCTTGCCAATTGTTGTGATTAGATTAAAAAATTCACTTTGGTTGGAGTCTTATATTTGAATAGAATGACAAGGAAGTTGATGATTGAATACAAGGAGCTTGATGATTGAATACAAGGAGCTTGGCAAGTCATTTATCTAACTGATCTCCTTATACTACCCACTCCAAGTATGTCAAGGTCTACGCGTCATGGATTTGACAAAGTAAATTTGTATGAGAGCCCCATGAAATGCATATAGACATGTGGAGAATCAATGTTTTGTTAGAGAAATTATCAAATATTATTAAATGCTATTATAAAATTGGTGTTGGATGAAACTAAATTTGTTACTTAGTACATTGAAGCATTACGATGACCACACAGAGGGATGTATCTCTTTTCCTCCCAATCATATGCCTCTATATATATGTCTCTCCAATGGAATACCTACTATGGCACGTGGATACTAACCATCCAATTGTTATCCATGTAACTATATGTGTGCCAAGCATCCTAGTTAATTGGAGTTAACTCAAGTGTATGCTTCTAGAAGGCTCTAGAGCTCTCGCAGCAAAACACTCTTGATGACTCTCATAGGACTTGAACCCTTGACCTCTTCCTCCCATCCATATGACTTATGTCCAAATGATGTTTGATCTCAGATCCATCCAAATCTCTCAAACCCTCATGTTGTAGAATTACTTTATAATATTGTTTCCCCCTTGGAAAACATTTTTTTCCTAAAAAATAGAGCTATATAAATACTCTAGGCAACCCCCAAGCCTTATGTAAAAATTGTATATGATCATTTCTATCTGTTGTTTCCCATATGCTTCCCTTTAAGAAGTCTCATCAAAGATCATCTCAAAGGTGGGAAACTATCTGGATGGTGCATACTATCTCCTCTATACACCTAACTTTGAAACTATCACTCCCATGATGCTAATACCATCCAAATGGCCTCAGCTCATATGTTGTATCCTCTATGGAGCATTAATTTGAAAGAGAATTGAAAGTGCCAAGCTATATGAGCTTGAACATACCTCAATGGAGATCACAAACCATGAAATCCTCTAAATATATAACAAATTTTCATAAGAAAAGTGACTCCAAACCATTCTAGAACTAAGATGATAAAGTTGCCCTCATGTCTCTCAAGGTATTCCTATCCTTGAGTGCATTCACAAGTGATAGTTTTTCCCTAAACCATCCTTGTGATCTATGCAAATCCATCATCTTAGCTCTCATAAAAGAATTCTTTGGAAGTAAAATGAATCCTCTATATTTCACTAACCAGGAAATCCTTGGTTTTCATCCATAAACTTGGACTAATGTTCTAATGGAAGAGAATCAAATAACACTAATACAAACTCTAATTTCTTTCTCTTCCTTCTAGTTTGCCAAATGAATGCAAAAGAATTGTTTCCCAAGATTTAGATAATCGATAAATGCCTATATCTCCTAATTGATGCTCAATCATCATCCTCATGATAAAGTATCAACTAAATATTTGGCAACCCAAAAGGTCAAATTTTTTCCTAACTCATAATAACCCTAAAGATAAAAGTCACCAATGTCTTAATGCGAATAATTAGAACTACTCATTTAGTTGAAGACCATCACTAGGACTAGCTATTTCTCTCTAGGAGTCATCAAGTTAGACTCAATCTAACCATTGACTATCTAATCTCCCTATTGTCTTTGATAGGATAGTGCCACTCCTATCTAGAAAATCTAAAGATCAAAATACTCTCATCACCTCATCTAAAGAAGAAGGATCTAGTAGTGGAATCTATTCCACTTTCCTTTCCCTCAAAAGAGAGATTTCTTTGGCTCAACTCTCCACACATGAGAACATGTAAGCTCTCAAACTGTTTCCCTTCCCAACAGTAAGTGGAGATTCAAACTTCATATGAAGGAAAATCACTAATGATAGTAAAGTCAATAAATGTCAAGTAGAGCCATAGTACTTCTGCAATGTAAACTAAGGGATATTCTCTAATTTCCTCTCCTTAGTCTAATAGAAATCTTACTCTATGGGTGATGAGCCCGTTTTTTTGTGGTCATAGAATAAGAGTTCTCAAAGGGAGATAGTCCCCATGATCCCATACCAATGATTCGAATTTCCAGCCCATGGAAGCATAAAATCACTAAACATATCATACACCTAGTTCCCATCACAAAGATGGACCTCTCATATATCTTGTGTGGTAGATTCTTATGAATACCATATGGTATAACTAGACTAGCTTGGTTTAGTTGATGCTAAGATCATCAACCCACCAAGTCAAGCTAGTTCTTAAGTACCAATGTAAGTACTTACTAGATTCCCTTACTATATGGAATCCCATCCAACTTCCTCTCTAAGTGGAATCCATTGCTCATAAGTGAGCTAAGGTCAATACTAAGACCTAGGTGAGTTGTGTGATCATGTATCAATGCTCCTTATGAAACCCATAAGTGATGCCAAACACAACACACACAAGTGGTTTCCACCTAGGCTATTCCATCTAGAATAGTTATCCATAATGTCAATTGACTACATTTCCTTCTAAGAAATCAAAATATGACTCTATGTGAGCATTTCCTTCAACAACCCATAGTATCTAGTACTAAGAGACTCTCTTTGAATGTTCCTTACCTTCACTAACTATAGAATTAACTTATTCACTCTTTGGGATCCTATCATACGTGCTCCTTAGTCTCCATAAAATAATCATGAGACTCTAATGAAGATTCAATGATCTTCTCTCAAGTAGAAATGGATAGGACTATCTTCCATCATATAAAGATAAACTTTTGGATATAAAATAATAACCCTCTACTTAATAAGTGTCTATGCTAAATCTTAGAGTTACCTAAACATGTCTTGGAGAATATCAAAACTAATCATCATTTACAAGCAATCCAATCTTGGCCAACATTGAAATTGACAACATATTTTCCTTGATCCCCCCACACATATAAAACATCTAAAAATGTGAAAGAACTACCATCAGTAGTAGTTACAATGATCTTACCAACTCCCATTACATGATAAGAGGAGTTCTTAGCACATATGACAATATTTCCTATAGGGACAGGCTCAAGTGAACTAAAGAAATTGTGCTATAAGGTATATTTTTGGTTGCCCAACTATCAAAGAATCAAACATCTAAGTCTATGATAGGCATACATTGATCATGAGAAGATGGGTCATAACTGAAAACAGTAGTAAATGTTCATTCTTCATTCTAAATAAGATTAATTGACTCGAGTTTAGGTGTAGATGTCTCTGCAACCACCATTCCAACCTCTTTCTTCTTTGCCTCTTTTGTAGTTAATTTAGAAAAACTTTTAATGACATGATATTTTACCTTATAGTATTTTCAAACAAAATTTTCTTTTCTTTTTCCTTATCATCTTTGTCTTCCTTTGAATGAACAACATGAAAAATTTTCTGCTTATTAGTAGATGAGCTCCATTTTCTATTGACCTTCTCATTAGCTAAGAAAGATTGATTTACAACATGCATGATAGACATGTTCTGTTTTGACTGATCTTCTTGCAACAAAACAAAGACTAACTCCTCAAATGTTAAGGCATTTGGATTGCCTTTCATCATCAATCAAATCATAGAAGCCAAACTATGATATGAACTAGAAGATCATTAAGGAGAGTCTCCATAAGGGAACTATCTAGCAAGACCTCATCAATGGAAATAAACTACTCATTCAAATATTTGATCTTTGTAGAAAAAAATATCCATAGAATCTCCTTCATTCATATGATCACTCTCCAATTGATTTTCGATGTAAGCAACACGAGCCTCATTCCTTTCTTGGTATAAAGTTGTAAGTGCATCCCAAGCATGGTTTGTTGTTTTACAGGAGCAGATGTGTGGGATAATGGCACATCTGACAAAGAAAGATATCAATGCATGTGCTTGACCATATGTACCATCCCAAAAAAGTTTCTTTGCAATAGATGCAATGGGAATTGTAGGACAAACAAAAATTTGAATATCATCAACTTGAATGCCATCTGCATCACCTCCAATAATTGTATTTGTAGGTGTAATAGGAAGTTTTTCAAGACCTTGCACAATATTACAAAACCCTCTTGCTACCAATACATCATGCATCATATATGCCCATAATGGGTAATTATTATGATCCAAGGTATCCTCAACATCCAACATACAGAATACATCATTGCCTTGAGCCATGCCTAGTGAGTAAATATCTTGATGCATAAAAATGGTTGTATCTCAAAAGGTTGAACACAAACACCCTATTGAGCTCTACTAAACTTGTAGAAGACTTTGAGGTACCTGTATCGGCAAACTGAAACATGTACATAGGTTTGCCAAAAAAGGATAAAGTTGCCTATACAATCACAACGATAGTGTATTCGAAGGCCGAAAGGAGCTTCGATCAAAATTTTGACGCTACACAATGAAGTTGCTTTGAACTCCTAATTGCCCCGAGTATGCTCACCAATTTTTGTGTGGTTCTAAAATTGTGATCAGTGGGGTGTCAACGACATTGCAAATGAAGTAACGACCTACTGGCATACGAATTGTTGGATTTCTAGACATAAGGTTAAAGATACATGATTGGCATAACTTTCTAAAGCACATTCTACCTCTCATTATTGATTGATGTGTAGTGAAAGGAGTACGCGACGTGATCTATCATCTTGGATTTCTTATAAGGTAATTATCATGCTTTCATGTTTAGTATATAAGATCATTTAATATCTTTTTTTAATAAATTAATTTGTTTATAATTTAATTTGTGATTGATAATAGGTGGATTACATCAAAGGATATTGAGTAAGACTTGATCCCACAAAAGAAACGTGAATGGAGGGAGCTACTATGTTTGATGAAGAAAGAGCTTCTAGCATCATTTTTTGATATTTAGGTTCATCTATTGATCCATCTTGTGGATGAAATGGAGATTGTAGGAGTTGTAGGCACTCAATGGACGTTTTGGGTCGAGCGAATTATGTGCATATTAAAAGGTAATTTGTGATAAAAAGTAAAACCAAAAGGATCTATGGAAAAGGGATGGATGCTTGAGGAGTGCATGCATTATGTTAGTGAATAGCTTGAAAGAGTTGATGAAGAAGATCCACATGCATGGACTAACAAGTCTTCTTCAAAATTGATAGATGTTCTTTTATCAAGCAAGGGAGTTCCATTTCAATCTACATTGCAAGAAAAAAGTGATATTTCTACTTTT
>CM035422.1:118322466-118482466 GCA_020310875.1 Ceratopteris richardii | reverse complement strand
GGTATCGCGATACCAGAATTCCTGAGTATCGCGATACTTGCCGAGGTATCATATCGTGCACGCCCACTTGAGGTATCACGATACCATTCTGGTATCGTATCGTCAAGTGTTGGTATCACGATCGCGATCGTCCTGGTGGTATCGTATCATGGTCCACTTGGTATCGTCTCGTGTCAAAAAGTGGTATCGTATCGTCCAATCCTCTGGTATTGTATCGTCCATAAAACCAATATCGTATCATGAGAGTTCCAATATCGTATCGCGTAAATTTTTCGGTATCGTATCGTCTGGATACCAGTATTGTATCATGCAAATTGGTATCACCTTGGTGGTATTGTATCGTCTAAGGTGGTATCGTCCATAGTGGTGTCGCGTATCGTGGAAAATCCAGTATCGTATCGCCTATCCTGAGGTACTCCCAAAGAGATCATGTTTCCCTCTTTTAACCCCCAGAACCCTGAACTAGCATAACTTTCTCATACGAAATCCGTTTGGAGTGATTTTGGGCTCATTGGAAAGCTCCTGGGTATGATTAGATATGAGGATTATTAGATAGGGTATTTTGAAGTTGACGCTCAGGTTGGACTAGGAAGCAAGGGGTTCCACAAGATTTTGAGCAATTCAAAGGACAATTTTGGACTTGTAGACAAGGCTTATGAACCTAAGATCAAGTAGACACTGAGGAAGAGATAGCTAAAGTATCAAATCATCTAAGGCTAGTGTCAACCAAACAACCAATTCGTGGGCTCACAATCAGTGATTAGCACTACATGTTGAGTTCAGAGACGAGTGAGTAAGAAATGTCATTTAACTGGGAGAGACTCTTGGCTTCTGAAGATATGCATAGTTCAGTACTTAAGGAAGATTTCATGTCTATAGTGGAAGGGGAATATCGGATATCTCTTCACTACATATCCACTAACTTGCAAGGTCTACACAGGTCAGTAGCAAGAATGATAAACACGACAAAAATTGAAATAGTTCCAAGACCAGCTGTCAAGTATGAAGGTGGAGTTTATATGGACAAGATTGGTCAGATATATGTAGTAACCGAAAACCCTGATCAGATTAATGAAAGAGGAGAGTTAGCTCGAGATCAAGAAACTACCTCACAAAACCCATTCCAGACCCAGCAAAGAATGAAAAATGCAATGTCAGGATAAACAAGCCAATGCAGTATGCCCAACAGACCTCACACACAATCCACCATGCCAAGAATTAATCCCCACAGCCAAACTAGTGAGGAAATAGGAAATATGAATAGAACCACCCTTAGGGTAGAACCACCCCAAGGTGTAGGAGCTCGAATACACCCCGTAAAACCCTCAGTTCCCATCATAATGCGATCCCCAGAGCCAGGCAAAAGAGTGAGACCAATCCAATTGGCCAAATGTATGCGAAATCGTTACGATGGTACAGGAGAGCCGTATGACCACATTGTAGAATTCAAGTAGGTATTGCGTGCAAAGCAAGTGGATGACTTTTTCATGCAATATGAATCCTTTGGGCTAACCATCATGGGAATAGCCTTAACATGGTTTCAATCCTTGGATCCAAGTTCCTTTGGCAATATCGAACAATTCTTCCAAGAATTTATTTGGGAATTCACTAAGCGAGGGATCAAGCATAATACATCATCCTTACTACATAGTTTCAAAAAAGCTCCTAATGAGAGAGTAAAAAATGCAGCACGAAGATTTAATCGATATGTAGATCGATGCCCTGTGACAGAGAGACCTTCTCAGTAGAAAATGATATCCCTATTCTTAGAAGGTCTAACAAATGGAACATTGAGAATCTTGGTATACATAAAAAGATTGCAAACTCTGAGTGAGTGTCTTCAAGAATGCATAGATTTGGAAGACAACTTAGCTGAGGATCTCAAAATCATACAAGATCCCACCAAAACAGAGGATACGAGGAGAAATGAGACTTTTAGTTTGAGTTATGTGGAGGAAGTGGTAGCATTAGTGGCTAAGAAATTAGGAGTACAAGGACAAAGGAACTACCAGAACTCTTCCTTGAGAGTGCCAATGTTAGGGAGTTGCACACTTTGCAGTGGAGATCATCCATCTCATGTCTGCACCAAAGAAGGTGTATGGTTATCACAACCTTACCCTTACGATAGACGACCAACTCAAGAGCCTAACATCTAATCTTGTAGTGAGCAAAAGTACCCCAACCACAACACCGAAAACTATCTAATGAGTAGACAACCATGACCGATTGTACCACCCCAATGGAGACCATATGGGTACTATCCTAGAGAACAAGGCAGAGAAGTGCCTAGGTTTAACCCATGTCCAGGACCACGAGGAGCAACTAGACCGTATGAACATGGAGAATATAGCCAACCTCAACCTATACCAGGACAACAACCACCCCAACCACTAGCTTCGATACAAGGACAAAACATCACAATACAAGTCGTTTGTCTTGAGTGTGGCAAAGAACAGCTCCTGAGAGACTGCCCCAGACATCCCTCTACTGCACCAAAGGTTACACCCATTAATGTAGTAGGCTTAATAGGGGATTCAAGTTCCGGTAGTGATAATGTGGATCCTATACATGCAATTATTAGGGCACAAGCCTTACAACAAGCTAAACCAGCTGAGCAATCAGAGCCAAGTGAGTCAGGAGAGCCTAGTAAGAGAAAAACAAGAACATGGAAGGATACTAGGGAGAAAACCAATCGTAAGTGGACCAAAAAGTTATCTGAACTAGACGAAAGCCTGAAAGAAGCAAAAAAAAAAAAGAAGATATTGCCTCTCAAAGCCCCTCGCATGTCAAGACTCCATCCACACCACCTCATCCCCAACCTCAACCCCACCCACCAACCATTGTAAATAGACCACAACCAGGGTCTGTTCTTGCGGATCCAACCCCAGAACACTTGGACATGATGTTCAAGGCATACCAGGCTCGACTTCAAGAAGGGCCAACACCTGCAAACCTAGACAAGACCTACCCTAGAGCATATTTAGAGATTGAACAGACAAAAATGTGTATAAAAATGGTGGAACTAGCTCAAGTTATGTTCGAGGCCAATCAATCGTTCAATCAGACAAATGCTATTACACCGGGTTTGCACTTCCAAGGCTTAATAGATAGATTAGAGTAGTTGGTAAATAAACCACAAGTTTCTTTACCTCCACATGCTCAACCAACTATTGAAAGAGGAAGCTCATCAACAAAGAAAGTCTATGTTCCTGATGCCATAGATGATGGAGAACCTCTTTCAATTCAACAACACACTCAAAGGTTCTTGTGGGAAATACAAGAAGAGAAATGGGCCAAGGAGAAGGATAATCCCCCTCCTATTCTTGAGATTGATGACCTTCATGTTCAATTTCCACAAGACATTCCATCTATTTATGGAGACCAAGTAGAGCAACAAGAAAAAGAAAGTTCAGGATTTGAATCGAATTCTTTACAAGAGTTGCCACAATTCACAGGCCCATGGGAATCTGAATCTCTCCAGATCAAAACTCCCATGATATTGATCAGAAATGAAGACTCGGTGGTTCCAAGAAACACTGAAGTTGTGAAGAACACTATGGTTTAGTGTCATCTCACTGTAGAGGAGCTGCTCAAAGCAAAACCTGAGTCATGGAATCATGTGAAGGATCAGGTTGCAGAACTTGATTCCAATATGTCAAAAGCAGACTCTAAGCAGAAAGTTCCAGAGATACCTCTAGACAAAATAGGGGACATGAGCGAAGGTGAGGAAGGTAATACTTATCTTCCGATCATCTACCAAGGTTACACAACCAAAGCAATCATATATTCAGGTGCCGGTGTTGCTATTGCAACCACCTCCTTGTGGAAGCAATGGGGTAAACCTACATTAAGACCAACTAGAATGAAGCTTCAGATGGCTGATGACCATGTGGAAAGACCTCTAGGATTGCTAGAAGGGATAACTCTAACCACTTGTGGTGTAGAGTTTGAGCACACCTTTGCTATATGTGACTTTGGTAAAACTAGTACCTACGAAATGATCCTAGGAAGACCCTTCCTACGACAACTGCAAGCTGTACAGGATTGGGGAACCAATTCCTTGTACTTGTAGTGCTTAGGGGTCACAACAAAGGTCAATTTGAAGGATTACACCTTCAGAGATGTACCACCCCTACAGTGGAATTCCATCCACAAGGAGCAAGAAGATTCAATCTCTGTGCATTCTAAAAGTTCATCTGATACATCCTGGATGCATGAAGATACTCATTTGTGGATGTGTAAGGTCGCAAAGGAAGTGGAAAAATGCTTAAAGGCAAGAGAACAAGGAACTTCCCCAGGAGATAGACCAGTTAGAGACCCAGCCTATACGCTGATGATCTTTCCAAATGAGGAATTTGAGCCTCATGGCTTGGCAGAAATCTTAGCTACCATGGACATTGCGATCAATGAAGAACAATGGAAACCTCATTGTGATGAGGAGGGTTTTGATATTTCAGTGTTCATGTGTCAACCTTTGCTAGAAGATTGTGACCCTAGTGATGTCATAGAAGAAAGAGAAAATGACGATGATCTAGAGTCCATTGTGATGGATGATTGCTTCATTTCAGAGGAGCACTATCTAGAAGACATAGGAGTATTTATACAAAAAGAAGAAGAACCTCTCACAAGCATTCAAACCATAAATTCAAAGAATGGGAGTGCAGGAGATCAAAAGAAAAAGAAAAGACACGTAGTGAAACAAGAAGACGAGGAATCATTGTTCGAAGTACCAGAAAATTTCAAGAAATACAAAGTTGAGGACCACAAAATTTTGGTACGAATGCCTAAGAGAGAGGCCACCACAGGAGAGGCATATGATAACAAAGAAAAGACCAAAAAAATCGTAGTCACCATTGAAGAGAACGATGAGAGATGTACGTACATAGGAGATGACCTAAGTAAAGAAGAGTAAGCAGAGTTGGTAGCTTTGTTAAGGGAATATAGGGACATGTTTGCATGGCACTATAGATACTTGAAGGGAGTAGGTCCGAAGGTTTATTCTCATACGATCCCCATGATAGCAGATGCCAAGTCCACCAAACAGAAGCCCTACACATATAATGACACCTATGCAACTAAAATAAAAGAGGAAATCGACAGATTGATGAAGCTGGATTCATCTATGGGATTGAGCATACTGAATGGGTGTCCCCCATTGTAGTGGTGCCCAAGAAGAATGGGAAGTAACGTGTGTGTATTAACCATAAAAAAGTTAATGCCGCCACAGTAAGAGATAGTTATCTGCTTTTGATCACTGACCATTTATTGGAGCGTGTTGCAGGCAAGGAAGTGTATAGTTTCCTTGATGGATTCTCGGGCTACAACCAAGTAGCCATTTCCACTGAAGATCAACACAAAACAGCTTCTGCAATAGAGTGGGATTCTTTTCCTTTCGTGTGATGCCATTTGGGCTCACCAATGCACCTACAACATTCCAAAGGCTCATGTGTCATGTCTTCAAAGAGTTCTTGCGAAAGAGCTTAGAAGTATATGTGGACGATTTATGTGCTCATTCCCAACAAAGAAGATACCACATACCTGAGCTCAGACAGATCTTTGACAAGTGTAGAGACTATCGAGTGTGTCTGAACCCAGAAAAGTGTGTATTCATGGTACGACAAGGTAAAATCTTAGGTCATATTGTTTCTAAGAACGGAATATCAACAGATGAGGACAAAGTAAAAGCCATAGCAGAGCTACCGAGGCCAAGGAATGTTAAAGAGGTACAAGCCTTTATGGGCCATTGTGGATATTACCGTAGGTTTATTCACATGTATGCGATTATAGCTAAGCCTCTTTATGCATTGTTGACAAAGTTTGAGTGGAATGATGAATGTGAAAATTCCTTCAATGAGCTGAAGAGATGCTTGTGCACAACACCAATACTGACCACTCTTGATTGGAATAAGCTATTCCATGTACATGTGGATGCATCCAATTATGCAATAGGATGTGTGTTGTCACAACCCACTGGTGAAGGAAACCTAGATTCACCTATAGCATATGCTAGTAGGCAATTGAACGCTGCTGAACAAAACTACACCACAACCGAAAGAGAAGGTTTAGGCATGGTATATGCTGTGAAGAAGTTTAGACACTATCTATTGGCCAACAAGTTCAAATTTTTCACTGATCATCAAGCTTTACTATACTTGGTCAATAAACCTTGCAATACAGGGCGCTTAGTAAGATGGTTCCTCGTACTATTGGAATATGACTTCGAAGTGGTTGTTAGGAAAGGTAAGACCCACCTCAGAGCGGATCACCTTTCTCGCATCACCTCAGGTGAGTCATCGCAAGGAGTGTTTGATGAATTGCCCGACGCTTATCTGTTCAATCTAGAAGTTGTTCCTAAATGGGCAAATAAGTTGGTACCAATCCTCTTGCACCCATAAAAGTCATATTGGTCAAAGTCAACTACAATAAAAGTCAACCAGAGTCAAAGTCAAAAGGTTAAAGTTAAACCGATCAAAGCAAGGTCAAGGTCAAAGTCAATAGGTGCAAAGTCAAATTGCTAAAGTGCATGTGTCAAAGTGCACAGGTAGTGCACAATTAATTGTCCACAAAGGGTAAATTGGAGAAAGTGAGTTGTAGGTTGCAGAGGTATTTCTCTAATTTCCCTAAGGTTCAAAGTGTTTATAAAGTGTTTTGGAAGGTTCAGGTGAACCCTCTCTTATGTGCAAAAGTGAAGACTTAAAAGGAAAATGTGAAGGTATGTGAAGCAGCAGCGTACGCAGAAGTGAAAGTATGCCCCCCAATTAAAATTTTTATTCTAGTCTAAAGTCGGTACATGACAAAACAGGGATTTGCTGGCTGCCACTTGTGGAGACAATCTTGGGACATCAAAGTGAGCACCAAGATGCTCTTGTAGTTAGGAGCGTACATGAATCGACACACTCAAATCAAGGCAATGACTATTCTTGGACAATTCTAAGACTAAGCAAGAGTAAGAATAGTCTAAGCAAGGAAGAGACAGAAGTGCAAGAGACACATAGTGTGTGACGCAGAGAAGTGAAGTGCAAGGTGTGCATGAAGAGTGACCAAGGAAGTTTGCAGAGGAGTGCTAAGCTAGTCCCCCAAGGATCTAAAGGTCTCATTGAAGTGTGCGCATGCCGATAGAAGGTATCCATCCCTCCCCCTTAGTGGAAGCTTGGTGCAAGGTGTGCACAAGTGCAGGCTTGGAGAAGGTGGAGGTTTGGTGCAGAGGAGGCCGGCAGCAACAAGTCCCTTGGGTATTTGGTATTTTGTAATTGAGCACTCTGTGGGATTTTGCACAGAAGCATTGGATTGTATTGTGCTTCACATTGTATTTGTCTTATTATAATCAATCGGCAGAGGCTTCCAGTGTGTATCTTTTTTTTTTCCCTTTTCTCCTACAAACATTCAAATCCCTTCTTGTCCAAGAATCCCCCAACAAAATTTGGCACGCACGGTGGGACTGCAAGGAGGTTTGAGCTTAGGAGAAACCAAGTGCAAAGTATAGAAGAGACCGTGTCGACAGACGACAATGCTAGTTCATTGAGCCAAAAGGTAAATATTCTTATCAAGTATCTCATATTAAGTGGACTATGAACAGCCCATGACCACAACTCGGTCCCAAACATTGAGGGTCACCTGCAAGCAAACAAGAAGGAAGGCCATTAGAAGATCATCTAGTCCAATTTCATCAACTTCATCAGTAAGGAGCATGGCAGGATAGGTAGACTTGGAAACCCTACTATCAAGATTAAATATAAAATTTCCTTCTTTCAAAGGTTTAGCTCAGGAAGATCTCGACGAGCATATTAGCAAGTTTTTAGCACTATGCAAAACTAGAGGCTTAATGGGAAGAGAGGATGCCTTTTTAATACTCTTCCCTGCTACATTAGAAGGATTAGCAGATAAATGGTTCAACCAGTTTGTTGAGAACCATTTTACAACTTGGGACTTAATGAAAGATGCATTCTAAAATCAATTCCAGCATGGAAATACTGCAGAGATCATCATAGAGGAACTAGAAAATTTGAGATTGGGTCCATGTGAAAAGTTCCCAGAGTTTGTGACTAGGGCCAAGGCACTAATGGCTAAATTGCTAGATCCACCACATGATTTTTTTGTTAAGAAATGGTTAGCTAAGACACTTCTAGTGGCCACCCAATGTAAAATCAAGGAATTTGTGTTGCCTACAACCTCCATAGAAAATTCATCAACACAGCTACACGATTGGAATAGATAAGGAAACAGTATGGAGCAACTTCTTCTCAACTACCATATTCTACAGAAATGGAGGATCCAGTAATCCAGCTAAGGAAGGAGCTGGAGGGCTTAAAAAGGAATAAGCCCTACAAAGAGGAGAAGAATGTTGTTACTCAGTTGAGAAGGGAGATTGAAGCTCTAAAGCTCCAAAAGGAGGAGGAGGCCCAAGCAGAGGAATTGGCTCAACTGCAATAGGAGTTGCAGGAACTCAAAGGAGGTGGCATCAAGAGTGGACTTTGGTGTACCATGTGCAGTAAGCAAGGGCATATAGTAAGTGAATGTCCTCTGTTAAGTGTGACTTGCCAATTATGCAAGAAAGCTAGTCATGATGCCCAGGAATCTCAATCAAGAAGAATGTCTGCAACAACATATTGGACACAAGGAGGACCCCTACCACCAGCAAATGTAATGGCGGTTGCACCCAATCAAGGTAACAATTACAACCCTAGACAGAGGAATAACTTTGGAAATGGGCCTAGGAGACCAATCATTTGTTTCAGATGTGGAGAATGTGGGCACTATCAAAGTAGGTTCACTCTCCCAGAAAATGCCCCTCCTTGCAGGAACTACCCAGAGGCCAGAGACCACGATACAAATTGTTGTCCTAAGAATCAAGCCTCTTCATCTAGGCCCTACATTCAAATGATTTCTGTGCACAAAGAAGAAATGTTAGATCAAGTCAATGAGCCATCACCATCTACCAGGGTGGTCCAGTTAGAAGAAATTGAATCTTTTACAGTGTAGACAAGAAACAAGGGAAAGGCTCAAGTAGATGTAGTTCAAGAATCAGGAATTAATGGTTTGAACAAAGAGAAAGAGACATCTAAAGACAAGGCCACCACATGTGCAGATACAAGGCAAAAAGGAGATCTCATATGTACATGTGATGCCATTGGGCATGCATTCAATAGGGCTCATGAGGAGTTCGATAAGTTAATTGGAGCCCAGGCTCTTAAGGAATCAGAGGCTTCAAAACTACTCAAGTCCATGAAAAAGGAGGTTAGTATTTTAGATTTAATAAAGATGGATGGGAAATTCAGGTTAGAACTCTTGCAAATAATTGATGAGGCTTCCACTAAAAGTTTGGTGGCAAAGACTGTTGTTGTATATAAAGGTAAAATTGTAGGGGAAGCACCCCTCACAGATTATAAGAGTCCTCGGCTGACAGTATCTATCAAAGGTCATGAGTTTCAGGGAGTTATTGTGGATGGTGATTCTGGCATTAACTTGATGCCTGAACATACATTCGAAAAGATTGGACTACACCCTTCAAGGCCTGCAAATTTCATTGTTACATTGGCAGATCAAAGCAAAGTAAGGCCCTTGGGAGTGATCCCAAAAGTTCCACTTGAAGTACAAGGTAATCTCTTCATTCTGGATTTTATGGTTTTAAGATTGCCCCAGGTTGAAGGAGGATTTCCCCTCTTAATTGGAAGACCATGGCTGAGGCATGCAAGTGTCATCCATGATTGGGGTAAAGACACTATGTGGTTATAAAAGAAAGGGCAAGAGCTGACACAGATACATTTAGAAGAGGGCCCAGATAATCAAGGGAACACCAGCATGATGCAAACAGTTGGCATTTGCATGGAACCAGAAACCGAGGACCAACCCCAAATAGATTTTGAGGAAGAAGAGGATATTCTAAATTGGCTCCAAGCAGGCAATTCTTCCTCTTGTTTTGGAATTTTTCTTAATAAATCTTGCACAGCTGAAGGTTATGATGAAAACCAGGAGAAAGTTCAGGTTGATGGATTAGGAGAGCCCATCACAGACCACAGAAGGGGCAGGAAGACACCTGTAGCTCAGTGATGAGTAGCACCTCCTTTAATGTCAATCCGGGAAGACGTGAGGATGGTATGAAGACCTCGAACAAGTGACAAGTGTGTGAGTGAGAAGCACACTAACATGCACACACATACACACACACACACAAGGCAAAAACAAAGAGAGAGACAATGGCATTCTTTTAGATTACTCAAAAGTGCTCTTACAAGTTCAATTCTACAACAAGCTAACCTCAAAAATGAGCTCTCTGGCTCTTTTTATAGTTTTTGACTAGCTTTGGCCCTGTCCAGACCTCGTGTCCAGCCTAGTTAAAAATCAGGTTCCTAGGCTAATTTGGAGGCTCAAACGAGCTCAAAAAATTATGAAAATTGATAGGTAGGTACTTCTAATGCTCCTCAAGCTCAAGGACTCCTTGGCTTGCACAAAATGGAGCTAGAAAAAGGTGGAATGGTATTTACAATGATGTGGAGTGACTAAAATCACTATTTGAGAAACATTAATTCAAGAAAAAATGATAGGCCTATTTACCAGATCTTCTTTGAATGCTTTGCCTGCTTGGTCCTTCTCCTTGGCTCCCTTTTCTTGTAAGTCCTTGACCACCCTGACCACTGCCAACACTCCCCCCTCTCTTGCGTCTGCTGTCTTTGACAGACCCTTGTTGAGTGGACCGTTGGATGTAGTAATTCACGACATCTGTGGCCAAGTGGTGCTCTGATAATCTCAACCCTTTTGCCAAATCGGTGAGTAGGGCGTCCCAGTCTACTGGCCTGGGAACTTCTGGATGTGGCATACGTAACTTCTCTGAATGTAGAGCATGTTCCATAGCAAATAACTGTAATAGATGAGATGGTCTAGGAATGAATATCTCTGAATGATATTCCCAGAACCCTATGATAAACATTTCTTCAAACGTTTGTTTGAAGCAGGCTGGTAGATACTTTATACGAGCATGCCACGCATAGACAACATTGATAGGTGGTGTTGTGCTCATATTGTAGGCGAGATCCTGGTTGCCTTCATTGAATCTGAGAGCCGAAAGGTGAGGTTCTTTGACATTTCAAAAGGTTCTAAATGTGATTAGCATTAACTCAAATATTTTGAGGCACATCTGTGCCATGATATCTGGTACATCTTTGAATCTGACTCCTAGTGTCGGATGGTTGAAATCATGTAGCCGATTGTGGGTTGGACACGAGGGGGTGCTAAGTACACATAGTTTAGCCACTTTTCACATCCTTTAACTGTCAAAACTGTTTTGGTATACTCTGGCCAAGACCTTCGTCGAGAGACAGGGCAATAGCATGGGTTATACTTGATGTATAAAGGCATGTTATTCCAAGTGCATACCATCTCAGGGTATGATTCAAGTAGACGTATCCTCCAGGTAGGTTGAAATATATTCCCATGCGTGGCGCTTGCAGGAATGTCATCTCGTGCAAACTGTGTTGCTGAGGTTGGTTCTTTTGTTGTGCGCTGCTTTATTTCAGCATTATAATCTGTCATTAATACGCAGAATAGAACATACAAATCATCGGACATGCCAATCCACCGATGATGGGAGAGGTTTCTAAAGTACTCCGATTTGATGACGGCTTCTTCCAATGAGGATATAGACTGAATCTGTACTGCCACTCTCTTATCATGGGTTGCACCAATCTTCTCTAACTTTTGCATCCATTCAGGAGCTTTGATCTCAATTGTGTCCATTCCTTCCTCTGTTTGCTTACCCCCTAGTGCAGGCATGGGTATGTATGGGTCTTCAAAAGTCTCCTCAACTTCAATTGGAACTAAGTCCTCAGGTTCCAGCTCCACAAGGGGAGAGGGTTGACGCTCATATTGAAGAACTTTATTTTGTAGTTCTTCCAGTTGTGCTCTGAGTTATGTGACTTCTTCAGATGTGTCTCTAGCGGTTGTGACTTCTTTTGGTGACTCTTGCTGAGCTGCCAGTTGCTTTAGTAGGTCGTCTCTCTCTTTTTGTAAGGCTGCATGTGCTTCCAGGAGATCGGCGTGTGTTTCCAACACTATTTGCATATTTTCAGATGGGATGTCCTGCGGTGAACCCTCCATTGCTGCTTCCACGTTTTCTTCGTTCTGTTTCTATAGTCGTTTATTTTCAACACTATTTCCAACACGATTTCCTACGGTGAACCCTCCATTGCTGCTTCCAGGTTTTCTTCGTTCTGGTTCTATAGTCGTTTATTTTCTTCCAGTGTTGCAGACATGTGCTTTTGTAGTAAGGCGAGGTTACGTCGAAGCTTGAGATTGTCCGTTATCTAGGCGTGTAACATATCATCGAGTTGTTGTTTTTCTTCGATATCTGGCTGGGGTGGATTGGAATGACACACATGAGGAGCTTATTCCAAATCACTACTTAAAATTAAAAAATTACATGTTTCTCTGTCAATTGTGATTGACACTGTCGATCGCGATCGATAGCCACGATTGACAGAAGACGACGGACAGACCCTGTCAATCGTGATTGATACCATCGATCGTGATCGACAACCACGACCGAGACCTCTGTCAGTCGCGATTGACACTGTCGATCGTGACCAACTGAAATTTGACAATTGACACCAGAATTCGCATGTACACGTGTCCCTCGTGACGTATAGAGCCTTGATTGACTGAAATTACGTCAGAATTCATGCAAAAAGTGCCGATCGCGATTGACAAGACTCACGACCAACTCTGTCGATCGTGATTGACACTGTTGATCGTGACTGACGTGTCGATCATGACCGACAGGCCCGACGAACACAGCTATCAATCGCGATTGATAGGCTTTTTCGGCTAAATTTTAGGGTTTTATTGTTCCAAGTTTTGGGGATAATTTTGGGCATATTTGTCTATCAATTAGCATTTTGTGAGCCCCCTACACTCGTGTTTCGAGAAAAAAAATCATGTGAACTGTTAGCTTGTTTGAACCCTATTTTAACCCTAAAATCCTGAATAGACATAACTTCCTCATACGAAATCCGTTCGGGGTGATCTTAGGCTCGTTGGAAAGCTCATGGGGAGTACCAGGATTATTAGATATAGTAAAGGACCATACCCAGGGGGAACAAAACTAAGGGATCTCCAGAATTGTTTTCCATTGAGACATAGTGCAAATTGATATCTGAATTACATGAATGAAAGTGATTTGTTCTGTCATTTGAATCTAAGTCTTGAGATAACCTTGGGACTTTTACAGTTCCATTGAGAGCACTTGAGGGCATCCAAAGCAAGGGTTTTTTGCAAGCTTGAGAATCAGGTTCTTGAGCACCAAAGGGCAAGGGATCAGCAAGTGAGGTTGGAATACTCTCAACTCCCTTTGTCAATTCCTAGCTTAGGCTACACGTGAATAGTGATAGAAGTAAGTCAGGGCAACGATAGGCACGAGACAAGTCAAAGACTCTCTAAGAAATCAAGTTCAAGTCAAGAGATAACCTATGTGTGACCCATAACTTTAAAGGAAAAGAACTTGACGTGGAACGATCAACTTAAAGTGCGGAAATTAACTCAAGTATTCCTGATGGCATGATATCAGACAAGATCATAAACACGATAATCAACTAAAAAGAACCAAGTGACTGATACAAAATTGATCGGAAACGAGGCTGTACCTTGGGGTAAAAATTGGGATTGCTTAGTTAGGCATATGAACCTTAGATCAGAACGACACCTAAGGAGAGATAGACAGAGTCTTAGGTCTTCAGAGGCTAGTCTCAATCATACTGCTAGGTCTTGGGCCCAACAGTTGAGCCATCATTCTCACTACCCTAGCTCTAAAACTAGCAAGTCTGAGATATCCCACGGTATGGAGAGACCTACAAGAAGTCCAGGTGTGCCATATTTAGATAGGGTAGAAGGCCTCTACAAGATGCAGCTGGAATACCTTAAGACCAATCGATTAGGTGCTAGCATCTATGAGGACGGCCTAGGAAGATCTGTGGTCCAGATCAAAAAGCCAGATAAACCCATTGGACTAGAATGTCTAGCAATCAAGTTTGAAAATGGAGCATACTTGGACAAAGAAGGAACCATATATGTAGTCACCAGTCACCCAGATAGGGCAGATGAATTCGGAAATGTTATCCCAAAAACAGGCTTAGGTGACCTAGAGCAAGGGAACATGGGTGTAGAACCTAAAACCCCTTGAGGCAAATCAGTTCTCACTAGAATTCTCACACCAGAATGGGTTTCCCAAGATAATAAGAGCATAGATCTGCTCTTAAACCAAGAGATCGATGAAGCCTTTTGGAGGTATAAGCCTGATCAACCAAATGAGGTAGGAACAATCATAGTCTATGAGTTCAAAGATCCTGATAGCCCAGGCAAAGTGACCTATCTAGACAATACTTCGGAAAGGATCTTTGTGGTCACCGAGCATGGAAGGCATGCTTACACTTGGAAGGGTGAATTTGTTTTCCCCCAACCAAGATCTAATGTCTCTTATGGCCACCCAGGAGCGGGGCCGTCCTAAGCCCACGGAACTCAAAGGGATAGAAGTACAGATAGGCATGAGGTAAGTTTTTCCAACCCCTTGGGTAGAGAAAGGATGAGAACGGAAACATATAGAGTGGAACCTGAGAGACCTAGAGCCCCAAGAAACCAAAGAAATGCATATGAATTTCCTCTACCGAGGCCTAGAGAACACACTAGGAGGTTGAGGCCAACTCAACTAGTTAAGTCCATGAAGAACTACTTCGATGGCACTGGAGACCCATACGATCATGTGGCCGAGTTTAGGCAAGTCTTGAGAGCTAAACAAGTGGAGGACCTATTCATGCAATACAATGCCTTTGGTCTAACCCTTAGGAACACGGCCCTTACATGGTTTCAACCACTAAATGAAAGACAGTCAGGAGCATAGACCAACTTCTAGAGGCATTCATTATTGAATTCTCTAAGAGTGGCATAAGGCATAATACTTCCTCATTGATCCATAGCTTCAAGAAGACCCCTCAAGAGACGGTTAGACTTGCAGGAAGAACGTTTAGGCAATACCTAGAGAGATGTCCTGTTCCTGAGTTACCCACACCAGCCAAACAAGTGGCTTTATTCTTATATGGACTGCTGAGTACAAACTTGAGATCATATGTGTACTTGAAAGACCCTAGAACCATAGAAGAGTGTGTACGTATGTGCATCAACATTGAGGATAACCTAGGGGAGGAATTAGAGCTTTCAAAAATCTACAAAGATTCAGATAATTCTAGTAGCCTCTCTTCCTCGCAATCCACATCTATTGAGGAACTCGTTGAGAAAGTAGCTCAAAAACTAGGTGTCTTTAGCAAACAAATCCCAAGATTTGCCCCAGTTAAGCAGTGCTACACTTGTGGAGGTGACCATATGGCGAACGTATGTCCCATCATGGCTCAACCCCAAGTGAATCCCAGTAGCCAATACTGCACCATAGAACGGAGATACATTAATCACACAGCACAAGATTGCCCATACAATAAGCAAGCGGTTAGGCAAACCTACCCTCAGCCCTATCCACAACAAGGAAGATATCAGAACCAGTATCCACCACAATAGTATGCAAGGCCTCAACAAAGCTACCCACCACAATATCAAGCCCAGTAGAGACCTCAACCAGTGCTAGCCCAGCAACCTCCTACTCCAACCAATGTGATCCCAATAAAGTATGCAGGTGTAGAAGAGAACTTGAATAGATCCATAGCGCCAGTAACACCATTGCTTTCAGAAAGTGACCCCTGTGACCATAGCTTTGATTCTACACATATTGATAGCCCCCAAGCTTACTACATGCAGTCTCCTAAACATGGTGAATCCTACTATAGTAAAGAACTTAGTGAACCTAGTTGGGATCCAGAGTATGCAAATATCATGTACATAAATCCCAACCCTAGACCTCAACCTAGGCAAGTAAGACCCCCATTCCCTAGAGGACCATGCTACAGATGTCAGGGAGATCACCTCATTTGTGATTGACCAATGCCTGTCCATACACAACCCCAGTCATCCAGGGCTTTTGTCAAGTTTGCAAAAAGGAGCATCTCTTACAAGATTGCCCAAAGAATCCCAATAATATGCTAGAAAGCACTCCTATTAATGTTATTGGGTTAGTAGGACTCTACAGGAAGTGTGACTTCCACTAGACCAGTACAGGTAGTCACTAGAGCTCAGGCTTTGCAGCAGAACCAAGGTTTAAGCCAAGAAAAGAGCGGTGAGGTTAGTGAATCTGAGAGCATAACCAAGAAGAGGACTAGAGCCTGGAAAGATAGTCGAGAAAGGATGAAAAGACAATGGGCAAAGAAAATGAGTGAACTCGAGGAAAGCGTAAGAGACACGAGAGCCAAGATAATTGAACTTACATCTCAACCTCCCTCTCACACTACCCCACCACCACCATTCCCATCTCCATCTGATCCACCACCTTCTAACCCGCCTCATGCGACCCCGACACCCCCTAGAGTAGGATCAGTATTAGCAAATCCCACTCCCGAGGACCTAAATATGATGCTTAAGGCATATCAGGCCAGAATCCAAGAACAGCCAACCGTGATGGATCATGAAAAGTGTTATCCTAGAGCCGAACTAGAGCTCGAACAAACTAAAATTTGTACTAAGATGGTGGAATTGGCTCAAACCATGTTCGAAGCCAGTCGCCTCTTTAACATCTCTAGTTTAGCTAAGATGCAGTTGCACTTTGATGGACTGCTAGAAAGATTGGAGAGGCTAATTGCACAATCTGAAAAGGAATCCACCCCTCCAAATAAGGGCAAGGCAAGTGAAAGAATGAGCCTTCCTGCCCAGGATGCCTATGTGCCCAACTCCACAGTACCAGACACATCTTCTTCTATGAATCGGTACACACCAGAATTCTTACGGGAGATTCAAGAAGAGAAATGGGCTAAAGAAACTGAAGTCCCTCCTCCCATTGAACTTGTGGATGATGCACGTGATCAATTCCCACAAGACATTCCTTCCATTTATGAAGAACAGGAGAGTACCCGGCCTCAGGAGAGATTAGACTTTGAGTCTAATTCCTTACAGGAACTACCCCATTTCACGGGTCCATGGGAAGCTAAGTCTAGTTGTATGAGAGCGCCCACGTCATGGTACGAAACGAAGACTCAGTCATACCTAGGAATATGGAGGTAGTAAAGAATACTAAAGTGCAGTGCAATCTCACTTTAGAAGAGCTACTCAAGGTTAGGCTAGAATTGTGGAAACATGTAGCCAAACAAGTGCCTGAAATAGCTAAACCCCGTTCCCAGGTAGGTTCTCATAGAACAGTGCCAGAAATACCTCTGGACAAGATATGAGATATGAGTGAAGGAGAAGAAGGAAACACCTATCTCGCCATCACCCATCAAGGATACACAACCAAGGCAATCCTGGACTCTGGTGCAGGAGTTGCAATTGCTACCACTTCCCTATGGAAGCGTTGGGGCAAGCCAGCACTCATGCCAACGAGAATGAAATTGCAGATGGCGGATGGTCACATTGAGAGACCCTCAAGACTACTAGAAGGAATAACTCTCACCACATGTGGTGTTGAGTTTGAGCATACGTTTGCTATATGTGACTTTAGCAAAAATCATGCCTATGAGATGATTTTGGGAAGACCATTTATGCGACAGTTGCAGATGGTACAGGATTGGGGAACCAATTCCTTGTATTTGCAACACTTAGGTGTCACGACCAAAGTCAATCTCAAGGATTCCTCTCATAGAGATGTACCCCCCATCCAATGGAATCCCATTCATAGAGCCAAAGATGATACTGAGTTGGTGCAATCCATCGGATCAGGATCCTCATGGATGCATGAAGACACTCACTTGTGGATGTGCAAAGTAGCAGTAGAAGAGGAAAAGAGAGAAAAAGCGAGAGAGATAGGTGTGAAGGAAACACATAGATCAATTCAGGACCCAACCTATGCACCTGTAGTATTCCCTGATGAAGAATTTGAACCTCACGGCTGGGCGGAGATTTTAGCAACAATGGATGTAGCCATCAATGAAGAATCTTGGACACCCCACTATGATGAGGATGGCTATGACATTTCAGTTTTCTTCATAGAGCCAATCATGGGAGATTCGGTTTTAGAAGAATGTGAACCTAACACTGATGCATTCAGGGATGCAAGTGACTCCGATTTAGAGTCAATCATTATGGACCCGCCTTTTGCATCACATGAAGAATACTTCTATGAAGTAGAAGTTCACTCTTAGAGACATGAAGAGTTCACAAATGACGTAAGGCTAACCATGCAAGTGGCCACCAAGAGTGAGGGCAAGAAAAGGAAGAAGAGAGAAGTCACACCAAAAGAGGAAGAATCTTTGTTTGAGGTCCCTGAAAATTTTAAGAAGCATGAAATAGATGATAGGAGAGTCATGATAAGAATGCCCAAACGTGAGGCGCAGTCGAGAGAGGCCTATGATAACAAAGAAACCACCAAGAAAATAGTTGTAGCCGTAGAAGAAGGAGAGGAGAGATGCACTTACATAGGACATGACTGACGGAAGAAGAGGAGCAAGAGTTGATAGCCTTGCTAAGAGAGTACAAAGATGTATTCGCTTGGAGTTACAAGGACTTGAAAGGTGTAGACCCCGACATATGCTCACACACTACCCCCATGACTACAGATGCCAAACCCTCAAAACAAAAGCCATACACTTATAACGATAATTATGCTGCCAAGATCAAAGAAGAGATAGATCGTCTGGTGGAAGCTGGATTTATCTATGAAATTGAGCACACTGAGTGGGTATCCCCCATAGTAGTGGTGCCCAAGAAGAATGGAAAGCTACGTGTGTGCATTAACTTGAAGAAGGTTAATGCCGCCACTATTCGAGATAATTATTCGCTTCCTATCACTGAGCATCTTCTAGAACGAGTAGCAGGCAAGGAAGTGTACAGCTTCCTTGACGGATTTTCGGGCTACAATCAGGTAGCCATTGCTCCAAAAGATTAGCATAAGACAGCTTTTGCCACGGAGTGGGGCATATTCGCCTTTAGAGTAATGCCATTTGGGCTTACCAATGCTCCTGCAACCTTGCAAAGATTGATGTGCCATGTGTTTAAAGAATTCCTGAGAAAGAATTTGGAAGTCTATGTTGATGATCTCGGTGTTCATTCCAACAGTAGACAGACACATATACCTGAACTCAAGCAAATCTTTGACAAATGTAGAGAATATCAAGTCTGCCTGAACCCAGAAAAGTGTGTTTTCATGGTCAGGCAAGGCAAGATTCTAGGACACATAGTGTCAAAGAACGGCATATCCACTGACGAAGAGAAAGTGAGAGCCATCGCAGAACTACCTAGGCCAAAGAATGTCAAGGAAGTACAAGCTTTCATGGAGCATTGTGGTTATTATCGACGTTTCATACATATGTATGCCATCATTGGAAGGCCTCTGTACGGCCTTTTGACCAATTTTGAGTGGACTGACGAATGTGAGTACTCCTTCAATGAGCTTAAACGACGATTATGTTCAGCACCAATCTTGACTACACCAGATTGGAATAAACCCTTTCATGTTCATGTAGATGCATCCAATTATGCTATTGGATGTGTGTTAGCACAACCGACTGGTGAAGGTAATATGGATCTTCCAATTGCCTATACTAGTAGACAACTAAATGCAGCTAAATGGAATTATACCACTACTTAGAGAGAAGGATTAGGCATGGTATTTGCGGTTAAGAAGTTCAGACACTATTTGCTTGCAAATAAATTTAAATTTTTTACCGATCATCAAGCATTGTTATATCTCGTGAACAAGCCATGCAATACAGGTAGATTAGTAAGATGGTTTCTCTTGCTAATGGAATGCGACTTTTAGGTTGTGGTGAGGAAAGGAAAGACTCACTTGAGAGCAGACCATCTCTCTAGGCTCACATCTGGAGAGGCCCCACAAGGAGTATCAGATGACCTTCCTGATGCTTACTTATTTAATTTGGAAGTCGTGCCGCAGTGGGCTAAGACATTAGCGCCAGTATTGACATACGGGCCTAACCACCCAGTCATAAACACTCAAGATAGGGAGATAGTAAAGGCCCAAAAGTACCACATCATGGCTGGAAGTATGTACAAGCACACAGATCAAGGAATCTTAGCTTGTTGTGTGGAAGAGGATGAGTACGCTAAATGGTTGCAATTAGCACATGTAGGTGCATTAGAGCAACACTATTCAAAGCAAAGAAATTTACAAACACTAAGGAGACTCGGAGCGCATTGGTCGACTATGGACGCCGATGTCCATAAGTTGTGTAAGGAATGTCCAGTCTGTCAAACTAAACCACCTGTGGAGTAGGCTACCTTGTACCAGGTGTCTCTAACACCAGATTGGAGTGAACCATTAGTAGCCTTTCTGACGATGAAAACATTCCCTCAAGATATGAATTTGGCTAGGCAGAGAAGTTTAGAACAAGAAGCCCTAGACTACTCACTTATTGGTGATAATTTGTACAAGTGAGGAAAGGATTGATATCTACGGTTATGTATCAATGAGAGTGAATATCTAAAGATCTTGGAAACTGCTCACCAAGGTGTAGCAGGAGGACACTTTGGACTAGATCGGATGATCAAGGCAATCCTATTTGCAGGATTATGGTGGCCAACCCTTCATATGGATGCACATACCTATGTGAAGAGGTGTGATATTTGCCAACAAACTCAGTATCCTATACGCAAAGATGATATGCCTCTGAAACCTATGATGGGTGGATGTGCATTCTCTAAGTGGGGAATAGATGTTGTAGGCCCTATTAATCCCCCAGCTAAGGGTTCCCATGCTAAATACATTATTGTGGCCACAGATTACCTAACCAAGTGGGTAGAGGTAAAAGCTACGACCAAGAATGATGCTTTGACAACTGCTAAGTTCTTATTTGAGAATGTGTTCACTAGATACGGGCTACCTATAGAGCTAGTTAATGATAGAGGCACTCACTTCTTGAATGAAGTTATTGAAAACCGATTTTATGCAATGTGCTGACCAAATTAGTGAATAATAAACGCTCTGATTGGGACAAACATCTACACCATGTTGTTTGGTCATACCAAGTTGCCTATAAAACGGTACTCCAAGCCACACCCTTTCAGATGGTATTTGGTCAAAATGCAGTGCTACCATTGGACTTCTTGATACCTACATTGAAAGTAGCACAAGAGCATGAATGGACGGGTCATGAACTCTCTTCGAGGATTTTTTATCTTGAACGACTAGGTGAAACAAGACTAAGAGCTGTAGTAGGAATATATGCAGCTAAGAAAAGACAGAAGGCATACTTTGATGCCCATGTGAAGGATAAAGGCTTGAAAGCAGGAGACTTAGTTTTAGTCTATGCCCTGAAGCAACATGCGAGAAAATTAGAGAAGCATGGCTATGGACCTATGATCATAACTAGGATCTCAACGAGTGGAGCAGTACAACTAGCCACCTTAGAAGGCGATATTCTCTCGAGCTACATAAGCGGATGCACAGTCAAGTTATATCAGGAACCTCTCATGGAGGAGATGTTAAATCCACTCAATAATGCAAAGAAACATAAAGAAGAGGAAAAGTGAATTCGAGAAGAGGCACAGGTAGAAGCATTGGAACGCATCCGAAGAATGAAGTTGAGAAGACAGGGTAGAGATCAGCCTAGGACAGATGACTATGTGCACCCAGGATATCATATGGCTATGTGTGAAGTTTCACGTATTAGCTCTCATAGAATAATTGATCGACGTCCTTTTGTAACCTTAGAGATAGGACAAGGAAAGAGTGCAAGGACTGTAAGGGCCTTGATTGACTCAGGTGCAGCCACTAGTGCTGTTAAATTTTCTTACTGTCAAAAGTTGAAATTAAATGTCAATCCTATAGAAGCATATCTCATAGGATTAGGAGGCGTGGAGACCCCTTGCATGGGCGAGGCGGAACTTCCCCTCTACATTCAAGATGTTTTACTAACAGTTAAAGTACTAGTGTGTCAAGATGAGGATCTCACTGAGCCTCTTGTCTTGGGTCAAGACTGGATCTATGATCATGCAGTCAACCTAAACCTAAGAAGTGGACTTCTTCAAGTATGGGTAAATCAGAGTCAAATCAGTTGAGTTAGACAATGGAGCACTCAAGGAACTAGGAAAGGCACACATTCCTGGTCCTTCCAGGAGTACACATGAAGATGACCATGCTATTCTTGTCCAAAACTATGTGATGCAGAGGGATGATTATCTCAACAAAGAAGTCAAGGATATGATGGAACTCCCTTCTCTTCCAAAGGCCATTGGGATACGGCAACCAAAGGTGGATCAAATACAGAAGAAGCAGACAACCCATGTTCGAGGCCAAAAGAAAGCGCGAAGCACGGTATCTCAGCCACCAAAACAAGTGTAGGTGCCGAAAGGCAATCAACCTATTACAGTCTAGTCACAACCATTGGCTCAACTTCATATTATTGATCAACGACAGGATACTAATAAGAAGTCTTTCAACAAGTCTTCTACCAACGTGAAGTCTATCTGGGTACCCAAGAAGTCGATGAAGGCTGACCCACAATCAAGATAAGTTTGGGTGCCTAAGGCTTGCTTGCGGGCTCAAATAGCTACACAGAGACCACACCACGTACAACATGGTTCACTCACTCGAACAACTAATACCCACTCTTATTCGACACGCACAAACACATATTTTCCCATGAGCACGAGCAGAGTCTGTTGGTGGATTCTTAGACAAGAAGGAGTTTGAGGGTTTGTAGGAGAAAAGGGGAAGAAACAAGAAGAGAAAATACACCTGGAAGCTTCTGCCGATTGATTATAGTAAGACAATTACAAGGTTTGAAGTACAAGACAAGCCAATACCTCTGTGCACAATCCCACGGAGTGCCCAATTACAAAATACCAAATATCCCAAAGTCTTCTTGTCGCCGGCCTCCTCTGCACCAGACCTCCACCTGCTTCAAGCTTATCCTTGTGCACACCTTGCACCAAGCTTCCACAAAGGGGGAGGAGTGAATACCTTCTGTCGGCACGCGCCCACTGCAATGGGACCTTGAGATACTTGGGGGACTAGCTTAGCACTCTCTGCACAATCCCTTAGGCACTCCCTATGCACTCCTTCACTTCCACTTCTCTGCGTCGTCGCACTGGTGACTGTTGCACTTCTCTCTTGCTTCCTTAGACTATGCTCCCTTGCTTACTCTAAGATTGGTCCAAGAATGGCCCTTGCCTTGATTTGAGTGTGCCGATCACGTACGCTCTTAACTGCCATGGTATCTTGGTGCTCACTTTGATGTCCCAAGATTGTCCTCCCAAGTGGCAGCCAACGACTCACTGTTTTGTCCTATAGTGACTTTAGTTTAAAAACCAAAAATTTTAATGGGGGGCCATACTTTCACCTGTGCGTACACTTTGCCGCTTCACATACCTTCATGTTTCCTTTTAAGTCTTCACTTTTGCACATAAGAGGGGGTTCACCTGAACCTTCCAAAACACTTTAAAACACCCTTTGAACCTTAGGGAAATTAGAGAAAATACCTCTGCAACCTGCAACCCATTTTCTCCAATTTACCCTTTGTGGACAATTCATTGTGCACTACCTGTGCACTTTGACACCTGCACTTACGCACTTTGACTTTGCACCTGTTGACTTTGACCTTGACCTTGTTGACTTTGACCAATTAACTTTGACCAGTTGACTTTCTCTACAGTTGACTTTGACCAACATGACTTTTATGGGCTCAACAGTTGCCCACCACCTAATGTGCTCTCCATCCCAGAGAGCTACAACCAAAACTTTGAACATAGAGGACCCCAGGAGAATAGAGCTGCAACAACCCGAAGAGAACATCTGAGCAGCAACCAATTCCACTAGAACAAGCACCAGAAAAGAACGAGAAGTGGGATTTTGTTATGGAAAAGCAAAAGAGGGGCAATGGGAGGTTAGAATGGAAGGGTAAGGGAGGGTTGAGGGTATGAAGATGGATGGGGCCGGGAGGGTGAAGGATGTGGCTTGGCAGATTGGTAAAGGGAGGGGTTGGAAGTAGGAATCAGGGCGTAGATGGGGGCTAAAATGATCAAACTAGAGGGCTACAGAGGGTACAGATGGAATATTATTAAACATAAGGAAAGATAAGGTGAGAATAGACCATGTGGACAATGTGGGTAATTGAAAACATGTGATAAATGTGTGCAAATAAAGAGGGTTTGGACCAAAACTCAGAGAAAATGTGGGAATTTGGAAAAATAAAGCCAAAAACTGAGTCCAGAGGTGCCAAAAAACATAAAAATGACCCCATTTTTGTAAAAAACGGCCAACCGAGGCACGATCCAGAGCCAAAAGCTTTTTAGCCATTAAAATAAAAAAAAATAATAAAAATTAAATTATATATATATATAATAAAAAAAAACGTGTTTCCCTTTTTTTTTTTTTGTTGGAACGCCCAGATGAAAAATAAATAAATAAAGTAAGTAAAAACAAAATAAATAAAAGAAATAAAATAAAAATAAAAAGAATAATATTAAAATAATAAGAATAAAAAAACAAAAAATAAACAATAATAAAAAAAGAAAAAAATAAAATGGTGGGGGGGGGCTGTCAGAACGGGGGGGGGGGGTTTTGGTCGGTGGGGCGGGGGGGGGGGGGTTGGGTTTTTTTGGTTGGAGGTGGTCGGGGGGGGAGGTTTTTTTTTTTTTTTTTTTTGTAGAAAGAGAAAATGCCCCCTATGGGGTCTTTTTCTTTTTTTTTTTTGCAGAAAGAGAAAACGCCCTCTATGGGGTCTTTTTTTTTTTTTTTGCAGAAAGAGAAAACGCCCCCTATGGGGTCTTTTTTTTTTTTTTTTTGCAGAAAGAGAAAACGCCCCCTATGGGGTCTTTTTTTTTTTTTTTTCTTTTAATATAAATTGTCCCAAAAATCAAAGAAAATACATAAAAAATCCAGAAAAATTGCAAAAAAATTCAAAAAAATTGTAAGAAAATTCTCAAAAATTTTGCTACAGGCCTAAGCTACAATTTTGCAATCAAACCTACCGGGAGCTTCCTTTATTCCTCAAATTTGGCAAGAAAATGACATCGGAAAGGGATAAAAATGCCAATAAAAATACCAAAAAAATGCTAAAAATGCTAGAAAAATTTCCAAAAATACCCAAAAGTTTTACTTTTGGAGAGCTTATGGAATGCCTTCTAGTTTTTCTAAAAACCCCAGTATCAAGAATGAAAATGATAAAGAAAACTACTAAAACTGAGCAAATTATGATGAGAAAGCTATGTACAACCTGGACAGATTTTGCAGTTCCAGGTGATCCATACTTCTTCAAGTGTGTTGATGATAGGCCTTGAGCCTTGATATGTTGACCAGTGGCAAGGCCTCTCCTTTCAGCGTCTCCAACTCCGCAGCACCCCAATTCAGCATTGTTTTGACTCTATAAGGTCCTTCCCAATGTGGAAGCCATTTTCCTCTCAGTTGTGTATGAAGATGAGGTCTATGGAGAAGAACTAACATGCCTGTTTCAATGTTATTGTTCCACAGATGGCGATCGTGTGCCTCCTTCCTCTTTATCTGAGTCTCTATCAATTGTTTCGTTGCTAGTAGACGAATCTCCTCCACTTTATGTAGTGCTCCGAGCCTCTGAGAGACCTTACAATCCTTCTTGCCCTGCATGAATGCAATCTTAGGTGAACCATGTAAAAATTCAAAGGGCTCAATGGGCAATATGCCATAAACTAGCTGGAATGGAGAATATCCTGTGGCCTCTTTGTAGGCTAACCTGTATGCCCACAGTGTACCTTGATAAGCAATGCCCCATGAAGTGGGCTGCAACATACACTCCTTTCTTAACATTGAGATTAAAACCTTATTTGTCGACTCAGCCTGTCCATTGGCTCTTGGATAGTAAGCACAAGAGGTCCTATGTAGAATTCTATACCTGTTAAAAATTTCCTGCAGGACCTTATTGACAAAATGTGTACCTTGATCTGTACAAATTTCAAGTGGGCATCCAAACCTGCAAATGATGCTACTATAAATGAAATCGGCAACAGTTTGGGCAGTGCAATCGGGGGAGGCAATAGCTTCAGCCCACTTTGTGACATAATCTGTAGCTATCAAGAGATATTTTTCTCCTTTTGGAATTGCGGGAGGGTAGATGGGCCCTACAAAATCTAGCCCCCACTTCTCAAATGGTTGCCAGGAAGTGGAAACAACCAAGGGGTTATGTCTCTGCTTTGTCGGCTTAGGTCCACACCTCTGGCAAATGTCACATGCCTTTCCCCATTCATCTGCATCCCTAAATAGTGTAGGCCACCATAGACCAACATCCAGTATCCTCTGACTCATAATATGTCCTGGAAGGTGCCCACCACCTGTTCCTTCATGTGCAGAGTGAAGGACTTCCCTCACTTCTTCTTCTTCCAAACACTTCCTGAACCTGTCATCCTTGCCCTGTCTATACAATTTATCTTCAATGAAGGTATATGATCTACTCTTGATTAGCAGTCTCTTCTTTTGTACAACACTAGCCTTTTCTGGATACAACCCAGTTTTAATGAAATTTTTGATGTCGTAATACCAACCTTGAGCTTGTACAACAAACAGATGAGCATCTGGAAACTCATCATTGATTCCACTAGTTTGATTCATCATATTGATTCTGGATAGGTGATCCACCATAACATTTTCTTTACCTGGTTTATGGACTACAGAAAAATCAAACTCTTGGAACAACAATAACCACCTCCATATTCTACCAGTGGCTTGTGGTTTGTTGAGTAGGTATTTTAGTGGTTGGTGATCTGTTATAATAATAAAATTTACCCCCAGTAAGTAATGACGGAATTTTTGGACAGCAAAGACCATTGCTAGGGCTTCCCTTTCTGTAGTACTGTAATTCCTTTCAGCCTTGGTCAAGATTCTACTGGCATATTGAATTGGCTTGTCCACTTTAAATTCTTCACTGGGTTGGGTCAAAACTGCCCCCACTGCATAGGCACTGGCATCGACATGTATATGAAAGATTTTTGACCACTCAGGTGTGACCAAAATAGGAGGAGACACTAACCTTGACCGTAATGTTTGATATGCTTTTTCCTCCTCTTCTTCCCATTTAAAAGGTACTTCCTTACCTGTAAGTCTAGCCAGAGGTCTGGCTATCTCTGCATACATTTTTATAAACCTTCTATGGTATCCAGTATGCCCCAAGAAACTCTAAATCTCTTTAGGGGATTTAGGTTTAGGCAACTTTAATATAGAAATGATTTTGTCAGGATCTGGGGCCATACCTTTAGCCGACACTACATGTCCTAAGAGGGTTCCTTCTGTCACAAGGAAATGACATTTGTTTGGATTGAGCTTTAACTTAGTCTCCCTGCATCTTTTGAAAACATTCTGCAGCTGCCTCAAGTGGTGGTCCAAACAATCTAGAGGAGTTTCTTTGTGAGATCCTGAAAACGAAGAGAAGTCATCCATGAATATTCTAAGTGATTCCAGCAATAGGGGGCCAAAAATGAGATTGACCGTTCTGTTAAAGGTGGCTGGAGCATTTCTGAGCCCAAATGGCATTTTTACATACACATATGTTCCCCAAGGTGTGATAAAAGCAGTCTTTTCACGATCCTCTGGATGTATTGATATTTGGTTATAGCCACTGAATCCATCCATAAAGCTATATAATGCATGCCCAGCCACTTCTTCAATGACCTGTTCTGCAAAAGGCATTGGGAAACCATCTGGAATGGTCACCTTGTTGAGTGCTCTAAAGTCAACACAAATTCTGATTTTATTAATATTCTTCTTTGGTACTATAACCATAGGTGAGAGCCACTCTGAGTGTTCAACAGGAATGATGATTCCTGCATCCTCCATCTTTTGGATTTCCACATAGATAGCTTCAGCATATTTTGGATTAAGTCTATAACTCTTTCCTCTTACGGGTTTGGCTCCATCAACCAGAGGGATTCTATGCTCTCCATAAGTTGCAGGCACTCCTTCTAAGTCTTTATAATGCCAGGCAAAAACATCTATATACTGGGTCAAGAATGATTTTACCTTTTCAAGGAGCCCTGGGTGGCTCCACAACCAAGTGGCCACCAAAACTGGCTGATTATTGTCTTGAGTGCCTAATTGTATTTCTTGGACAGGATTTCTCTCTACCATATTATCTTCATGTGCATCTTCTTCCTTGTCTTCTTCTACTAGCTTTTCGTGCATTGCTTCATAAGCAGGTGTATTTTGGACTTCAATGTGTTCCTCCTTGTCCTGCATCCATCCTGCAGGGATTTCTTGAATTGGGAAAGAACATTCTTCACTAGAATATTTTACCTTGCCTTTAGCTTTAGTAACCTCTTTATCTGTGGTTGTCATATCCTCCTCCAAGTTGTATTTGAGGGGTGTCTTCCTGCCCCTTCTGTGGTCTGTGATGGGCTCTCCCAATCCATCAACCTGGACTTTTTCCTTGTCTTCATCATAACCTTCAGTCGTGCAAGAATTATTAAGAAAAATTCCAAAACAAGAGGAAGAGTTGCCTGCTTGGAGCCAATTTAGAATATCCTCTTCTTCCTCGAAATCTATTTGGGGTTGATCCTCCGATTCTGTTTCCATGCAAATGCCAACTGTTTGCATCATGCTAGTGTTTCCTTGATTATCTGGGCCCTCTTCTAAATGAATCTGTGTCAGCTCTTGCCCTTTCTTTTGTACCCACATAGTGTCCTTGCCCCAATCATGAATGACACTTGCATGCCTCAACCATGGTCGTCCAATTAAGAGAGGAAATCCTCCTTCAAACTGGGGCAATCTTAAAACCACAAAATCCAGAATGAATAGATTACCTTGTACTTCAAGTGGAACTTTTGGGATCACTCCCAAGGGTCTTACTTTGCTCTGATCTGCCAAAGTAACAGTGAAATTTGCAGGCCTTGAAGGATGGAGTCCAATCTTTTCCATTGTGTGTTCAGGCATCAAGTTAATGCCAGAACCACCATCCACAATAACTCCTTGAAATTCATGACCTTTGATAGATACTGTCAACCGAGGACTTTTATAATCTGTGAGGGGTGCTTCCCCTACAATTTTTCCTTTATGTAAAATAGTAGTCTTTGCCACCAAACTTGTAGTGGAAGCTTCATCAATTATCTGCAATAACTCTGATCTGAATTTCCCATCCATCTTTATTAATTCAAAAATACTAACCTCCTTCTTCATGGACTTGAGTAGTTTTGAACCCTCTGATTCCTTGAGAGCTTGGACTCCAGTTGACTTATCAAAATCCTCATGAGCCCTGTTGAAGGCATGCCCAATGGCATCACTGGTGCATATGAGATCTCCTTTTTGACTTGTATCTGCACCTGTGGTGACTTTATCTTCTAATGGTTCTTTGTTTTGATTCCATTGCTTAATCTTTGACCCTTGTCCTATCTCTGATGTTGGTCTTGGTTTTCTTTAGCCGTTTCCCTGTGGTGACTTTATCTTCTAATGGTTCTTTGTTTTGATTCCATTGCTTAATCTTTGACCCTTGCCCGGATGAAGAGGCTTGATTCTTAGGACAACAATTTGTATAACGGTCTCTTGCATCAGGGCAATTCCTGCAAGGAGGGGCATTTTCTGGTAGGGTGCACCTACTTTGATAGTGCCCACATTCTCCACATCTGAAACAGATGATTGGCCTCCTAGGCCCATTTCCAAAGTTATTCCTCTGTCTAGGATTATAGTTGTTACCTTGATTTGGTGCAGCAGCCATCACATTTGCTGGTGTTGGGGGTCCTCCTTGTGTCCAGTATGTCGTTGTCGGCATTCCTCTTGATTGGCATTCATGGGCCTCATGGCCAACCTTCCTGCATAATTGACAAGTCACACTTAACAGAGGACATTCACTTACTATGTGACCTTGCTTGCTGCACATGGAACACCAAAGTCCACTCTTGATGCCACCTCCTTTGAGCTCCTGCAACTCCTCTCGCAGCTGAGCCAATTCCTCTGCTTGGGCCTCCTCCTCCTTTTGGAGCTTTAGTGCTTCAATCTCCCTTGTCAACTGAGCAACAACATTCTCTTCCTCTTTGTAGGGCTTATTTCTTTTTAAGCCCTCCAGCTCTTTCCTTAGTTGTATCACTGGGTCCTCCATTTCTGCACCATATGTTGGTTGGGAAGAGGTTGCTCCATACTGGTACCTTATCTGCTCCAAGCGTGTGGCTGTGCTGATGAACTCCTCTATGGAGGCTGTAGGTAGCACTAATTCCTTTATTTTGCATTGGGTGGCCACTGGTAGGGGCTTAGCCAACCATTTCTTGACAAAAAAATCGTGTGGTGGATCTGGCAATTTAGCCATTAGTGCTTTGGCCCGAGTCACAAACTCTGGGAACTTTTCTCCTGGACCTAATCTTAAATTTTCTAGCTCTTCTATGATAATCTCCGTAGTGTTGCCATGCTGGAACTGATTTTTAAAAGCATCTTTCATCACATCCCAAGTGGTAAAATGGTTTTCAGCAAACTGACTGAACCACTTATCAGCTAATCCCTCTAATGTGGCAGGGAAGAGAATAAAAAAAGCATCCTCTCTACCCATTAGGCCTCTAGTCTTACATAGTGCCAAAAACCTCCTAATGTGTTCATCTGGATCCTCCTAAGCTAGGCCTTTGAAAGAAGGAAACTTTATATTTAATCTAGAGAGTAAAGTTTTCAAGTCTACCTGACCTGCCATGCTCTTGACTGATGATGTGGAAGATAGTGGACTGGGGGACCTTCTAACAACCTTCCTCCTTGTCTGCTTGCAGGTGACCCTCAATACTTGGGACCGGGTTGCGGTCATGAGCAGCTCATAGCCCACTGAATGTAAGACACTTGATAAGAATATATTTACCTTTTGTTTGATGAAGTAGCACTGTGGTTCTGTCGACACTTGATCTCTTCTATGCTTGGCACTTGGTTTCTCCTAAGCTCAAATCTCCTTGGAAGTCCCACCGTGCGTGCCAAATTTTGTTGGTGGATTCTTAGACAAGAAGGAGTTTGAGGGTTTGTAGGAGAAAAGGGGAAGAAACAAGAAGAGAAAATACACCTGGAAGCTTCTGCCGATTGATTATAGTAAGACAATAACAAGGTTTGAAGTACAAGACAAGCCAATACCTTTGTGCACAATCCCACGGAGTGCCCAATTACAAAATACCACATATCCCAAAGTCTTCTTGTCGCCGGCCTCCTCTACACCAGACCTCCACCTGCTTCAAGCTTATCCTTGTGCACACCTTGCACCAAGCATCCACAAAGGGGGAGGAGTGAATACCTTCTGTCGGCACGCGCCCACTACAATGGGACCTTGAGATACTTGGGGGACTAGCTTAGCACTCTCTGCACAATCCCTTAGGCACTCCCTATGCACTCCTTCACTTCCACTTCTCTGCGTCGTCGCACTGGTGACTGTTGCACTTCTCTCTTGCTTCGAAATTAGAGAAAATACCTCTGCAACCTGCAACCCATTTTCTCCAATTTACCCTTTGTGGACAATTCATTGTGCACTACCTGTGCACTTTGACACCTGCACTTATGCACTTTGACTTTGCACCTGTTGACTTTGACCTTGACCTTGTTGACTTTGACCAATTGACTTTGACTAGTTGACTTTGACTACAGTTGACTTTGACCAACATGACTTTTATGGGCTCAACAGAGTCACTTATAAATGGGTCCCTAAAACGCCTCATTTCCAAGTAGACAAGCCCTCTAAAGTCTCTAGAAAATCAAAAGAGGAAGCCATCCACTATGTTTGGCAGCCCAAACCTTGTAATCAATCATCTGATCCCATTGCTAAACCACTTCCGTTTACTAACTACATCCACACGACATCCGAACCCCAATTAGCACATAGGTATTCCCACATTTGCTAACCACACTTCACACTCACATCCACGTGAGCACTAACTAACTGACTAACTCTGTCAGAGTTCATCATGTTAATGTTGTAATGGGGACACAGGGCTACTTGGTGTCCATTTGCAATGTTAACATTCATTTGTATATTCTCACAGAACCGGCGACCGGTTCCTTCAATATGGCCGAGGCTGTAGGAACAAGCTCCCATGCAGGCGCCAGTCCTCAGATCGTAGACATTGAAAGTCTCCCTATTGAGGAGGAGTTGAAGGAAAGACCACATGCATTGAGAGCATTACATGTCATACCTATTCAGAATCCTCCCCAAGGTCACACATCACCGGTAAGCAAAAATTCGCATTGGTTCAGTGACGTGGCAGGACCTCTTGGAGAAGGCACTTATTTGTGGGAGGTAGAAATAGAGTTCAACGGACGTTGGGGCCGGTATCATTTCTTTACTAGAGAGTTTGAGAGGCTTCAAAACAATGAAGGGTTGAAACCAATATGGAAGAAGGCTGGACTATATGATTACTTCAAAGCTGAGTTACCCAAGCCGGACTTTCTAAGGTGTTCATACTTGATTAGCACCCTCACTCCCAGTAAAGAGAAAAAGGGGTATAACACCTTTGTCCTACCATCTCTTACAAGAGGTAATGAATTGAAGCGCTTCAAATTGACGAACAATTTGGTAAGGGAAGCTCTCGATATGAAAGGTATGCATATCCCCACAGAAAAAGAGACAATGGTCCCAGACAACATGAAGAATAGGAACCTGACTAAACTGAAGGACATGGTGGCAATGACACCAACTATTGCTATTCACCTTCGAATGTGCATGCAACATTTTGCATTCCCTGCTCAAGAGAGATTCACGATGCCAGCCAAGAAGATATGGTTCAGTGTATACTTAGGAGACGCCTTCAACTTGACAATCAACATGCCTCATTGGATTATTGACCAAATACACTTGGCACATCAATGATGGTATAAGAAGCAAAAGTCAGTACTTTATGGATGTTGTGCTCTTACAAGGATTGTTTACCGATGCTTGGCATATGATGTGCCAATTCAAAGGGCACTTGTTTGGACTAGGGTGCAAGAATTTCAACGAAGACTATCAGCCACAGGGCCTCCATCCAAGAAAATGAGGGGAGCAGTTTAGATGCCCTGTGCATAGGCCTGCGGTGCAACATTGACACCAGACACAACTCCACCACTTCCAAGGCGAGTGCAACCCTTCACTATTAGATTACCAAGGCATAGCGTAGAAGGACCCCCCTTCGGATAAAACAACCCAAGTAGCCGAGTACCACTCAAGTAGCAAAAGATGCACTTAACCGCCTTCCAATGCGTGACTCCTGGGCAATGCATAAACCTGCTCATCTGTGAGACAGCAAACTAAATATCTGGCCGAGTAATGCATAAGTAAATTAAACATCCAACAGCCTGCTGATAGAGAACAGCATCAAATGCATCTCCAGCATCATGAAGACTCAATCGTAGACCTGTCTCCATAGGAGTGGCAATAGGCTTACAGTCTTCAAGGCCAAAATGTTGCAATAATGTGTCAATATATTTCGTTTGACACAAAGCCATTCCACCATCAACTTGCATAAACTGAATGCCCAAATAGTGATGCAAATTCCCCAAATCAGACATCTCAAATGAGGCATGCAAATCAGCCTTGAAATCAGCAATATGCTTCTCAATAGGACCAGTGAGCAGCATGTCGTCAACATAGACAACAATGATCAGAAGCACATCATTAGCACGCTTAACATATAAGGTGCTTTCAATTGGATTGTTCTCAAAACCATGTGCAATCAGATAGGCATGTATCTTCTCATACCAAGCACGTGGTGCTTGCTTTAAACCATATAACGCCTTCTTTAACCTGCACACCTGGTTTTCATGCCCTTTCTGCACAAAGCCACGGGGCTGAAAAACATACACTTCTTCATGCAAGTCACCATTCAGAAATGCTGTTTTAATGTCCAACTGATGTACATTCCAACCATGATGGGCTGCAAGTGCACAAATGCTGCGAACAGTAGTCATACGACATGTAGGTGCAAAGGTCTCATCAGAATCAATGCCTCTTTCCTGCGCATAACCCTTTGCAACAAGCCTAGCCTTATACCTGTCAACTCTACCATCAGGTTTACGCTTCAGCTTGTATACCCAGTTAGTGCCAATGGCCTTCTTGCCAGGAGGCAAGTCACATAAAGACCATGTACCATTCTTCATTATAGCATCATATTCAGATTGCATAGCAGCCATCCAATTTTCTGAATTTTGTGCTTCATCAAAAGAAACAGGCTCATTCTCATCATAGAGACTAGACGCAGCCATAGCATAGCAATATGATGCAAAGGAGGCACTATGAGAGCCTGAACGAGTGCGATATGACAAAGGTGCATCTAATTTGCTGTCACGCAAAGTCTGCACCAGCCATTTTGGCATAGTTTTTGCCTGCTCAATTTCAGGTCTCTCATCAACAAGTGCATCATGTAAATTTGCATCAGAAATAGAATGATCTGCATCATCATATGAAACCTGCAAAGGCTGAGAAGTTCCCTCATTAGGACCAGCACTGCACTGTCCACCTGTAAAAAGAGGCATCAAAGTATCATACATGTCTTTGGAGCTAACAGATGTCTCCTTAGTACATGAAAGCAATGGCTGAATAGCATCTTCCACAAAGACAACATCACGGCTAACCAGAATGCGTTTCGTCTGTGGATGATACAGACGATAGCCTTTACTTTCAGAACTGTACCCAAAAAAAATACATTTTACTGCCTTATCATCCAACTTTCTGCGATGTTGTTCAGGCACTAGTGCATATGCCAGACAACCAAAAACACGCAGATGAGCAACATATGGCTTGCGGTCATGCCAAGCCTCATATGGAGTGATAGACTACAGCGCTTTAGTGGGACACCTGTTCAGTACATATGCTGCACACATGACAGCCTCAAGCCAGAAACTGTGGTAAAGCCTGACTCTTGACCATGCACCTCGCCATCTCCATGAGTGACCTGTTCTTTCGTTCAGCAACTCCATTCTGTTGAGGTGTATACAGCACTGTACACTGGTGTTTTATCCCACGTTCAGCCAGAAATGCATTAAAATCAGAAGACATATATTCCCCCCCTCGATCAGAACGGAGGGTGCCCATTTTACATGCTGACAGATTTTCCGCCAAAACCAAAAACTGTTTGAAGCACATGAACACTTCGGACTTTGCTTTGAGTGGATGTACCCATGCATGCCTGGAAAAATCATCAATGAAAGTCAAGAAGTAAAGGTAATTTCCAAAAGAGGGTGTCTGCATAGCACCACAGACATCACTATGTACAAGCTGCAATTTCTACGTAGCCCGAACTGAACCATCTTTTGGAAAGGATGAACGCTGCATTTTGCCCGAAATACAGCCCTCACAAACATGTTTTCCAGGTGCCTCAAGTTTGAGCAAAGAGGACACCATTTTTGATTTCTGCACGCATAGCAAACTAGCAAAATTCAGATGACCAAAGCGTGCATGCCAAAGCTTTGCATCTGACATAGCCTGAGAATCATGAACTACACATGCCGAATCATTCACAGATCTTTCATAGTCTATGAGCTTATATAGCCCACGACATAAAATGCCAGAAGCAATAATAACATCGCCATTTGACAGATCATGAACTGTACATCTATCATCAACAAATTTCACAACCAAGCCAATCTTGGCTAATGCAGAAACTGATAACAGATTCTTCTTGATCCCTGGCACAAATAAAGCATCTGACAAAGTGAAAGAACTACCATCTGCAGTAGTCAGAATGATCTTACCAACTCCCATAACAGGATAAGAGGAGTTGTTGGCGCATGTGACAGTATTCCCTGTAGGGGCAGGCTCAAGTGAAGAGAAGAAACTGCGCTGCGAGGTAATATGTTTGGTTGCCCCACTGTCAAAGTACCAAACATCTGAGTCTACTACAGACATGCACTGCTCATGAGAAGATGGGTCAAAACTGCAAACAGTAGTAAACGCCCATTCTTCTTCCTGCACAAGATTAGCAGACTCTGTTTTTGGTGTAGAGGCTCCTGCAACAACCATTCTAGCCTCTTTCTTCTTTGCCTCTTTTGCAGCCAGTTTTGGACAGTTCTTTATGATATGATCATTTCCTTTACAGTACTTGCAAAACAATTTCTGCTTTTCTGATTTCTTCTCATCTTTATCCTAGTTCTTCGATTGTGCAGCATTTGCAGATTTTTGCTTACTAGTAGAAGAGCTCCATTTTCCTTTGCCCTTCTGACTAGCTAGGAAAGCTTGATCTGCAACACACATAATGGACCTGTTCTACCTGGACTGATCTTCCTGCAACAGAACAGAGACTAACTCCTCAAATGACAAGGCATTTGGATTGCCTTTCATCATCAACCGAAGAGTAGAGGCGAAGCTCTGATATGAATCAAGAAGACCATTCAGAACGGTCTGCACAAGTGAGCTATATGGTATAACCTCATCAGCAGAAATCAATTGTTCCTTCAGGTCTTTGATCTTTGTGAGAAAACTGTCCATAGAATCACCTTCATTCATGTGCTCACTCTCCAACTGTTTTCGGAGGTAAGCAACACGAGCCTCATTCCTAGCCTGGTACAAAGTGGTAAGTGTATCCCAAGCATCCTTTGCTATTCTGCAAGAGCGAATGTGAGGAATAATAGCACGTTTGATAGACAAAGCTATCAATGCATGTGCTTGTGCATCTCTGCCATCCCAACGAATTTGCTCTGTGGTAGGTGCAACAGAAACATCAGCACGAACAGGAATCTGCGGAATATCATCTTCGAAACCATCTTCACCAGCTCCAGCACCTGTATTTGTAGTACCTATCGTTACAGGTGTAACAGGACGTCTTTCAACACCCTACACAATGTTCCACAATCCTTTTGCAACCAATACATGTCGCATCATATAGGCCCATAATGGGTAGTTGGTACCATCCAACTTATCCTCAACAGCCAACATACGGAATACATCACTGCTTTCAGCCATGGCCAGTGACTAAAATACCTTGATGCAGAAAATTGACTGTATCTCAAAAAGTTGAACAGAACTACCCAGATGAGTTCTGCTAGACCTGTAGCAGACTTCGAGACGCTTAAACTGGCGAAAAAAAACTAGTATATACCTTTGGCACAAAAAGACAAAATAGCCTACACAAGCGCTGCGATAGTGCATTCGGAGGCCGAAACGAGCTCAGATCGCGATTTTGGCACCATAGATGCGAAGCTGTTTTGATCTCGGAAACATGCTGAGTATGCTCACCAAAATTCGTGCGATTCTGAGACTGCAAATGGAGGAGTGTCGAGGGCACCCTAGATGAAGCGACGACCTGCTCTGATACCAATTGTTGGAGTTAGATGTCTACGGAAGCACGCGAACAGCACAAGGAAGAAGAAGAAGCTCGGAGCACAACACACAAGACTGAATGTATTACTAGAGAATGTACAAAGATAAGTATCCCTTTAGGGCAATAGGCGTATATACAAGCCGGGGGAAAAAAACCTCCTAAAGAGGGAAAAAAGTGCCTTGGCGGTCCTAAAGTGTTCACACACATCACTACCTAAATATATCAACACCTTATGCGTGCATTTTGTAGAAACTAATGATAAAAGTGGAAAAGATAAGAAGTGAGATGATAGACTGAAGCTTATGTGTGGTCTCTCATTTAATTTTTTTCTTTCCTTAAATTCACTACACGACAAAATAGGGAGTCATTGATCTTTACATCAGAAGGTTCTTGGCACAACAAAGTAAGCATCAAGATAGACAAGTGGTTGAAACAACGTCTATAAAAGGAATTGACACAAAAAAAGGAAATTATTCCTCGAGATAGACTAGAGAGTAATACCAAGAGCAAGAGAATAATCTACACTTAGAGAGAAAGATCATTAGGGGAAAAAGTGAACCTTGCATGGGCCTTGTAAGGATCCATAATTTTTAGGGATTAAATTTCTAATATAAGAGATTAAAGTGGGATAGAAAACCACTAGTGGTATTCTCAAATAAAATAATACTTTGCAAAATTTTCTATTTCATTTTTAAAATGGAATTTTTTTTTACCTTTGGATACATCAATTCAATGGCTAAGATTGAAAGGTTTAAAAGTCTAGAGAGAGAATTTTACATGCATGGGAGTTTGGAGTTCTTACAGATCCTTCTACACACTCTGCATACTTCTTGATTGTTAGATTAAGCGAAATCCAACAGTTATCCAGTTTTGGGGCTGATAGAAAATGTGAAATGGATGTGAGCCATCTGATTCCATGGAGATCTAGTGGTGTACTGCATTTGGGACTGAGAGAAAAGTCATGGCCATTGTGAGCCACTGGATAAGCCCCTTATCTAAGGGTGCACATTGAAAGGCGCCCTTACTTTTGGAGAAAAGATCTGAGTCATAAGATTCACTTTCCATCCAATGGCTTAAAGTTTAGGTGCTCAACTTGTGCTAGATTTGATGGGGCACTCCTTATCTAGGCACATTATGGGCGTACATGTTGGCATGCAAAGAAGCCATAGGATAATCCCCCTTTCAATTGGTCTATGGAGTAATCCCTATTGAGCCCTTTGAGTTTTTACATGGCTCACCTCAAACAGAATCTATGTGGGTAAGAAAGGATCTCGGGTCTTTGCTAGATTATTTGCAATTACCAAATTGGAGGAAACTTGCCTACATGCGAAAAATTAGATGGAGGAGAAGCTAATGATAGAAGTCTATGGAAAATCAAATGAAAGACTCGTATGCTTGTTCTCTTACATAGACCACAATTATAGACACAATTGTGAGGCAAGTGGCTCCCACATTCTAAAGGACCATACAAGATCAGAGAAATGCTATAATGGGGAGCGTTGCAGTTAGAGACTCTGGATGGTGAGGCATTATCACTAGTCAACATCTCTAGGCTCAACGCCTATCATCATCAACAAAAATAAAGCTTTGTTGGATCAACTGGAACTTGCAATGTCTGTATAGGTTTTACATAAATCTTCTCCTACCCTTTTCTTCTTAGTTTTTTTTTTCATTTTCATCAGATGTCATGCTTTTTATTTAAGGTTTTTCATGTAATATGGAGGTCAATTCCCAATTGATGAGAATCTTTTTGGGATTTTTTCGGAATTTTTAGAATTCTTAAGGATTTTTTAGGAATTATTTTCCTTTTTTATATACACTTTTGCTTGTTGGATTAGATGAGAAAAGGAAAATTTCTAAGGTTTTGGGTGTGGCAATTGTGTTGAAGGTCTCCCCATTTTTGGAAAAATTTTTCTTGACTTTTTTCCATCTCTGAATTTTTTTAATATTTTATTTGATTTTTTATCCACTTTTGGGAATATTTCATTGTTTTTCTCTAAAGCCAAAAAAAAAAAACTCACTCTAACCCCCCCCGCCCCCCAACCACGTATATAAAGCTTATATTCATTCTACATTCATCTCGGTGTCTAGTTTTTTGAGGCATGTTTCTTCTTTTTGCATTCATTTTATTGATTTTTTTATTATTTGATTCTTTTATTTTTTTCTTTAGTTACTTATTTTCTATTTTATTATAATCTTTTATTTTGTGCTTAATTATTTCTTCTACCCCCCCCCCCACCCCCCAAACTACAAGATAATTTTATCCTATAGTTTTGGTTTTTTTTTTTTCCATTTACTTTTTTGCATATATTTTTGAGTATTTCAAGCTTAGATTATCCATTTTCGATGTTTTCAAAACTGATTTCATGTCTTTTCAGCTTTCTAAATCCAAAATTTTAGGTATTTCTGGCAAATTCTATGTTTTGTGGAGGTTGTAAGGGTCCTTAGCGAATTTTGATACCTTTTGTTATATGTCGGGTTAGTAGACCATTTGTTGAGTCCCCTACTCTATTCTTTCCTCTTCCTCTATCCTTTTTTTGATATCCCTCAGTTTCGACACTATGATCAACCTCATTGTAACCACCTTATCACTATAGATGATATGTTTGCATGTTGTTAGAAAGAGATTTGAATGATGTGTGTGTGACTCTCCTCCCATCCATATATACCCACTTGTACTCTAAAAATAGCAATGATCTGGGATAGTCTAGTGTGAACATGTGGCATCATGCAACACTTATTCCCATTACTATCCAAGTAATTCCCGTTACTACCAAATACCTTAGGGTATCCCCCGAGCTTTGGACCTTGGCTAGCTGGCCCTTGTCCCTCACACACATGAATCGATCCATATGGATCATATGGACTCATCCTTGTGGATCACATGGGCTGATCGATATGGATCACATGGATTGATCCCTGTGGATCACATGAAGTGATCCCTCTGGATCAATGTCTGACACCCTCTCCCCCTTCTAAAGATCATTGTCCTCAATGATCAATGAGGGAAAGTACTTGCGAACTCGAGCTTCTGATTCCCAAGTAGAGTCAGTAAGTGGTAATCCTCTCTAGGCTACTAGATACTCTTGGATGACATGATCCCTCAATCACTTATATCTCCTATCTAGTATCCTATCTCGAAAATGATCCATACTATTACTTTCTTGCAAAGAAACAATACCTTCTATTATATTATCCTCCCTTGAAATATACTTCTCGAGTTTACTGACATGAAACACTAGATGCACTGTACAATCTGGAGGAAGCTCTAATCGGTATGCAACTTCACTTAGCTTTTTAACTATCTTCCAAGGTCCACAAAACCTTCGTGATAGCTTACTACACTTCCTTGTGGAGAGTGAAGTAGATCTAGCTCGTACCTGAAGAAAGACTCTTTCTCCCTCCTCAAAGGATCTTAGTAGAAGATCTCTTTCTATCAGCATACTCTTTAGCCCTATTAGCAACTTGTTGCATCTTGGCTTTATCTATTTCTAAATTTGCTTGGATGTTCGCTAAGAACTCTGAAGCACTAGGACATTTCTTTCACATGCCTATGGTACTGGAAACATTGGGATTCATGCCATAGTTCAAACTCACTAATGGCAAATAACTATCCCAATCTGTCTATCTCTCAGATACACATGCCATCAACATGTCCTCTAAAATTTGGTTGACCCTCTCAGTCTGACCATCTATCTGAGGATGATCACCATTGCTCATCTTTAATGACACCTTCAGTTTGTCAAATACAAACTTCCAAAAGTTTCCTATAAATCTGACATCCTTATCTGAAACTATGCATGTCAGTAACCCATGCAATCTAAAGACATGTTGGATAAACAACTCCACTACTTGTGGAGCTTCTATCGTCTCTAGTGTGGGTATGAAATGAGCCATCTTGCTCAATCTGTCTACCATAACTAGGATAGTATCCCGATTCCTTTGGGTCCATGGTAACCTAGCTATGAAATCCATGGATACACTATCCTAGTTATGATCTAAAATCTGTAAAGGATGTAAAAGACCTGGTGCCTTTACCCTTTTTGCTTTGTTGAGTTGACACATAAAGCATTGTTGAACATAAGTATGGACATCTCTGGCTATCCAAGCCACCAAAATGTTCTTCTAACAAGCCATATTGTCTTGTCAACACCTGGATGTCTTGCGCAAGGCACATCATGGTTATCATGCATGAATTTTCTTCTCAAATCTCAGGAATATGGTATGCAAACCTTTCCTTTCCGTCTAACTATTTCATTCTCCTATGAGAAATTGGAATATGGAATGGACTTGTTTGCTCTGCTAGGGGAAGAAATAGTTGGAATTGTCCCATCTCCTATAATAGAGTCATCGCTGATGGCTCAAATAAATGTGGATCTTCCACATGTGCTTCCTTTATCTCTTGAAGCAATGAGCTTTCTAAAACTACAAAGCTCATTTGATACATTATCCATGATAATGCATCAACTTTGGGCTGTTCCACTAATCATTTGTTGGATTTGAGTAGCGTACACCATAGCCTGCTCATCTCACTATCATTGGGCATCATCATAATGCCAATGATCTTATAAAATTATGTGTCATAATAGATTTACTTCATTGATCATTTTTGTTCAATTCTCTGTTATGACTACTCAAAACAGTGAACTTTGCATGACTATATCCCAGTGATCTCTCAAGATGTTCTATGGCTTGTTGGAACCAGCTCAAATTCTATGTTATGATATCAAATTTTCATTACATTTACTTCAGCCAATTGGGAAAAATCTGTGTCAAAGTGCTCTCTAGTCAATCACTACTCAATCCCTAAAAAGTCGGGGTAAGCCTTGGATGGCTAAATTTATTTCTCAGTGTATGGTTTGTCATTTTAGATGATTCCACTTGCAATCATTAGCTATCTAAGCTAATTAAGTTCCCTCAAAAGGAATTTAATCAATTGCAACTATACTATGAGCACTGAGCAAAAGAACCAGTAGGTGTCTAGACCAAAATAGCAAGTTTTGTGAGATGCTATTTGTGAAGTAGTATGTTTTGATTCAATTGTTTGAAGGATCAACTCCAAAGTATATAGGCACTTTCTTGGTGTCATTTGCAAGCTAAGAGGCCCTATAACATAAATCTGAAGTTTGATAGGGTAGGTACAAAGTAGGTTTTGGTAGTACCACCTCACTTCCTTCAGGTATCCATCCATCCCTTCCAATTTAGAGCAAGTTCAGGTAAAATGGGAGATGGTTTCCCTTCTTTTATTGAAAAATTGGATAGGAACAATTATCTAGCATGGTCCTTGAGGATGAAGACCTATCTACAAGGAAGGAGTCTCTATGGATACATATCAGGGGATGAGGAGATGCCCATGCTCAGAAGCAAAAGTAAACCTACAAGACAGGAGCTAGAAAGGCTCAACTCATGGTGTGCCAAAGATGCTTTAGCAAGGTCATATCTACTAAACTCTATTTCTGACTTTCTTCTTCCTCACATTAGGAATTGTAAAACTTTCCAAGATTCTTGGGATACATTGTCTTCATATTTTTCTTCCAACACAAGAGCAAGAAAAAATCAATTATTGATTGAGTTTACTACTCAAAGGAAGCAACTCAAGCATAATGTTTCAGAGTATGTGAACAAGCTAAAAGATGTGGCTGATTAATTGGCAAGCATAGGAGAGGAGATTGAAGAAGAGAAAATAGTGAGACAAATAATCAATGGCATCACGGCAGATGATAAGTGGGAAGCTTTCACAACTACTATAGACCTTTACATGGACATGCAAATCCCAGATCTTACCACACTCATGGGACAACTCTTTACCCATGAAGCCAAGCTCAACAAAAATGGAGAACCATCAAGAGGTAACAACTGGGGAGGTAGGGACTCAAGAGTAAGGTGCAGAGGAGGTAAGAAAGGTAGGGGGAGACCTTTCAACTCTTCCCCATGCAATATATGTGGACTGTCTAATCACACCATAGATGAGTGGTATAGGAACTTCAAGAACCAGAGATGAAGAGGATTTCAAAGAGGTAGCTATTCACAATCAAGAGGAATATTCAACCATAATCAAAGCTACAACCATGGCCACAACAACAATTATGATAACAATGATCAAGGAGGATAAAAATCAAGAAAAGACTTCAACAATTATACAAAGGATCAAGAGGATTCTCTTCTCATCATGAACATGACTTCAAAGCAAGGTATGAATGATGAGCATCTCTTCTATATTGACTCAGGTTGTTCAAACCATGTAGCAGGCAATGTAGCTCTTCTTTCTGATCTTGAGGAGCCCAAGGGAAATCACCAAGTGCAGATAGGTGATGACACCTAGCACTCAGTGTTCAAGGTAGGAAATGTCAAAACTTTTGATGGGAATAGAAATCTGTTGAGCAGCGTTCTTTATGCACCTACTATCATAAAGAATCCGATGAGTGTTGGAGAGATAGTGGAAAAGGGTTTGCAGGTTAGGTTCAACAAATATGGAGCTTTTGTGGAGGACCCCCAACATGGATTCAAGTGAATTGCGAAGGGAGAAAAAACAATTAGGTTATTTACATTTGAGCTTGAGGACACTAGAAACATTGCACTTTATAATTACAAGGATCAAACCTTGTCTGAGTTAGAGATTTGGCATAAAAGATTAGGGCACATTGGTGAGAGAACCTTGAAGCAGACATGTAGAGATCAATGTGTGCTTGGGATACCTAATGTATCCAAGCAACACAGGATCTATAAATGTGATGCATGTCAGTTTGGTAAATCACACGTTACCTTTACAAAGAAAGGTTATATGCATGAGCATTACTTGGAACTTAGTCTCAAGGTATTATGTGTCATTCATTGATGATTTCAATAGGTGGACTATCTTGTATTTCATGAAGCACAAAAATGAAGTGTTCAGTTGTTTCAAAAAATATCTTGCACTTGTGGAAAATCAAACAACTGAACATTTTTGCAGGACACAGGTATCAAAAGGGAGATTACTACTAGGTATACTCCTTAGCAAAATGGAGTAGCAGAGAGGAGAAATAGGTTGATTGTGAAAGTAGCTAGATCAATGCTTAATGAAAAGAAATTGCCTAATTATTTCTGGGCAGAGAGTGCTTCTACTGCCACTTATCTTATTATCAGGTTACCATCCAAATCCCTTGATGAAATGACCCCATATGAAGCACAATCAAATATTCTACAATGATCAAGTGAAGTGCATCTTCATAGGGTATGATTTAAATCAGAAAGGACTTGTGAGGTGTAAGTTTATGGTATGGCTTCCTCTATTCCTCTTGGGTCTTTGTCTTCCATCACGAAGGAATATTTTGATCTTCCTCCTTTAGATCTGGAGCTTGTCTTGTTCACACCTTCGATATGAGTATCCATTCCCCATGTACCTCTTCGAGCCCCGTGTTCGATCTTCCTAGGTTGCCCCTCCCTCCGCACCCCACCCTACTCCTTCGACCTTTCCATCCCCTCCCCCTACAATTATTCATACATCGCACTCACTAGCTCCTCTGTTTATAGCCCTAGTGCACCTCCACCTATGCTCCACGACCCCTCCTCATGTCTAGCACACTTCTGTGAGTACATGGCCCGTTGTACCCCAGTTCACACTTACATCCTCATACTGTTGCCCCCTGCCCTTCTTCTACCTCCATCTTAGATCATCGTGATCCTTCTTCTCAGCTGGCCCTCCACCTTCATCTCACCCTTCCACTAGTTGATCTTGTTGATCTTTCTCCTGAGGGTGGTCTTTGTTAGGCTGGACTTACATGATTGGCTTCCATATTTTGGTCAATACCCAAGGGGTCCCACATTCATGCCACACAATTTGTTCCCTCATTTCTTGACAAGTTTTCTCATGGCGTGTATCATCACTGTTGGCATAGGGTTAGAAGAGGTAAGCTACCATGCACCTCCTTTTCTTTATTCTAGGCTTTTGCATGAGGAGACTCTCACCTTATGTCAGCATATGTTTGGAGCTAACGTCGTCATACAATCTTGCAAGACAGACAGACAGATAGATAGATAGATAGATAGATAGATAGATAGATAGATAGATAGATAGATAGATAGATAGATAGATAGATAGATAGATAGATAGATAGATAGATAGATAGATAGATAGATAGATAGATAGATAGATAGATAGATAGATAGATAGATAGATAGATAGATAGATAGACAGATAGATAGACAGATAGATAGATAGAAAGATGGATAGATAGATAGATAGATAGATAGATAGATAGATAGATAGATAGATAGATAGATAGATAGATAGATAGATAGATAGATAGATAGATAGATAGATAGATAGATAGATAGATAGATAGATAGATAGACAGATAGATAGATAGATAGATAGATAGAAAGATGGATAGATAGATAGATAGATAGATAGATAGATAGTTGATTTTTGTTGATGAAGTCCTTCTTGACAGTTCACTTGTGCAGACTGTTTTGAATGGTCTTCCTGACTCATATCAAAGTTTTGCTTCTACTCTTTGTTTGATGATAAAAGGCAATCCAAATGCCTTAACATTTGAAGAGTTGGTTTCCATTATGTTATAGGAAGATCAATCTAGGTAGAACATGTCTATTATGCATGTTGCAGATCAAGCTTTTTTGGCTAGTCAAAAGGGCAAAGGTAAACGGAGCTCATCTATTAGTAAGCATAAATCTACAAGTGCTGCATATTCAAAGAAGGAAGACAAAGATGAGAAGAAATTAGAAAAGCAGAAATTGTTTTACAAATACTGTAAAGGAAATGTTCATGTCATTAAGAGCTATCCAAAACTGGCTGCTAAAGAGGCGAAGAAGAAAGTGGCCGGAATGGTTGTTGCAGAGGCCTCTACATTGAAAACAGAGTTTGCTAATCTAGTGCAGAATGAAGAATGGGTGTTTACTATTGTTTACAATTTTGACCCATCTTCTCCTGAACAGTGTATGTCTGCAATAGACTCAGATGTTTGGTACTTTGGTCATGGGGCAACCAAACATAGTACCTTGTAGCGTAGTTTCTTCACTTCACTCGAGCATGCCCCTATAGGGAATATTGTTGCATGCACCAACAGCTCCTCTTATCATGTCATGGGAGTTGATAAGATCATTCTAACTAGTGCTGATGGTAGTTCCTTTACATTGTCAGATGCATTATTTGTGCCAGTGATCAAGAAGAATCTGGGCTTGGCAGAAGTCGTTGTTGACCTTTTACTATAGCAAAGAGGGTCAACAATCAAATATCGTCTTTGGCTAGTACTAGATCTAAACTGATTCGCCTATCACCATTGTTGGATACTGGGAGCTTGAGCCTTTGCTTGGATTTGATGAACCCTTTGCCTATTTCGATACATAGTTGGTGTAGATAGTGAGATGAGCAAAGGAGACTTCTACAACCCTACTTTCTGCCAAGCGTTTGCATAGTGAGTGCATTGTCTCTTGGGCTTTTCTTGTCCTAATGCTTGCCTTACAAGTTAGCTATAGAGCAATGGCATCTCATTTGCACCTTGTCTCTACCAACCTATGTTCCGCTAATCATTCACATATGCTACTTGGAGGATATGATTTCTTGTTACACTTATGTGTTCCTCAAGTAGCTTTGATGTGAACCTTTTCCCTATACATGGACACTTTTTACTCTAGTGCTAGCTAGAGGTTTTTTCCCCATGTTACCACATACATGATTCATTCATATGTGGTGGTACTTTGTACTTAGGGATATTATTCAGCTCTTACTTCAGTTCAGTTCATCATCAATAGAAAGAGCTATTACAGTCATCGTCTTCTCCATGTGTCTTGGTGCATTTGTGTTCCTTGTGTGTGCTTCTCGTGTGTCTCTCACACTTCTACACACACCCAATAGTGGTATCAGAGCAGGTTCAGCTCCTTCTCAAGTTTTGGCTTTTCGCGTCGTGGCACACGTGCACTTTTAACAGTGCAAATCGACTTCGGAGCATAGAACTATGAATTCAGTAGCCAAGAAACATTTCTACCAGGTGTGTTGGGGTTTTACCCCCATTTCGAAGCCATTCGTGCAGTCAAAATTGTCATCAGAGTGACGATTTATGAGCTGAAATTTCAGCACTCATTTCAACTTTCATCGAAGTAAAGTTTTTGTCGCTTTCTTCTTCCTTAGTGAAATGGTGGGCAGCAATGACTCGTTTGGCATGCATCAAGCTGAAGATAAGCTTGATGGGACCAACTATCTGATGTGGTCTTACATGATGAAGCATGTTCTTGTTGCAAAAGAACTTTGGAACATAGTGGCAGATGTTGATCGAATACCTGCAAGTGCTTCTACTTCACAGTCTACTGTCTCAGATGGAGCTTCTTCTTCGAGTACAGTGGTTTCTCCTTCTCCACCTACACAAGAACAACTTAGATGGGATGGAAAAGATGCTCAAGCTCATGCATTGATTGCGCTTTCTGTGAAACATCATATAGTCCCACACATTCGTTCATGTTCTACATCACGACAGGCATGGGACACTCTTGCTTCTTTGTATGTCGTGTGTAATGAAGCACATGTTGCATACTTGAGGAAGAAACTTGAGGCTGTATGTATGGCTAAAAATTATTCGGTGGATGTGTATGTGACACACATCAAGCACTTAAAAGAGCAATTGGCAAACATAGATGAGATCATTCTGGATGCATCACTCATTTCAACATTGTTGAAAGGATTACCGAAATCTTTTCAAAGCTTTGCTACTACACTCCGTTGCAAAAGGAAATCCTAACATGTATGCATTTGATGAGGTTGTGTCTCTTCTTTTGCAAGAAGAGCAATCTAGAATGAATAGGAGTGGTTTAATTGAGGGAACGCAAGCACGTTCTATCTCACAAAAGGGGAAAAGCAAGTATGGTTCAACTTTGGGTTCATCAAAACCAAAGCCTCAAGCTTCCTCTTCCATTCATTCCTCTAATGATGCCGATTTGCAAAAGAAGAAGAGATACAACTATTGCCGAAAGGCTGGTCATACTATTGATGCATGTAGAAAGCTTGATAAACGCAATGAAAAGAAGAAGGAATCCGACATGTTTATTTCTGAAAATTCAGCAAATGCAAAGAATGATGAAGCTAACATGGCTCAAGATTTTTGGGCATGTTTTGTTATGTGTCATTATGATGCCTCTTTGCATTGTAAATGTATGGTTGTGAGTGAGGCTGATTTGGATTGGTTCTTTGATAATGGTGCTTCAAAGCACATAACATCATGCAAAAGATTTTTTGTCTCTTTGAAAGATGCACCCAAAGGAGGACATGTCGTGCGTGCAAACAATGCCTCTTATCCTATCATGGAGTAGGAGAAATTGAGCTTACGACTGCAAATGGAGGTGTGATTCACTTGAAAAATGCATTGTATGTGTCCGATATCAAGAAGAACTTAATTTAAATTCCGTTGATTGCCAAAGTTAGACTTCATGTACACTTTGTTGATGATAAGTGTATGGTTCATGATTTCAGGAATGGTGATGTTATCATGATGTCTGGTACATTATGCAATGGTTTGTATCGCATGGATACATACAAGAGGGCTGCCTCGAATGCCTTGGTTGCTCATACTTTTTCCATGGCTGAAATGGAGCTTTGGCATGCTCGTTTTGGTCACTTGAACTTCAATAGTTTGCTTTAATTGCAAAAGAAGGACATGTTTATTGGTTTGCCTACACTTGAGTCGATTAGAAAGCATGCATGTGAAGGTTTCATTCTTGAAAAAATGCATCGTGCTTCTTTACCAAAAGATAGTCATACACACACTACAAGAAAAGTGCAGTTTGATCATAGTGATGTATGTGGTCCCGTCAAGACTCCATCTTTTGGGAAGCATGTATATTTTGAATTACCTTCATTGATGATGCTACTCGCCATACATGGGTGTATCCTATGAAAGCAAAGAATGAGGTATTTTCTTGCTTCAAAGCATTTTTAGCTATGGCTGAAATTTTTCCTTCACAAAAGCTTTTGACTCTATGCACAGATTGTGGTGGTGAATACATGTCATATGAGTTTAATGCTTTTCTTCATGAAAGAGGTATTTCACACCAATGTACGGTTCCATATACACCTCAGAAAAATGGTGTTATCGAGCGTAAAAATAGAAATCTACTTGAAATGGCACGATGTATGGTTAAAGGAAAGCATCTTCCTAATAAGTTTTGGATGGAAACAGTCATGTGTGCAAACTATGTGTTGAATCATTGCACTACAAAAGCATTGAGAGTCATCACTCCTTATGAGGCTTGGAATGTTCATAAGCCTATGGTTAGTCATATGCATGTGTTTGGTTGTTTGGCATATGCTCTTGTGCCATCACAACAACGTCACAAACTTGATGATAAGGCAAAGAAATGCATATTTTTTGGTTATAGTGCTAAAAGTAAGGGATATCATTTGTACCATCCATTGACGAATAGAATTATTGTGAGTTGAGATGTGTTATTTGCTGAAAATTCAGTTTTCCATCTACTTGAATGCAAAAAACAGCCAATAGTTAGCTCACTAAATGTGTTTGATACACTCATGCCTTTGTTCCAAAATGGTGCACTTGACTATGGCCATGTAGACCAGCCAACTGAGGCTCAAAGGGCTGAAAAATTCCAGCAAAATAGAGCTAAAAATGCAGAGAATTTTCATCCAAACATGGCTAAAAGGTTTCAGCCAAAAAATATCCAAACTGCCGGAAATTTCCAGCCACATATGGTTGAACATTTGTGACAAAATATGGTTGAAAATGAGCATCAAATTCAGCCCACACATGATATAAATGTTGATCATGTATTACATAATGAATGCATGTCTATCAAGAGTGCACAAAGTATGCCAAAGTGGTTGAAACAAACTTTGCAGGACAACAAATTGAGTGCACCTTTACTTGGTAAAACAAGATCAAGCTCTCACCATGCATCAAGTAATTTTGTGGATTATTCTCTTATTGCTATAGCATGTAATGAAGAGCCACTTTCTTTTGAGGATGCATGTGACGATCCACAATGGATGAGTGCTATGCAATCAGAAATGGATTCCATACATAGGAATGGTACTTGGGAGTTATGTGAATTGCCAAAAGGAAAGAATGCCATTGGTACAAAGTGGGTTTACAAGATTAAGAGAAAGTCTGATGGTAGCATTGATCGCTACAAAGCTAGATTGGTTGCCAAAGGATATGCACAACAATATGTCATTGACTATGAGAAAACTTTTGCACCTACTTCATGCATGACTACCATTCATACCGTGGTTGCATTGACTACCCATCAAGGTTGGAAAGTGCATCAGTTGGACATAAAAACAGCCTTCTTGAATGGTGATTTGCAAGAAGAGGTATGTGTGAAGCAACCTCCTGGATTTGCTATGAAAGGGAAAGAGCATATGGTTTGTCGCTTGCATAAAGCTTTGTATGGTCTCAAGCAAGTTCCACGTGCATGGTATGACAAAATCCATAAGCACTTGATTGCTCTTGGCTTCATATGTAGTCCGATTGAAAGCACACTCTATGTATGCAAAAATGGGGATGATCTTATAGTGCTTATTCTTTATGTCAATGACATACTCTTGACTGGGTCATGTGATGCAAAACTTGACATTCTTATTGCTGATTTGCAACATACTTTTGATGTCACTTATCTTGGTCTTTTGAGCTAGTATCTTGGCATCCAGTTTGTATCTGTTGAGGGGGGGAATTGTTATGCATCAAACAAAGTATGTTGAAAAACTACTTCAGTGTTTTGACTTTGAAGATTGCAAGACAGTTTCCACACGAGTTGAGACATGATTCAGGTTCTCAGTTCAGGATTCTAGTGATGCATTTGACACTTCTCTTTATCAGCAAGTTGTGGGATGTCTTATATATGCATGCAACACAAGGCGAGATATACAGTATGCAGTTTCCGAGTTGAGTAGATTCATGCATAGCCCTGGCACTAAGCATTGGCAAGCGCTAAAACATGTGTTTAGATATCTCAGAGGCACTTTGAGATTAGGTCTCTTTTATGGTAGAGATATTCAGCCATGCTTGCATGCTTTTATAGATAATGATTGTGCTGGTTATTATGATACTCGCATGTCCACTAGTGGTAATTGCTTTTTCCTTGGAGACTCATGCATATCTTAGTTGAGTAAGAAGCAACCTACAATGGTGACATCGAGTCATGAAGCTGAGTACAGGGTAGTTTTCACACCTACAGTGGAGTGTATATGGCTGAGACACCTATTGATGGATCTTTGCATGGAGATTGATGCTGCTATGCATATTCTCACTAATAGTCAGAGTGCTTTGGTTGTTGCATGAAACCTAGTGTTTCATGCATGGACCAAACATATTGAGGTGCATTATCACTATGTGAGAGAGCACCTTCATGGAGGAGATATTGATTTGGTATATGTGCCTACACAAGATAATGTGGTAGACATATTCACCAAAGCTCTGCCACGAGAAAAGTTTGAAGATTTTTGCAAAGCTTTAGGCTTACTACCTTGTGGGGGCTGATCTGTCACTCCCTGTATGTGTTCACATCATTCGCTTCAAGGGGGTTTGTTACACTTATGTGTTTCTCGAGTAGCTTTGATGTGAATCTTTTCCTTATACATGGGAACTTTTTACTCCAGTGCTAGCTAGAGGTTTTTTCCCCATGTTACCACATACATGATTCACTCATATGTGGTGGTACTTTGTACTTAAGGATATTATTAAGCTCTTACTTCAGTTGAGTTCATCATCAATAGAGAGAGCTATTCCAGCCATCGTCTTCTCCGTGTGTCTTGTTGTGTTTGTGCTCCTTGTGTGTGCTTCTCGTGTGTCTCTCGCACTTCTACACACACCCCACATTTCTTAGGAACTATCACGGCAAAATTTTCTTCACACGAGGCGTGTTATCAGCATGTCGCATAACGAGCATGGATCTTCGATAGCAATTGTTGGGGTCAATGGATTTGTTGGTCAAGAGTTTCTCATTGTTCTCTTTGACCATAATTTCCCTTATCGTATTATGAAGCTACTGTGCAGAGTCATCTTGTATACATAATTACAGAGAGTAAGGAGGACTTAATAATGAGTTTGGGCATTGATACAATCACAAAACTGTTTCTCAGGATTCCATGAAGTTGATGTACAACAATGATTTTGTGAATAGTGTCATCAAGGTGAAACAAGTGTTTATGAACACTCCATGATGTATAACCACTATTTAATCTAGAGATATCACGAAGGCCATGAACAATATCATAGGATCATAAAGCACCTCCTAAAATACATCAGGAACAAGGGTGGGAGGGTGGGAAAGATAGGTGAAAGAGAAGGGTGGGAGGGTAGAGTGGTGAAGAAGAAGGGTGGAAGGGTGGACAAATGGGCAAAATGAGGCACCACCAAAATCACCGCCAAATGCATTACCAAGAGAACCACCAAGACCTCTACCTAGTGCTTTGATACCATGTAGAGAGTACACGTATAGAAGCAAAATGAAAAGAAGAGTGTACTCACAAAAGAAAGAGTGTGTGAGACTCAAAATGAGTAGACCATGAAATGGGTAAACTCATGTGGATTAGAAATGAGCTTGCCAAGAGCATGGAGTAGGCTCCACAAGCTTCTAACCAAGTACAAATGGGGAGAGAGGCCCTCCTTATATAGATTTGGAAGGGGCTCTCCAAAGTACATCTCATGTGGGATAATCCCTTGAAAGGGGAATGAATACAACTAGTAGAAGAAAATGGCAAGGTAAGCAAATACAAAGGATATAATATAAAGTGGAAATATAATGGAAATAGAGTGATTCCAAGATACAAAAGGGAGATGCACTCTCATATTCTCAACACCTCGCAGCACAGTTTCTTCACTTCACTTGAGCCTAGCCCTACAAGAAATATTTTCACATGCGCCAACAACTCCTCTTATCCTATCATGGGATTTTTTAAGATCATTCTGACTACTGCTAATGGTAGTTCCTTTACATTGTTAGGTGCTTTATTTGTGCCACAGATTAAGAAGAATCTATTATCAGTTTTGGCTTTAGCCAAGATTGACTTGGTTGTGACATTTGTTGATGACAGATGTATAGTTCCTAGCATTTTATGTCGTGGGTTGTATAAGCTCATAGACTACAAAAAATTTGTGAATAATTTGGCCAGTGTAGTACATGATTCTCAAGCTACGTCAGATGCAAAGCTTTGGCATGCACGCTTTGGTCATCAGAATTTTGCTAGTTTCCATTGCCTATAGAAATCTGAAATGGTGTCCTCTTTGCTCAAACTTGAGGAGCCTAGTAAACATGTATGTGAAGGCTGTATTTTGGGAAAAATGAAGCTCCTTCCCAAAAGATGGTTCAGTTTGAGCTACTTAGAAATTTCAGCTTGTTCACAGTGATGTATGTGGTCCTATGTAGACACCCTCTTTTGGGAACTATCTTTACTTCGTGACTTTCATCAATGATTTTTCCAGGCATGCACGAGTATATCCATTGAAAGAAAAGTCCAAGGTGTTGATGTGCTTCAACCAGTTTTTGGTTTTGGCTGAAAATCTATCAGCATGTAAAATGGGCACCCTCCATTCTGATCAAGGGGGGGATATATGTCTTCCGATATTAATGCATTTCAAGCTGAATGTGGGATAAAACATCAGTGTACAGTGCCATATACACCTCAATAGAATGGAGTTGGTAAATGGAAGAGCAGGTCACTCATGGAGATGGTGAGGTGTATGGTCAAGAGTCAGGCATTACCACATAGTTTCTGGCTTGAGGTTGTCATGTGTGCAAAATATGTACTTAATAGGTGTCCACTAAAGCATTCCAATCTATCACTCCATATATGGCTTGGCATGGTCGTAAGCCATCTGTTGCTCACCTACGTGTTTTTGGTTGTTTGGCATATGCATTAGTGTCTGAACAACAACGTAGGAAATTGGATGATGAAGAAGTGAAATGTATTTTTGTTGGGCACAGTTCTGAAAGAAAAGGCTATCGTCTGTATCATCCATAGACTAAATGCATTTTGTTTAGCTGTAATGTTGTTTTTGTGGAAGATGTTATTCAGCCACTACTTTCATGTACGAAGGAGACATCTGTTAGCTCCAAAGACATGTATGATACTGTGTTGGTTCCTTTTAAAGGTGAACAATTTAGTGCTCATCCTAATGAGGTCACTTCTCAACCTTTACGAGTTTCATGTGATGATGAAGAACATTCCATTTTTTATGTAGATGTACATGATACACTTGTTAACACTAGTGTTGTACCAAAATAGGACACTATAGTGTCCTTTTTTCTAATAAATAAAAAAAATCACACATACTAATGAAATAAAATTTTGAAAAAACCTTAAAGCCCCATAAAGATCTATACCTAGATGCTCTATAAAAAATATAGATTTTAAAGAATAACCTTTTTTGATAACTCAAAATATAGAAATGATTGAATATGGTTGAGAAAAACTACTTTTTGATAAGCTTATATATGAGAAGAAAGAAATATCTCCATAAAAAGAATTTTCCTCGTATTGGAATCATTTTTCTAATGTTAATTTATTGTCATATAATCATTTAAGACAAGTCTTGGGAACTAGAAAAATCATTTTTATAATAAAAAAATTAGTACAATATAGGGTGCTCATTATATAGTTATACACTTTAGCAGCCTTCTATATGATATTGATTCATAAAAACACTAAACTGGTTTGTGTTTTATTTCAAAAACCATCATATAGTAGCATAAAGATATGACACATGTCTTTGAACCAATAATTTTGTATGTATCTCACATACCACTAAAAATCACAATATTTCATTGAATGGCAATAATCCTCTCTACCGAGAATAAAAATTCATCCTAAAAAATTAGGTTTTCTAAATGATATAAGGTTTATATTATGAATCAAAATAATTCTATAAACATTAGAAACTATTTTATATAGAAAAAACTAGCATGTTAACTTTAATTATGTAGCATATGCAATATTTCCTCATAAAATCACCTCTTCTTAGCATAGAAAAACAGTCGTATTGTTTAACTTGAAGAAACGACAAAGAAATTCGACTCCTAAGGTTGTCAAAAAAATATTTCTAGTTGTAATAATATCAAATAGTATTTTGATAACAAAAAATGATGCATGTTCATACCATCACTTTGCAAAATAATTCATAGATGATAAGACTATCATATCACAAATGAGATTCATTTTATGCCATAAACCTAGTAAAATTCATCAAAAATCTCTAATTATGGATAGAAACATGTTGACATATATAAAATAAAAGATTTTATTGCATTTAGACCAATGAAAATTACGAGATCATGATTTTAATAAAAGAAACCTCTAACTTACATCACTATAATTTCAGTGCGAGTATTGAAATTAGCATCATAAAATTAGTGAATAAATATTAATGTTTATATCCTTTAATAAAAACTATATTTTTCTAAAAATATTCAACCCTTATGCCAACATGTTGCATAGTTACATTTATAGATGATTCCTTCTAGTAATCTAAAAAATTCATCAAACATTGTCTCTTTTTCAGGACATTAAAGTGTCCAAGTACAACACTAGTGTTAATGAGAGAGCTGATATTGAGATGGAAAAAACTATGCTAAAATGGCTAGTGCAAACTTTGCGTGACAACAAATTAGATGCTCCTCTATCATACCATACTCATTCTGGCTCTCATAGTGCCTCTTTTGCATGAGATTTCTATGCTATGGCTACCTCTAATCTCTGTGATGAGAATGAGCCTATTTCATTCGATGAAGCACAAAATTCTGAAAATTGGATGGTTGTTATGCAATTAGAATATGATGCTATCATGAAAAATGGTACATGGTCTTTGTGTGACTTGCCTCCTAGCAAGAAGGCCATTGGCCTTAAGTGGGTATACAAGCTGAAGTGTAAGCCTAACAGAAAAGTTGACAGGTATAAGGCTAGGATTGTTGAAAAGGGTTATGCTCAGGAAAGAGGAACTGATTTTGATGAGGCCTCTGCTCCTACTTGTTGAATTACTACTGTTCGTAGCATTTGTGCACTTGCAGCTCATCATGGTTGGAATGTACATTAGTTGGACATTAAAACTACATTTCTCAATGGTGATTTGCACGAAGAATTGTATGTTTTTCTCTCTTGTGGCTTTGTGTAGAAAGGGCATGAAAACCAAGTGTGCAAGTTAAAGAATGCATTATATGGTTTAAAGCAAGCACCATGTGCTTGGTATGAAAAGATATATGCCTATTTGATTGCACATGGTTTTGAGAACATTCCAACTGAAAGCGCCTTATATGCTAAGCATGATAATGATGTGGTTCTTATCATTGTTGTGTATGTTGATGACACATTAGAAGCATATTGTCGATTTTAAGGCTGATTTGCATGCTTCAATTGAGATGTCTAATTTGGGGCATTTGCATCATTATTTGGGCATTCACTTTATGCAAGTTGATGGCATAATAGATTTGTGTCAAATGAAATATATTGACACATTATTATAGCATTTTGGCCTTAAAGACTATAAACGTATTGCCACTCCTATGGAAAGAGTCTTCATGATGTTGGAGATGCATTTGATGTTGTTCTCTATCAGCAGGTTGTTGGATTTTTAATTTACTTATGCATTACTCGGCCAGATATTCAGTTTATTGTCTCACAGATAAGTAGGTTTATGCATTGCCCAAGTGTCAAGTATTGGCAGGCGGTTAAGCGCATCTTTTGCTATTTGAGAGGTACCCAGCCACTTGGATTGTTTTATCCCAAGGTGGGATCACTAGCACCAGATTTGCATGCTTTTCCTACCTCTGACTGGGCTGGTTACTATGACACTTGTGTGTCCACTAATGGCTTTTGCTTCATGCTTGGTAGCTCATGTATATCTTTGTTGAGCAAGAAGTAGTGTACTGTGGCCACTTCTAGTTGTGAGGCTGAGTATAGGGAAGCTTTCACACTAACTATTGAGTGTGCGTGGCTTAAATGCCTTATGGATGATTTTGGTATTGGTCAGTCTTCTGCCACCACCATCTTCACTGACAGTCAGAGTGCATTGGTAGTTGCAAGGAACCTTGTGTTCCATTCTTGCACTAAGCATATTGAGGTGCATTATCATTATGTGAGGGAGAGGTTCTCTGTTAGAAAGATCAGCTTGGCATATGTGCCATGAAAGAGAATATTGCAGACCTTTTCACGAAGGCTCTGCCTAGGAAGAAGTTTGAAGCTTTCTGCAAAGCTTTGGGCTTACATCCTTTTGTGGATTGATTCCATATAGCTTGCCACTTCCTTATGCATGAGTGCTAGCTCCTTGTTCACCACATCACTTCCAAGGGGGATTTGTTGATATATTTAGGTAGTGATGTTATTGAACACACTAGGACCGCTCGGGCACTTTTTTCCCTCTTTAGGAGGTTTTTTCCCCCAACTTGTATATATGCCTATTGTCCTAATGGGTTACTTATCTTTGTACATTCTAGTGGTAATACATTCAGTATCGTGTGTTGTGCTCCAAGCTTCTTCTTCTTCCTTGTGTTGTTCACATGCTTCCACAAATGTCTAACTCCAATAGACTACTTCCAATCCAAGGATGTAAGTGAGCAATCCAAGGTCACTTATCTTAAATTCTTCGTTCATTTGGGCTATGATCTTTTTGATTCCATCAGCATCATCACCTGTAAGAATGATATCATCTATGTACACACATAAGTATATTACTTCATATTTACTCTTCTTAATGAAGAATCAGCTTTCCTTATTTGGAATCCTTTGTCCTTCAAGAAGGTAACTAATCTATGGTTCCAATCTCTAGGAGCTTGCTTCAATCCATATAAGGCTTTCTTGAGTTTACACACTTGCTTAGGATATGATTCATCTACAAATCCAAGAGGTTGTGCCATGTACACCTCCTCTGAAATCCAACCATTCAAGAATGCATTTTTTACATCCATCTAATAGATGTTCCAATTCTTTGAAGCAGTTATACTCATAAGTACTTTGATCGTAGGAATCTTTGCCACAAGAGAAAAACTCTCCTCATAATCTATGTCTTGGGTTTGCAAAAAGCCTTTAGCCACAAGCCTTTCTTAATACTTGTTTATTGATCCATTTGAGTTCTTCTTTACCTTATAGATCCATCTTGATCCAAGGATCTTCATGGATGGCTTCTTCGGAACCAAGTTTCATGTCTGATTCTCTTGAAGAGCTTCTATCTCTTTTTCCATTGCTTCTCTTCGCTCTGATTTCTTCTTAGCTTCTTCAAATGTTGAGGGTTCTTCTAAATTGATATCCTGAGCAATATAGATTGAGTGTTTAGTGACCAGAGAAGTGTCATATCCATACCTTTCTGGCTTCCTTTTTTGCTACTTGATCTTCTTATTGTTTGTTGAGAAGATTCTGTAACATCTCTCAATTCTTGCATCTTTTCTTTTCCTTTGTTGCTCCATGCCTTGATATTCCTCCTTGGTGTCTTCCGGTCATCATCAAAATCACCCGATTCTTCATGTAGGTGATTAGTTCCCTTCGGCAATGTTGGCAAGTGCTCTTCTAGGTCATAAGGTAACTTGGCTTTCCTACAATCATCTTTAAACCAAGAGTTGTTCTCATCAAAGACAACATCTCTACTAACAATAGAACCTTTAGTGATTGGATTATATAGCCTTTAACCTTTTTTATTGAATTCATATCCAATAAACAAACATTTCTCTGCTTTAGGATCCATTTTACCTCTGATTTGTGATGGGATATGTGCATAAGCTATGCACCCAAATATCTTGCATTGATCAAGGCTAGATCTTCTTCCATTCCATGCTTCATAGGGTGTCATCCCATCCAATGCCTTTGATGGGAGTCTATTAATGAGATAGGTGGTTGTAGATACAACTTATGCCCACAAATAATTTGGTATTTTTTTCTCATTAAGCATGGACCTTGCAGCTTCAACTATGGTCCTATTTCTTCTCTCTGCCACTCCATTCTGCTTTGGAGTGTACCTGGTCGTGATCTCTCTTTTGATACCTCTCTCTTTGAGATAAGTATCAAATTCATGGGAGAAATATTCTCCCCCTCCATCTGACCTTAGCCTCTTTAGTGTTTTTCCTGTTTGATTTTCAACAAGAGCAAGATAGTTCATGAAACATGAATAGACTTCATCCTTATGCTTCATGAAGTGTAGGATGGTCCATCTACTACAATCATCAATAAAAGATACATAGTACCTAGATCCTCAAATTGATGGCTCCTTGCTAGGTCCCCAAAAATCAGTGTGTACTAGCTTCAGTAAGTCACCATGAATGTATCCCTTCTTCATGAAAGGTTGCCTATGTGATTTCCCAAGTTGAAAAGCACTGCACTTGTATATGATGTTTTGCTTGGAAATATTTGGTAGGCCAAGCACACTTTGATCCCTGCACATTTGCATTAGATTCCTTTCACCTATGTGAGCCAATCTTTTGTGCCACATCTCTAATTTTGATAAATTCTGACAACCATAAGTGAGTAGAGTTATATTTCTAGTGTCTTGGAGTTCAAATGTAAAGAGTCCAACTGTCTTTTTTCCTTTCGCAATTCTCTTGAATCCCTGTTGTGGATCTTGAACAAATGCTCCATTCCTTGTGAACCTTACCTGCAATCCTTTCTCTACAATTTGCCCAACACTTATGAGATTCTTTGTTATTTTAGGTACATACAATAGCTGGTTGAGCAGTTCATGTTCCCATCTAGAGTCTTCACATTTCCAATCTTTTCTACTGAGTGCTTAGTGTCATCTCCTGTTTGAACCTCATGTCTATTTCTTGGATCATCCAAGTCTGATAGTAGAGCCACGTCCCCTTCTACATGATTTTAACAATAAGAATCTAGGTAAAATACATGCTCATCTGCTTTACCTTGCTTCATGCTCATGTTCATCAATAGAAGTGAGTCCTGTTGAGTTTTCTCTTCATTGTAATTTTTGTAATCTGTCTTCCTCTATATCCTCCTTGATGATTTGTATTGTTGAAGTTGTTTTTGTTGTTGTTGTTGTTGTTGTAGCCATTGAAGTTGTTTGGTCTACCTCTTATATTTCCATAGCCTTTTCTATTGAAGCCTCTTCCTCTTTGATTTTTGGGGTTTCTAAAACAATTCTCAGTTGTATGATTAGTTAGGCCACATATGGCACATGGAGAGGCGCCTTGAAATCTCCCCCTGCCTTGCGTACCTACTCTGGCCCTTCCTCTTGAACCTCTATCTCTTCCTACAAAATTTGTTTGAGAGGTACTACCTTCATCATTAGATCATTCACCTTTGCATTTGCTATCCTTACTCTTATTCTTATCTGCGTATAGGGCAGAGGATTTGTTGCCTTCTGAGTTGTCTCCATTCTTCATAAGCTTTGTCTCATGTGTAAACAATTGTCCCATGGAATTCTTGAAGTATCTACATGTCCATGTATAGGTCCATTGCTATGGTGAAGGCTTCCCATTCATCATCTACTTTGATTCCATTGATTACTTGCCTCACAATCTACTCTTCATCTATGACTTCTCCAATGCTCCTAAGTTGATCTATTAAGTCCATTTTTGTGACAAAAGCATTCACACTTTGCTTAGGCATCTTCTTGAGTGTGGTGAAATCCATGCAGATTTGGTTCTTCCTAGCTCTAGTGCTTGAAGAGAAGAATGCTTCAAGAGCATTCCATGTCTCTTGTGAAGTCTTGCAGCTCATAATGTGTGGAAGTAAAAAAATTAGAGATTGATTTGAGAATGTAAGACCTAGCTAGAGCATCCTTTGAGCACCATTTAGTTAACCTCTCTTGTTCTTCTTGAGTTGGTTGTCCTTTGCTTTTGAGGATTGGCATCATCTCATCTCCAGAGATGTAACCATAGATATTTATTCCTTGAAGATATGCTTCCATTTTGAGTGACCAAGCTGAATAATTGCCTCAATCTAATTTGTCAATGGATGAAGGAAATCCATCTCCCATGTTGAGTTGATGTAGCTTTGATACCATTGTGAGGAGATGGTTGGGTCCACTCCAAAGATGAGGTGGTGTTGCCATATTCCTCCTCTACACCTGCCAATGTAACTTTGAAGTACCTTAAGAGATACCTTTATCTTCCCAAATATGCATTTAGACCCACTATGTACCTTGGAGCATCAATGCCAAATAGTTGTGCCAAAATAGATAAATTTCAAATAGAAAAGCTCTGAAAAAGCTTGCTATTTTTGGACTTCAAGCTCTTAGAAATTATTCGATTCTCACTCTCTGATATCAATTGACACAAGACCTTTTAGAAAAATCTAATTGAAGACCTTAGCTAACTATTCCAAGTCATTTCACTAATTTAGGATGAGTAAGGAATGAGTTTAAGAAGTCACAGGTGTAATCCCGACTTTTCAGGAGGATGATAGTATGTAGACATAGCTAGCTTGTATGAATCACATCTCAAGTTCTAGTGAACCAAATCTAATGAAAATTGATATGTAGAAATTAGACTTCAATTTCTTCTTTTATTTTGGCTACATAAGTGTCATTACATGTGTAGTGCTTCTGTTTGGTAGGCTTGGCATCAACCATTATGGGGATTGTATGAGAGCATATTGTCAGATCTACTCCCTTCAGGTCTCTATAGGTCCATGCAAACACATCCCTATATTCCCTTAATGAAGCTACAAGCTCTAGTTCTTCTTTTGCACTTAGGTCTTCTCCTATGTACGTACATCATGCTTCGTTCTCTTCAATGGTTACTACATTTTTTTGGTCTTTTCTTTATTATTAGAAACTTCTCTTGTGATGGCCTCTCTCTTAGGCATTCATATCGAAATTTTTCGGACTTCGACTTCATATTTCTTGAATTTTTTTGGTACTTCAAACAATGATTCCTCCTCTGCTTCTTTCACTACTTTTCTTTTCTTTTTCTTTTGACTACCGTGACTTCCATCCTTTGAATTTACAATTTTAATGCTTGTGAAGGATTTTTCTTCTTTTTGGTTAAATACTCCTACATCTTCTAGATAGTGCTCCTCTAAGTCAAAGCAACTACCCATCACAATGGACTTTAGATCATTGTCCTTCTCTTCTTCTTCTATGAGCTCAGTAGAGTCACACTCTTCTAGCAAAGGTTCACACATGAACAAGGAGATATCATAACCCTCCTCATCACAATGAGGCGTCCACTGTTCTTCATTAATGGCAATATCCATGATGGCGAAGATTTTTTCCCAACCATGAGGCTCAAATTCCTCGTCTAGAAAGATCATCGGTGTGTAGGCTAGGTCTACAACTAGTCTGGCTTCTTGAGATGTTCCTTCTTCTCTAATTGTTAGATGTATTTCCTCTTCCTCTACAACCTTACACATCCACAATTGAGTATCTTCATGCATCCAAGATGGATCAGACAGACTTACAAAATGCATAGAGATTGAATCCTCTTGTGCCTTGTGAATAGGATTCCACTGTAGAGGTGGTACATCTCTAAAGGTGTAATCCTTCAAATTGACCTTTGTTGTGACCCCTAAGTGCTACAAGTATAAGGAGTTGGTTCCCCAACCTTGTATTATTTGTAGTTGGCATGGGAAGGGTCTTCCTAGGATCATTTCATAGACATTATTCTTGCCAAAGTCACATATAGCAAAGGTATTTTCAAACTCTACACCACAAGTTTGCAAATGCAAACCTAGTTTGATAGAATTTGTCTTATTGAAGAATTGATTGGCCTTGAGCATAGCTTGAGGTAGTTCTACCTTTTTCATGCATAATTTTTTCTGTTCAATCTCTAAAGCTACCTAGGTTTGTCTAGGTTTGCAACTATTGGCCCTTCTTGAAGTCGAGCCCGATAGGCCTTTTTTGTCAATTCAGCTGAACCATCATGATGGTCATGGAGGATCGCGATGGCATGGACCAATCGTGATGATGTAGGAGGTCATCCTGATGGTCTGAACCTATTGCAATGGCCTGGGTTTTCATGATGGCGTGTGACTATCACGATGGTGTGGGACCATCATGATGGTCTGAGTCCATCACCATGGTCTAGGGTCATCATGATGGCATGTGATTGTTGTGATGGTGTGGGACCATCATGATGGTTTGAGCCCGTCACAATGGCATGTGACATCATGATGGTGTGGGACCATTGCGATGGTTTGAGCCCATCGTGATGGTCTTAGAGGATTGTGATGGTTAGATGTCATCATGATGGCATGAGCCAATCGTGATGGTCAGGCATCATCACTATGGCATGAGCCAATCTTGATGGTGTCAAACTATCACAATGGTACATCACTATTGTGATGGTCTAAAAAAACATGATCTACATACCAACTTTTAGACTATGTATAGTGTTGAATGTTGTTCTTGAAAATTATGAAAATTGGTATGTAGATACTTCTAATACTCCTCAAGCTCAAGGAATCCTTGCTTTGAACAAAATGGAGTCTCAAAAATGTGAAATGATATTTACAATGTTTTTTAGTGATAAACATCACTGCTTTTATAGGGATCTGAAAATTTGACATATACTTCTTGGAGCTCCCTACATGCTCCCTCTTCTTGTGTGTCCACTTCTTCGATGTGCCAACATATGTTATCAAGAAATCAATTGAGAAGATTGCATATCAAAAGGTGTTCATCCTCATGCATTCTCGTAAGTAACTTGAAATGGCTAAAGGAAATGATGTGGTTTCTTATCCCAATTAGTTCCTAGTTTTTTATAGGCTTGATCAATGTTATGCATATTACTCAAGGAAAGAGTGGTTATATTGTATAAAGAAAAAGCTAGATGTGTTTGATGTGTTCAAGAACTTTAAGGCATAGGTTGAGAAGGAGATATGTTGCTACATCAAAACTCTTATGTAAGATGGAGGGGGAGAATAGTTCTCCTATGTAGGTATTGTTTTCTTGCAGGACCAAGGTTTGAAGAGGCAAATCACTTGTAGGTATGCTCACCAACAAAATGGGGTGGCAAAGATTAAGAATAGATAGATTGTTGAGATTACTAGGAGCATGTTAAATGAAATGAATGTGCCATTAACATATTGGGTAGATTTGTACCTACTATTGTGTACTTGATGAATAGGTGTCCCAAATGAGAGGTACATGACATGCCACCTAAGGAGGCATGGATTGGAAGGAAACTAGATCTTTCACACATACTATTTGGTTATGTATGCTACACAGTTGTGCCATAAAATTTGAGAGGTAAGATGGATGCAAGAGCCAAAAGATGTATGTTTATTGGTTATGCTATGGATCAAAAAGATTAAAGGTGCTAAAATCCTAATACAAGATATCCAGAGATGTAGTGCTTGATGAACAAAAAGCATGGTATGCTTCCAAAGTTCCACTTTAGGATGAAGATATTGAAGAGTTAAAAATGAGATATGTAGCTAGGGTTCAATATAGCTTGGAAATGAGTGGTCCAAGTATACAAAGAATTTCAATCATGGATTCAGCCCATGAATCAATGAATAAATGAAATTCAAGGTTGGTAGAGCTTGATGAAGATGGATATGAAGTTGAAGACTTTGAAGAACCTTTGTTAGAAAGGGGAGCCACATCAAAAGCAAAGATCAAGGGACCAATGCAAAGAAGGGTTGACCCATCAAAGGGAGAAGAAATGAGGTCAACAAGGGAAAAACATCGAATCTCAAGGTTTTTCTATGGTAGTTAGATTGTTGAAATTGACAACATATTTTTCTCGCTTCTTTAGCATATATAAAGCATTTGAAAATGTTAAAGCACTACCATCACATTGAAGACATATGCACGCAACAGTTGTATACATATACAACAGAGAGCAGTGTAAAAAAATTGTGCAAAAAATTCGATTTTCACTCTCAGTAAATTATGCCCAGGAAAAAAAAAGGCAAAGTCGCCTACCCTCTTTTGACATGGAAGTCACCAGCCACAGCATCACTCCCTCCCCACACACAACCACAATCTCCCATACCCCCTCCCCCCACGTCACCACTTGATTCCACCTCATTCACGATTCCCTTTCCCTTCCCCATTCCCCCTGTGTCCTCTCCTTTCCCACCATTCTTAAATGTAAATAATGTGTTTTCTACTTTACATCAATGTGTATATCAATTACAGAGCGAATATCAGACTCTCGAAGATCATCATCGTCAATTAACTACAGACCACCAACAACTATAGAGGCGTCTTGCGACTAACAAGAAGAAAATGCTGACCTCAATCAATGCTACACCACACTCGAACAGGCCCATCAAACCCTCTTAGAGACACCTCAACCATCAAAACCGTCAGACGTCAAACAACTCGAAGCTTTACTCGAACTCTACCAAACTGATAATATTAGAGTCCAGTGTAATTTGACCCTACTCAAAAAACACATGGCAACGGCACTTGAAGAGAACAAGCGATTGCAAAAATAGAACGAAGAAAACCTAGAAGTTGCGATGGAAGGCCCCCCCGTGAGATTGACCCAGAACAGTTTAAAGCAGTCCCTTCAGATACAATGAAAAAAATCCTGGAAAGCTATGTTGATCTGTTGGATGCACATGATGATATGGAAAAGGAACGAGATGCACTGCGCCGCCAGCTAAGGGAGCAAGAAGAACAACCCAGGATCATAGAGTCGGCATCGACTTTAGAAGAGGTAAAGGCGCTAAAAGAGTAGGTGGAAGAATTGCAAAAGAAGCTCCTTGAGTATGAAAGACAACCTTCTCCAAGTATCGAACCAGAGCGAGACGAATTGGTGCCCATCGAAGTGGATGAGTCGTATGAGGAACCATATGTTCCTATGCCGATGTCGGGTGGTCAGCAAACATCGGAAGGAATGGACACCCTGGAAGTCGAAGCACCCGAATGGCTTCAGAAACTCGAAAAGACCGCCAAAACCCATGAAGATTACATCGCAGTTCAAATCCAATCAATGGCTAAATTGGAGGACACTGTCATAAACTCCGAGTACTTCAGGAACATGTCACATCACCGCTGGATAGGAACAAACGATGCTCAATATGTGCCTTACTGTGTGCTCTTAGTAGATTACAATGCGGAGATTCAATGAAAGTGTGGCAAAGCCCCGACTTTTGCCACTCAATTTGGTCCTGACGATCTACCTGAACGTGCGAAACAAGGATCAACATTCCATCCCACCTGGCGGATTCGTCTCCTTGAAACCTATCCAGAAATGGTTCGCACATGGAACAACATTCCACTATTTATCAAGTATAATCCATGTTACGTTCCAGTCTTACGAAGATGCACCTGGCCTGAGTTTGCCATTGTTGTAAAGAACGTCAAAGGCTGCGCAAAGTGGTTGAATTATGTCTATCTAGCACCTCCACAAGGATAGCCCTTGGTGGCATATATGATTTCTACCATCCGTCACTGGAGGCTTAGACTACGGAACACCCCTGATGTGATGGCTCAAATGTGTATGAAGATATTTGAACTAATGCTGATCACATTCTAAACATTCAAAAACATCAAAGACCCACATTTCTCAAGAGTCGGCTTCACTGCTGGCAACCTAGACCTGGTGTATGACATGAGCACAACTCCCTCAATCAAGCTAATATATGCTTGGCACGCAAGAATAAAGTACCTCCCAGCTTGCTACAAACAAACTTTCGAGGAGATGTTCATCACAGGGTTCTGGGAATACCACTCTGAAATATTCATACCCAGACCCTCATATCTCCTCCAACTATTTTCTGTGGAGAGGACCTTACACTTGGATCAATTGCAGTTGCCACATCTAGACATTCCAGGGCCAGTAGATTGGGATGCATTATTAAGAGACCTAGCATTGGGGCTGCGGCTGGAAGAACATCACTTAGCTTCAGATGTGGTTCAATACTATGTCACATGCTCAGCCAAACAAGGGTCTGTCAGAGACGACAGACGCGAGAGAGGGGGGGTGTTAGCAACAGCCAAGGCACCCAAGGACCCACAAGACAAGGAAGTCAAAGAAGGGAGTCGTGGCAAGGAACAAGCAGGAAAAGTAGTCCATGTAGATCTGGCAAATAGGCCCCATAATTTTTCCATGAAGAAATACTTCCCAAATAGTGATTTTAGTCACTCCACACCATTGTAAATACCATTCCACCTTTTTGTAGCTCCATTTTGTGCAAGCTGAGGAGTCCTCGAGCTTGAGGAGTACTAGTAGTATTTATGTACCAATTTTCATAACTTTTAGAGCTCGTTTGAGCCCCGAAAATAGCCCTAGAACCTAATTTTTAACTAGGCTAGACACTAGGTCTCGACAAGACCAAAGCTAGTCAAAAACTATAAATAGAGCTCGAAAGCTCATTTTTGAGGCTAGCTTGTTGTAGAATTGAACTTGTAAGAGCACTTTTGAGTAATCTAAAGAACTTCATTGTCCCTCTCTTTGTTCTTGCCTTGTGTGCGCATGTGTGTGTATGTGTGTGCATGTTAGTGTGCTTCTCACGCACACACTTGTGCCTTCACTTGCTCGAGGTCTTCATACCATCCTCATGTCTTACCGGATTGACATTAAAGGAGGTGCTACTCATCACTGAGCTACACGGACCTCTTATGGTTTTGTGATGAAACACTGGTAACCTACATGTAGACCTTCTATGGTTTCCAACCACAATGGCCTTCATCTTGAAGGTCCGACTCCAACAACTATCGTCTTCCATCCGATGTTGCTACCAAAGATTCTCCTTCCATTGCTCCTCTAGTAGAGGTGTTGTAGTTGTTGCAGTGATACTCAGTCAGCACTCTTTCCCCATTGTTGACATGATCATCTTTCTCCTCGACACCATTGGCAACTCCTCTAATCCTACCAAAACCATCAACTATCCTAGCTCACTATCTTTGCCTTCTCTCCTATGTCAGTGCCCAACCCCTTCTTGAGCTTTCCCAAACCTTCCACCTCTTGGTATGTTTCCTTTATCCTCTGACTCTACTCCTTGACTACCTCTACCTTCATTTATGTACCCTACACATTCCTTGCACTATCAGTTCTCTATCTACAAGCTTCTGATCATGAGTTTCTTGCTACCCCTTATGCGAAGAACTATCCTACCAGCGGTGTATTGTGCTTTTGCCCCCAGTGATGTGTAAGTGTCTTCTCCTTATTCTTTCACTCCACCGAGAAACTCACAAATGATTCCCTTTCACCCCCTAGTGTCTCTTTTGGAGTATGTTTGCATGTGTAGCTCTATACCCCCCTTCTCTATGTATATGAGGATTTTCCCCCTAATCTCTATATATACAATGCCTCTTCTAAAGGCCTCCCTTTATGATGTTAGTGCGTGGCTTGCCAAATTGCATCATAATTCAATATGTACATTCACACACGTGAATCGTATTGGGATCTTGGATTTGCACCCCTGAAAAAGGAGTTATAGATGGTGACCTTAATTTGGTAGCATGGATGTCAGCTATAGTTAATGCCCCTCTCATAAAAGCTTCTGCATAGTAGGAATGTTCATGGGCACGTAACCATAATTTGGGTGGCACACTAATCCGATTAATCGGAACTTGATTCTGGAAACCATAGGTACAATTCTTCATGATTGGTTGATTTCGAAATCCATAGGTGGGATTGCTTTTGGATCCATAGGTAGACTTCTTCACAGGTGGTGCCCCTTTTGCTTTAAACTTGTTGGCCCTCAATTTTCGAGAGTGACTTGACTCTGAAAATAGCTTGAATAGTTTTGAAAAGGATCTTCTTTGTGCAAAGTAGTATCCTAAAAATCCATTGGATGTACAATGCCCACTTCCAAAGTTTGCTCCACCCCGAAGCAAACAAAACAAGAGTATGGAACCAAAAAGGAGGTGTGAAGAGAGATTCTACTCTAGACCCAAGGACTAGAAGAGGGAGATTGAAGGGGTTTTTTAGATTCTATATTTAACAAAAGTTGGGATATGTACAATGGTGATTTATTTCCTTAAACTAGGTGTGGTATACCTTGAGCTTGGATATGTTTACAAAGAGGTAAAGGCTCATCCTTTAGCATAGTTAAGCAAGTTTCTCCTTGACTCAGAAGTGCTAATACTTTGTATGTTCCTTCCGAGATAGGTGTGAATTTGCCTCTTTGTTGCATGTGCCTGGCAGGGTTGTATAATAGTACCAATGAACCTACTTGAACCTTAGAGGGCCATAAACTCTTTTCGTGTCTTGCTTTCCTTTTCCATTGTGGGTATTCTATTTTGGAGGGAGCTTCTTTGTGAATTTCCTCTACTCATGTTAAGCTAATGAACCTCGTGGTGGTATTGCCCAAGGATGCATGTGGCCGGCATCCATATCCCCACTTAAATCTTTCGGACCCAAGTAAGAGGTTGATAGGCAAAAGAGGAGTGACCCCATAAACTAACTAGAAGGGGGAATATTGAGTGGTTGCCCTTGTCATAGTGTGGTAAGCCCAGATTGCACTAAATAGGTGGTTATCATCATTTTGTTTTTTCTTTTTGCATGTCCATTCATACACATGACCTCCTATGCATGATCTTGTACCTTGTGAAAAGATTATGGATGACTTGAAGAAATGTGTGCCTTGATCTGACGTGATCTATGTGGGGCAACTCAACTGAGTTAAGATGAATTCAAACAAGAACTGAGCAATGCTAGATGCAGAACAGTCTTGTGTAGCTCGCACTTTAGTCCATTTTGTTGCATAAGCAATGGCAACTAGTAGGTACTTTTCTCGCCTTGGCCATGCTTGTGGATAAATAGGCCCTACAAAGTTGATGCCCCAATGCTCTAATGGTTGCCATTCCACTTATGTGGTTAGTGGACTATGGTGCCTCGTGGTAGATTAAGGTCTATAGCATTGACATGCATTGCACTTGGCCACCCACTCGTAGACTCAAAGTTCTCGGATTGCAGTCATGCCATTGTGTTTGTAATAATTGCATTTCTTGTACAACTAAATAGCCACTTCTAATTACCATAAATTTTGTATGCATTCTATCAAGGAATTATCTAAACAAGTCTATGTCACTCATGGAATAGGAGTAATAACTTTCATAGGGGCAATAGCTTCAATACCTTATGCTAATTTGAATGCAGTGAGCCCAATCTATTGATTTCATACAAAAGAAAGTTGGTTGACAAGTTTATTTAGCATTGTGAAAAGAGCCTTATTGGTGCTCTCTACAAGACCATTTGCGTATAGGTGATAACATGTGCTTTGGTTATGAGACACTTTTTAGTATTGTGTATTATGCTATATTAATTCATTTACAAAGCATGTTCCTCAATTGGAGACTGTTTTCAAAGGTAAGATAAATCATGGATTAAACTTTGCGCAAATATACTGAGCAACTAACATTCTCATCGCATCCTTTAGTGCACATGTTTCGGCCCAACTAGTAGCATAACTTGTGCAAGTAAGAATGTATCCTTTGCATGTAACAACTAATGGTGATGAGATAGGGCTAATGAAATGTAGTCTCTATTTTTGAAATGGTTCCAAGAGTAATATGCATACATACGTACATGCATACATACATACATAAATCTGTTAACCAAATTGTCTATGCTAATAACTTATAGCCAGAAAACATGAATTACAAAAGGGGTTCTTGGTGGTAGTCATGCAAATAATTTTTTATTGAATTATTTTCCAATACAAATTACATATTATGATCGAATACATCAATATTGTACTTGTGGATATTTATACAGAATTAACTCAATACTTCCGAGTAATTTACCACTTCCTTATAGCATTATGAACAACGAAATTACTTGCGATCTCACTGAGTGTACAGAATCTCTTGCAAATAGATTTAACTGTCACAATATCTTTACTCATCTCACAACGATTACATTAATAAGTAACATAACACGAAACCAAAAAGAATGGAAGCACCGAATTGAGGAAGAACGTCACAGCGCTGAGAATATGTAGGCCAATCGAGTCACACCGACTCGTCGCTTCTCTTCTTCTCTCACCAAAATGCTTGTTTCATTCTCTTCTTCTCTCACCAAAATGCTTGTTTCATTAATAGATATATGAAAGTTTACATTGATTCAATAAATCATTTCACCAAAGAATTAGAAAAAATAATTACTATCTCATCATGCTACCTGACACTAGCACGCACGGTGGACTCGAACCGTGAGTAAAACAATCTTCATTAGGTATTCCTTGTAAGTACAGAGCATGGGCTTCTTCAAAAATTGGCTTAGTTTTATTATGTAAGGTCTTTCATAACTTCTTGACTATATTCGCATCTGATAGCTGCGCTTCAAAACTTGAATTGCTATCTTTTTATGGTCTGCATAAGAAACTACTGAATTTGTGCTTCCAAAAATGCTTCATGGAGGTAAAAATCATTCTGAAGGGTTGTTCATCCGACTCTATTTTGTTCGATGTAGTTTTCACCTGCTTCATTTAAGCTGCTTGGTTATTTAGGATATCCTCCATGCATTGTATTTGGGCAGCTTGCTGCTCAATTGTGGTGAAAAAAGAATGTCGCTCTCTCTCTGTGTTGCTTCTAACTCCTTTCATAAAGTAATGGTCTGTTTGATGGTGTTGCACAGTTCATTGTCATGATCAAATAACTTAGCCTTTACTTGCTCAAGTTCTTCATCCATTTATTGCATAGAAGTGGTAAGAACTGTGTAGGTATGCTCGAATAGATCAGCCTTTGCAGTTTGTTCTTCCAACACCGAACTTACTTTAGTCAAGGCCTCTTGTTTTTTGACCAACTCCTTCCACAAAGTCTCCATTTCACTTTCTTTATCTATAATCTTTTGCTGAAGTCATAACTCTTGTGACTGATATCTCATCATCTCACCCTGCAAGTGTGAGAGACCATCCTCTACCATGTCCAATTTCTCTTGGAAAGCCTTCTAAACTTTTTCTTTCTTAGACTCGAAACTACTCTGAATGTGATTGCAGCCTCTACTAGATACTAGTTGACTTTTGCTAAATATTCCATGGAAAAGTGTGATCCAATACCCAACTGGATAGAGGGACTAGTGGGAATTACGGGGACTTCATGTTGTAGGATCGGGAGGTCTTCAAGGATAGGGTGATCGAAAGTGAGAGTGGGGGGGGGGGTAGTAATTAGTTGATTCTGGCAGGGTTATCTCTGCAAGGCTTCATGGATGGGGTTAGCCTCTGGGGATTCAATGGGGCAAGAAGGGATAGTGGGTATGGCTAGAAAAAGAACATTGTTCCCAATTCTGATGATCATCCTTAGTAGTCTCGGAAGCAGTCATCTCCACAATGCGATTAAGAAGAGAATGGAGAATAGAAGAAATTACCAAGGTAATTGAAGGAGTATCAATCAAAATGGTTGCCTCATTGATATCCATGGGTGTTGGGTTCTTCAGATTGGTGATGACAAGAGGAATGGATGTCAAGGCCATTACAATGGAGGAGAGAACTCCGATAGCCACATTCTCCCTTTTGCTTAGTAATAGATGAGCTCCATTTTTTGTTGCCCTTCTCACTAGCTATGAAAAATTGATTTGCAACATGCATAATATACCTATCCTGTTTGGACTGCTCTTCTTGTAGCAAAACAAAGAGTAACTCCTCAAATGTTAAGGCATTTGAATTTTCTTTCATCATCACTCAAATAGTAGAAGCAAAACTATGATATGAACTAGAATATCGTTAAGAAGAGTCTATATAAGGGAACTATCTAGCAAGACTTAATCAATAGAAATCAATTACTACTTAAAATCTTTGATCTTTGTCAACAAAATATACATAAAATCTCCTTCATTCATATGATCACTCTCCAACTCTTTTCAGGGGTAAGCAACAAGAGCCTCATTCCTTGTCTGGTATAAACTTGTAAGTGTATCCCAAGCATCCTTTGTTGTTTTGGAAGAGCCAATGTGAGGGATAATGGCATGTTTGATAGACAAAGCTATCAATGCATGTGCTTGAGCATATCTACCATCCTAACATATGATTTTAAAATAAAATAATGACATTAATTTATGGAATTAATACATAATATAAGAATTATTGCATCGATCAAGTGGTGGAATATAATAAAAAATACCATAATCTACCTCATGTTCAATACATTCCAATCTTGGTCTTCGATACATGCCATATCAAAGATTACACCAACATATAATATGATCTTGATAGTAAAAATCATCATAATTCCTATCGGACAATGCATGTCAAGTTGTTGCATGGATAGGAGGTAGTGGAGTACCCTATGATTGATCGGAATCTGATTACAACATAACTATAAAGAAACATAGATCAATCATGTATGTATCTATCAAATAATTAGAACTAAAATTTTAATATACTTACAATAATTATTCTTGCATGGGTAGGAGGTGGTTGAATTCCCTCTTATTGATGAAAATCTGATTGTGTAGAAAAAAAAAAGTATTAAATATTAATAAGCTGATTATATACATACACACACATTCATATGTACACATTTACACATACATACATATTTGCATATACACAGGTACACACGTTGTGATATATAAATACACATAGATAATCATAGAAATACACATTCACACACACACACACAAATACATACATTTACACATCCACAATGCATGCACACGTACACATCCATATTCATGTCTATAAATTAAATTTTCTATTGTATTCTCATCCCTTTTTTTTGTATGTATATATGTGTGGATGTGTGTGTGTAAGCATGTGTATGTGTGTGTATGTGTCTATGTGTGTATGTGTATATGTGAATATATATGCATGTATGTGTATGTGTGTATATGTGTGTATGTGTATGTGTATGTGTGTGTATGTGTATATATGTGCATGTGTATGTGTATGTGTATGTGTATGTGTATGTGTATGTGTATGTGTATGTGTATGTGTATGTGTATGTGTATGTGTATGTGTATGTGTATGTGTATGTGTATGTGTATGTGTATGTGTATGTGTATGTGTATGTGTATGTGTGTGTATGTGTATGTGTATGTGTATGTGTATGTGTATGTGTATGTGTATGTGTATGTGTATATGTATGTGTATGTGTATGTGCATGTGCATGTGCATGTGCATGTGTATGTGTACGTGTACGTGTACGTGTACGTGTACGTGTACGTGTACGTGTACGTGTAAGTGTATGTGTATGTGTATGTGTATGTGTATGTGTGTATGTGTATGTGTATGTGTATGTGTATGTGTATGTGTATGTGTATGTGTATGTGTATGTGTATGTGTATGTGTATGTGTATGTGTATGTGTATGTGTATGTGTATGTGTATGTGTATGTGTATGTGTATGTGTATGTGTATGTGTATGTGTATGTGTATGTGTATGTGTATGTGTATGTGTATGTGTATGTGTATGTGTATGTGTATGTGTATGTGTATGTGTATGTGTATGTGTATGTGTATGTGTATGTGTATGTGTATGTGTATGTGTATGTGTATGTGTATGTGTATTGTTAGCTGCTGGAATGGAATTAACATATTCTGAAATGTAATTCTGAAAAGTCGCATGCACACCGAAAGGGCGTAGCGCAAACGATGTAGTCCTTTTTTATTAATGAAAGAAGTGCACGTGAAACAAGGGGGGTCGACGCCGGACTTTTGGTCTGGGCAAGCGCCTGAAGTTGAAGCATGGCACATTGTCTACATCCTGGTGTATTTTGTAACTTTGATAATCAAGTTCAGTAATTATTTCAGTCTCTGTGAATTGTTAAGTTAAGACGATAGTGTAGTGAAGTGACGTAGTCGTGCGTTTAAGCGTTATCGCGATGAAGAAGTTGTAAGGCGTAGAAGAGAGAAGTAATTGATAGATAGTTTAATTCAGAAACGTTAAGCCGGTGTAGTAGCATACAGTTGATTAGTAGATTGGGAAAATTCAAAACAGGACGTCTGTCTTACAGACCCCTAACCATCCCAAGAACCCAGTAAGATAAAACAAAAATAAGTTTGACATTGGCGCCATCTGTGGGAAACGGAGTAGCCAGTTGAAGAAAAGGTTAAGGGTCGAAGTAGAATCCTTTGATATATGCCGGTAACACGTTCCGACGAATCTTATCCTAAATACCGAAGTGATCAACATCCGTGGGTAATTCCGAGTTCGTTAGGAACACCCTCTCGTGGTAGAAGTGAAGAACAACCAAATTCCGGTGGCAGTTCGGTGCTAGGCAGAAGCAATTTGGTAGCTTGCAGAGGTACCCCGATGCGTTCTCATGATAGTTGGATACATTCTGAAGATAGTACGTTAGTTTTTGGTTGTACTTTGGCGCAGTGCGGTGACAGTTCAGCATTATCCGGTGACAATTCGGTGATTTTCAGTGACAGTCCAGCATTATCCGGTGACAATTCGGTGATTTTTGGTGACAGTTCAACATTATTTGGTGATAGTACGTTAGTGTTCGGCGAGAATTTACTGCATTCAACATTTTTTGGTGCAAGCCAAATTCGACACTAAGATTGAGAAGGGGCTGTCAGATTTTGAGCTAAGTAATCAGTTCAGAGATACCTTAGGACTGAAAAGCTGGCAAAGTGACCATACGGCCTAGGAACATCAAGAAATACTTCCCCAAAATTCAGGCAACATGAGTAGCTCACAGCAGCAGCAACAACAACAATAGCAATAGCAACAACAACAGCAAGAGCAACAACAACAACATCAGCAACAGATGATTCCACTATGTTCGGTGCCAGTCGGAGTCACATACACAAAATTTGGAGGTTTTTCGGGAGATGATCCCTATGCGCATGTGCGGACATTTGAAATTAATTATGCACTTTTGAATTACCCAACAGACCCTGCTTATAAAGCCATTGTGTTCCAGTCAACTTTGGTTAATGAATTTGCGCGTTGGTTAACCGAGTATGAATTGAATCATTTTCGACAGTACGATGACGTGAAGAATGCATTTCTGCAACAATTCTGGTTAAAGAAAAACCAAGCAGAAATTTTTGATTACTTGCTGAATAACAGGCAGAAGCCACACCAAAATGTACAAGACTATGCCACTCTATTCCGGACTCATTTATGGAAGTTACCACCAGCGCATGCCAATTTACCAGACGACGTCATTACTCAGTGGTTCATAAACAGATTAAATCCCCAACTGAAATAAATCATGATTATACGATGTGTGGGAGGAATGACCTTGGATGTTGTAATCGCTATCGCTTTACAGTTAGAAAATAAAGTGGGTGGATTCACTGAAGATTTAGAGTGGTTGAAGGCGTCCAAGCATTCAAATGAGGATCCTCTGAAACAAATTTATTGTACTAAATGTAAAAACACAAGACACAGCAGCTCAGCATGCTCTCTGAATCAGATGTATTGCACCATTTGCCATACAGCAGACCATACTACGGAGACCTGTCCTTATAATGCAAAGGTATAGAGCAGAGGGGCTGTCAATGCTATCATTCAGGAACAAGGGCAATCGGCTAGTCACTACGTACCACCACAAATGAGGAATACTCCTTACCAAGGATACAAGAGTTATAGAGGAGAACGGTCAACTAACTTTGGCCAAACTCCGTGGAATGCGGGTCCATCAGGTGAAGGTGCATCTCCTCCACCACCTAAATATCATTTTTGCGAAGAAATGGGGCATATCCGTAAAGATGCGGTTGAGTACGATAAAAGGAAAAATGAAAGACAACACCCGATGGTGAATATGGTGTATATTTCGGTAGTAGACACTCAAACGGCAGTGGTGCAAACACGCTCGGGAAAGCAATTATAGCCAGTTGCAGAGATTTTTGAACCTGGAATCTGTGAACAACAGAAGGTGTTTACTAAAGCAAGCAAGTGGGCGACCCAGGAACAAACTATTTTTCCTGACCCAGTTCCGGTGATGCAGCAAAGCATATTGCAGGCAGTACCGAAATGAAGAAATCTGACCCACGCAATACAGGAGTCCCCACTAGACTCCATACCAGAAACATCAAAAATTGATCCGGTGTGGGATGTCTTATCCAAGGTGTCAATTACACTACCATTGGGATAATTATTGGCTTTGGTTCCTGGCATGCACCAACAGTTCTAGCAATAGGTCAGTCCAGGACCTTCATGTACTCCTTCGACAGCAAGAATCCAGCCCGAACTGGACCCGATGGTGGACCATACAGTGCCCTTGATTACGATTTGGTATAAGAATCATAAAATAACACAAGTATTAATTGATGGAGGTTTTGGAGTAAACATTGCAACAACAGCACTTTGTCAATGGATGGGATGGACACAAATTGAACCTGTTCAATTTTTTGTTCGCATGGCTGATCAATCCTGAGTTCATCCAGTTGGATTGGTGCGAGACATTCCTATTACTCTTCAAGGAGCTGTATTTAAAATGACCTTCATTGTTCTGGAATTACCAGAATCCAGCCTTGATTATAACCTGCTCTTTGGATGACCATGATTAAAGCAAGCTAAGGTAGTTCAGGATTGGTCAGCGCATGAATTGATTTTTAAGAATAACCACCGAAAATATGTTGTTCCACTGGACAACATGAAGCCTTGTGACTTGCATGCACGACCATATGTAGCAGAACTTGTACACATGCTGGACGGTCTTTCAGATGATGAAGATGAAGATTTTCTTAAAGCCAACAAGGATCTGATGGCACTCGGAAGTGTGGACTTACAAACAGTTGCAGATAACTCGAGTATGGCGGCTTGTACGATGGTACCACTGACCGGTGAACTAGAACCAAGTGTAGCACAGACCTTGGATGATATGATGCTACAACAATTGCTTCAGCCAGTTGACGACTTTGCCATGCCCCGTCAGTTCTACGTACCAGAAGACCAATTGGTTCCCTACAACTTAGGCGATGAAGCCAATCCGCAGCCAGTAAAGATTAAGGCGGGACTATCAGAGACCTTCCAAGATAAATTATTGCAGCTACTACGTGAATTCTCTGATGTATTTGCATGGGGTTACCACGATATGAAGAGGTTGGATCCGTGCATCTATCAACACTGGGTTATGCTGAAACCAGATGCTCGTCCTATTAAACAACCCAGCTATAGAATGAATCCTCACTATGGGGCCCAGGTCAAAGCAGAACTAGATCGATTGCTGAAGGTTGGGTTTATTGTCCTATCGAGAATGCGGAGTGGATTTCCCCCATTGTCATAGTCCCTAAGAAGAATAAGCAATTACGAATATGTGTGGACTACCAAAAATTAAATGCAGCAACAGTACCTAATACATTCCCTCTGCCGTTTCTAGACACAATGTTAGATGATGTGGCAGGCCATGAGATGTACTCCTTTCCGGATGGATATAGTGGTTATAACCAAGTACGAATGGCGGAGCAGGACATTCCAAAGACAACATTTATAACAAATTGGGTGTTTATGCATGTACAATAATGTGGTTTGGTCCTCAAAATGCTCCAAGTATGTTTCAGTGTTGTATGCAGGAAGTTTTCTCTCCATTTCTAACTACATTCATGAGAGTTTACTTGGATGACTTCTCCTTATCCGGCAATACTTCGGCACATCTATGTCATTTACGGTGCTGTTTTTTAAAGTGTCGAGAATACCATTTGTGCTTAAACCCCAATAAATTTGTATTCTCTGTATCTTGCGAAAAGTTGCTAGGGCACATTATCTCAAAACAAGGGATCCAAGTTGATCTAGATAAAGTGAAGGCGGTACTGGAGGCACCTGCTCCCAAGACACCCAAAGAAGTGATGCGCTTCTTGGGCCAAATTTGGTGGCATGGGTGACATCTACGATGGCTTGCTCATCTGGCCACGCCACTCAATCGACTGATAACCAGTACTTCTCACCAGTTTGAATGGATTGAAGCATGTCAGTTGTCTTTCGATCGATTGAAATCATTGTTGACACAGGCATCTATTTTACAAGCGCCAAATTGGGAATTCAGTGTACTTGAGTCAAGAAGACTCAAGGACTCGTGCCAATGAGACTGTACCTCAATTGCAACACAAGTGCATATAGTGGGAAATTAACACACATTTAAATGTCAATCCGATCGAATGACCTAACCAAGTGTATGAGGACATGTGCACACATGATGAAAAATGAAGTGGTTTAGCTTGCATGCATAAGAAAAGACTAATCCACCTCTCACACTCATTGAAATGCTGAAAGTGTCTGCCGCTATACCTCTTACAGAAGTTTTCAGAAAATCAAGGATTTCTCCCAGCTCCAAACTCCGAATATAGTCAATAGGGTACTCCTTTTGAAGCTCTCGACGAGACACATCTATTGGAAGTACTTTCACTCGATTCTGACAATTCTGCTTCAAGTTATGGCCAAAATAGTGAATGGCGGGAAGCACCCATGCTCACGCCACAACTCCTACAAGCTCACACACACACTACAGTAGTTCTAAAACAGTGGGGAGGGGTAGACAACAGTCCTACACACATATTCCAAGCATCACACACACATACAAGATCAAAGAGAAGATGGAAATCTGCAAGGAAGAGGCAAATTCGAAATTTTGGAGAGCTCCTTCTTCACAATGGCAAAAAGTCTCTACAAAGAGTCACCAAGTGACTTATATACATGTGCGCAAAGTTTGGTCCTTTCACACAAGAGACCGACACTTTATTACAAAAGGTGAATTTCCTACTAATTTACAAGGGATATTTTACAACAAATTGGGATTATGCAACTAGAGGACTCCTCTAGTGCATTTACATGACTTGAGGGAATTCTTGAAGACCTTGAAGAAGGAAAATTATACCCATTATTTTGAAAATTTTAGGGCTCTTATCTTATGCTCCTTTGCTCTGCAACACTCTCCCCCTCTTTGTCTATGTCGTCCTTTGACAGGCTTTAATTCTTGTTTGTCTCTGTCATCGCGCGCATCCCTTGGTCAGTTTTGCCTACCGGTTAGACTGGCATTACGTTTTAAAGGCCCTATTCGATATTTGTCTTGACATCCTCTAGGCCTGATGCATTTGGTTTGCCTGTTAATTCTAGTTTCCACGCACGCCATTAGTAGACATATGAGGATGTAGCTCTTAAGCCTTGATTTGAACCTTCTGTTGCTCAAGAGGTTGAAGCACCCTCATGGCTATGGAACCGCCTGATATCTTCTTGCACTTCTTCATGGGTAACTGTTGGCCCTGGTTCCTCTTTCCAACTGCGTGCTTTTCCTTGGTGTGTGTGCCCCTGTAGGGCTCTGTGCAGAGAGTGGTTCTTTTGATCTTTATTGAGCAGTTTTGGACTTTGATTTCCTTCTTCTTTTCTTTTTGCTTGATTGTCCCTCTACACGTCCCTCCTCCTGAACTCTGTCGTCCCCGACAGGCTTTTTGTGGCGACGTGTGTATGTCTGGATGGCCGTTTGCTCTCGTTGATTCAGCAGATTAGCGTGACAAATCATGAATTCTTTCCACTGCTGGGACTTGACTCCGTCTTCTGGGGCTTGTCGATGATCCGCAAAGAAACTCGTTTCATAAGCCACCAGTCGCGCGTTTAGGTTGGAAGTCATTTTTACAAAAATTTCTGAATCTATTTCAAAGAAGCCGGTGAAAAATGCTTCTTCGAAAGTTTGCATATATGTCGACGGCAAAAACATGAGACGGGAATAATATGCCATTAGAGTTAAGCGGCTGGGAATAGTAGATAGATAAAAAATTAAAGCTTCGGATCCTTGCGTAATACCGATGAAATTCAAAAAGGTGTATTTTGCATGTTGGAACACCTTGATTACCGTAAGGAGCATGCTGAATATCTTATTTGTCATTTTGACAGCTAAATCAGGAACTGTAGCATATCTGGCAATCCAAAATTCCATAGTTTTTACCATATATTCCTCCGTCGGTAAGTAATTATGTGGCGGACTAGGTAACAATGGGTAGTTTAGCCATTGATTATTTATATTTCCCTGGCGCTGACCTTTCCAAAATTGCGTCCAGGCTCTCCTACGGGGTACTGGGCAAAAAGATGGGTTTATTTGAAGCGTGTAAGGTGATGCTTCCCACTGTACCCGTAGCGTAGGATTCTTTTCCAACAGCTTTCTTCTCCATATAGGATCTGCCTTCTCAAATTCTTCCTGTGTGTAGTTGAATGTATCATGCCTGAAGTGGAGATTGTGGTCTGGATCTTTATTTGTCGTAGACTTTATATAATATCGCGTTTGTTCCTTAAGTAGTCCGTATGGTACATTGAAGGGCTTCAGAATTTTGTCCAAGATTTTGCTTTCTATTTGCGCGTCCTTCATTACTTGGATGATCTGATCTTCAAATTCAGCCGTAGGCTGGGACACCAGTAGTGCCCTTTCCGGTCAGCTTAGTTTTGCAATTTCCCAAATCTCATGTTCAATATGAACCTCCTGTTCCTCCCGGATCGGTGAATGATATGAGGGGGGAGAGAGAGGGTGTACCTCAGTCTCCACAGTAGCCTCTACGGATTTCAGAAGTACTGGTGTCCCCTCGGTTTCCTTTCGTGCTAATTGATCCTGTAGCTGTTTGATCATTTCTTTCTTTTGCTTAATCTCTTCTTGAGCCTTCAAAATCGTTGTTTTATTTTTTTGGATTTCCTCAGCTACAATTGCGAGTTGATCTGTATCTTCTTTACAATGTAGTAGGTATCTATTTTCTGCCTTTTTCCATTTGGCATGCAGAGCTGCGGTGTCTTCCTTGTATCTCCTTTCCCATTCGGCAATCTGTGCTTGCTCCTTTATGACTTGATCTTCATACATAGCTACCTTTTCTTCCAAGGCTTGGATATTCGTTTCTGGTTTGACTTGCACTTCGACGGGCTGATCGCTTAGAATAACTGTCATGAGCTCTTTATTTCGTTGCCGTAGGCTTTCCGCTTCCTCCATGTACACTTTTAGCTGAGATTCCAGGATTTTGCTTCTGGCGTTTGTTTGTGCCTTCTCAGTCTCACTGGCTTCTAATTTCCTTGTGAATTCCTGAATCTGTTCTTTCAATCTTGCATTCTCCATCTCTAGCATGTTGTATTTCATTTTGACGTCTTGAAGTTCATTTTCTTTCCTCAAAACTTGTTCCTTTACTGTTTGTAACTCTGTGGAAAGATTCTTACCAAGTTTTTGAAGTTCCTTCTTGTCTTGCATTGCCTGGTTATAGTCTTCATCAGCTTCAAGCATCAATTGTTGTGTGTCTAGTGCGGTTCTAATCATGTCTTGCACCACGGGCTTGAGCTGAGCGATATCGACATTCAACCACGTCTTTGGTATGCTTGGGGTTTCTCCGGTTTGCACATCTTTTCCTTTTTCTACATGGATAGTTTCGTTGTGTGGTTGTCGAATGTGTAATTGTATGTGTTGTACATTGGTTTGTTCATCCAGATTACGAGCTTTGGTGGCACTCCCTTGGAATGTGATATCCATTGGGGAGGGTTCTGCCACGACTCTGATAGGCGTGAAAGGTTCGTCTTCTTCTATTTTGTCTTCTTGAGTCTCCTTGACTTGGATGTTTGAAGTTTCATTAAATGTTATAGTATGCTTTCCTTCCTGTTCTGCCTTCTCACTTGTGAAACTTTGATCCACACGGGTGGCTTGATCATCCGTCTTAAGGCCTTCTGGTTCCTCGTTGTAGTCAACTTCATTCAGTTCCGCCCATTGTCCATCGTCTTTTGATTCACTTTGAATATCGACATCTAATAACGACGTATTTGGCTCTTCCTGGGCCTCCAATGATGAACTAGAATTCTCCAATCCTATTTCTCGGTACCTATGGACTTTGGTGAGTTTTCTTTTTGTGTCCAATTCCTGTTGTGACTGCTGATATTGATGACCTTGCACCGGTAAATTGATTTGCCCTTCTGTATATTGATGGGTCTCTTCCAGGGCTTTAGTCAAGTCTTCCTCTGTGATTTGTCTTTGTCCTTCAATAGTTGTTTTGGGGAGCACATGGATTCTTTTCATCATTGGGGCTTCCTCTTCTACTTGCTTGACTTCTCGGAGTCTTTTTGTGCCTCTCATTTTGGGTTGAGAGCTAGTTTCCACCACTTCCACTATCTTACTTCCTTTTTTCTTTTTAGGGACGGTGGCGACTTTGACGTACTACGCAAGAGCAGTTGAAGATGGCATTTCCTCTCATGCCCAAAGCATGGTAGATCAAGATGGTCAAGGCCACACTACCATTGAGAAACTTTTTATTCTTCCATTGTTTCTTTGCTTCGAACAATCTATCTTGAATGTATGCAATCAAATCAATTTGGTTTCCAATCTGCTTGATGGCATGGGAGAGTAATTGTACAATAATCTTTTATGGTGCCGTGTATCGGTGCATGTTCGGAAAGCAGAAATGCTGGTGGATTAGTCTGACCCCCTCTTCTATGTCGACTCGATTAATATCTGTAAATGTTCTGGTCTTTGCACCTCTGCTTTCTTCTTTTACCACTGTAGTCCCATCCTTTTCCCAGTTAAAGGCTTCCTTAATCAAGTCATGTGTGAAGTGAATGACCACCCATTCGCCTTCTTTATCCATCACTCGAGCCTCTGGCACCAAGGGATCATGCAGCGCTGGCTGTAAAGTATTCATGACCTGTGTGCATCTTTGGAAGTCGGGCTTATATATGGGCAATTCAAAATACTTATAAATGCCCGCTTTCTTCATAATGTCTTCGATGGAAGGGAGTGTATGTAGTACTCAGAAATCCTGGGACATGATTGGAAATTGATGATCAGTATCCATAATTTTAATCGTTGCGAGGAATAGGTACTCCCCAGCTGGTTGATCGTCATGGAACCAGTGTCCTTTTGCTTTTGTGATACTTTGGGGTGGAAACTCCATCACTTCCTCTTGTACGGTTGCTTCAGAATCTTCAGAAGCCATCTACACTTGTAAGGAAAAGTGCGTTAGCTTCAAAGGGAGGTATGCAACTGGCAGTGCATTGTAGTGATTATTGTCGTCCATCACTCCGTCTCCCCATCATTCCATGAGTGAGATTTCTTACCGCATGTTTTTATAACTTATCCTGAAAGAAGACAAGCGTTAGTGTAGCCGAAGCATTTATTTATGTTCGTGGTATGTTCATTCCTAAGAGAGTTGAAGCTAAGAGCTAATCTCTCGTGGAGAATGTGCACCACTAATTTTATCAGGTGCATCATGTGCCGAATGCGTGGCCTTGTAATGTGGCCCTATTATGCGTACTTTAGGTGCATTGGATACTTCATGAGTGCAATTGAGATCTTTGTCATCTCGCTGGTTAGCTCCTCGCAGCCCCTTTGGTTTCCAAATCCATTTCGTGGGCGCTTGAATAGTACATTTTGTTCCGTTGATTTCTCCGTCTGTCGGTGTTGTCTTTGTTTCCTCTTGCGTTCTAATTGTATATACTTTTGCTTCTCTGCTTCGAGGACGAGTCTGTTTTGGCTTCATTATTCGTCTTTTTTGATGTATTACATCCTCTTGAGTTTTTCTCGCTTGCTTGACTGCCTGTGTGACTCTTTTGGGAATCCATATCTGATGTCGTCCTGTCTGAGATTCGATTAAAGGCTTGGGGATCCATACTTGCAATAGTCCTTTAGGCATGGACTTTGGTGCCGCTGGCTTGGTGATTTTCGCTTCCTTCTTAAGAGTGGGTGCTGACTTCTCCTGGTTCTGCATCTGATCCTTGCGTACCCATTTGTATTTGTGTTGTCCTTGATATGAGTATCTGCTTGTTGTTTTCCAATATGGCGATCTTTTGGCTCGTTGAGGAGGTCCATGAGAGTAAGTTTCCTTAGTGGTTGGCTTTTTCTCGACTGAATGTGATGATTTCGGCTCTACTGCAGGCATCGTGGGACTTGAAGTTTCTGCTGCTTCTAGATTGGTTTCGGATATGTGAGTATTCGGATCACACTCTAATGTCATTTCCTGACAGCTCTCAGAACTTGCGACTATTTTTGGTTGGATTAAAGGCTTCACTTCTAATAAACTGAAAATCTCCTTATGACCTATCTTTGCCGAAATATAGCCTTGAGCTAGATAAATGCACACCTCATTTTCAATGATCCAGTCTTGTCCTAGAATTAAGTCCTCCATTAAATCCTCATCTTTGCACACTAAGACTCTCTAGTCCATGGAGGAATTGCCTAGGTGGAGGGATACCTTTGTTGTTCCAATACAATCTAGGGTTTGACCTCCAATTCCAATTAATCGGGCTTTTGTGGAATTTACATTCAATTGCAGATCTTTTACGACTCTATTTCGTATGCAACTAAGTCCAACTCCTGAGTCTATCAAGGCGTCTATCAACTTGTACTCTGTCTTGCCAATCCCTAGGTTTAGGTAAGGTTGCGTCTTGCACACACCCGTAGTATCAAGATTATTGACTTGGTAATTAGCCATAGGGATGGGCTCTTCTCCTTGGAGATATCGTTCATCTCGTTGCCTAATCCATTCTTTCCGTTTCCTAATACGCTCTAGTGCTTCTTGCTGAGCTTCCTCTCTAATTCGTTCTTCTTCCCTTTTCCTATTTTGGGCACCTACTAATCGTGCTAGCATTTGATCAGTCAAAGGCTCCATGAATCGTCTCACTCTACATCCACTGATGTAGTTGGGAAGAATGTCTCCGTCTAGGGTGGCTAGATTGACTGCACCACTAGTAAATATTCTATTTATGATTAAAGGTTCATATCCGCGTTTTTGTAACTTCTTGGCATGTTGTTTTAAGGTGTATACTAAGACTAAGTCTCTCTCTTTAAGTCCCTTGTCTTTTATATGTGCATCATAATATGATTTTTGTCTCCTTTTAGCTGCATAAATTCCTACCACTGCTGGTCTCATGTAATTTCTCGATTTGGTCCAGTTGTTGGGATAATTCATGTCCGTTCCACTCATACTGTTGGGCCACTTTCAACGTTGGTACTAAAAGGTCAATTGGCGAAATTGCATTTTGCCCATACACTAAGTTGAATGGGGTAGTTCCAATAGCCGTTTTATATGCAACCCGGAAGGCCCAAATTGCGTGATGCAATTGTTTGAACCAATCAGACCTTCCATTATTGACAATCTTTGTCAATACTGTACACAGTACCTTGTTGGAACTTTCGGCTTGTCCATTGGCTTGGGGATGGTATGGGGATGATTTTTTATGAATCACTAAAAACTCATTCATTATCGACTCAATTACCTCATTGAGGAAGTGCGTTCCCCGATCACTCACAATCTCGATTGGTAATCCAAAACGGGTGAAAATATGCTCAAAGAGAAACTTGGCGGTGGTCTGAGCATCATTCTTTCTAGTGGCTTTTGCTTCTACCCATTTGGTTAAGTAATCAGTGGCTACTATGATGTACTCAGCATGTGATCCTTTGGCTGGTGGGTTGATGGGTCCTATGAAGTCAATACCCCATTTTGAGAATGCTCTTGCACAGACCATGGGTCTTAATGGCATGTCATCTCTCCAAATTGGGTATTTAGCTCTTTGACAGGTCTTGCAGCTTCGTACATATGTATGTGTCCTAATATTTTCCCTTGTCTTACCATGAAGACACATTTCTTTGGGTTTAAACAGACTCTGTACTGTCTACATTTATTGAATATCTTCCTCAACTCGGGAATGTGATCGTGTCTTTGATTGGAGTATTTGCAGAGGTCATCTATATATACCTCCATGCTTTTTTTGAAAAAATCCTTGAAAACATGACACATCAATCGTTGGAAAGTAGCTGGTGCATTAGTGAGTCCAAAAGGCATCACTCTAAAAGCATACACACCCCATTCTGTGGCAAATGCGGTCTTATGTTGATCCTCAGTCGCAATGGCTACTTGGTTGTATCCTGAGAATCCATCCAAGAAACTATAGACTTCCTTTCCTGCTACTCTTTCCAATAAATGGTCCGTGATGGGTAATGGGTAGCTGTCACGTATGGTGGCTGCATTCACCTTTTTCAAGTTTATGCACACTCTCAATTTTCCATTTTTCTTAGGCACAACTACTAATGGCGATACCCACTCGGTGTGTTCTATCTCATATATGAATCCTGCCGCTAGTAGTTTGTCTATTTCTTCCTTAATTTTTGCTGCATAAACCTCATTGTATGTATAAGGGCGTTGTTTTGATGGTTTTGCATCTCCCATCATCGGTATTCGATGAGAACAAATGCTGGGTTCTACACCCTTGAGATCCTTGTAGGTCCATGCAAACACGTCTCGGTACTCTCGGATAAGGTGTATGAGTTCTTCTTCCTCCTCCTCCGATACATCTTTTCCAATATATGTGCATCGCTCTTCTCCGTCTTCTACCATTACAACAATTTTTTTGGTTTGTTTTTTGTTGTCGTATGCTTCTCCGTCTCGTGCCTCTCGTCTAGGCATTTGAATGGCTACTTTTCTCTCTTCTACTTCGTATTTTTTAAAATGCTCAGGAACTTCAAACAGATCTGGGTCCGGCTCTACTTTACTCATGTCTTCCCTCTGCCTGTGTATTGCTGGGGCAGGTTCAATTGCTAAGATTTTTGTTGGTTCGTGTTCCTTCTTGTTCTGAATAGTGTTTAGGTAGCTTTCTTCGGAGTCAAATTCTGGTTCCATTTCTATGCTTTCATATTTCTCTTTCCATTCTTTTTCCAAGATTTCTCCTTCTTCTACTTCTTGAAGGACAACCATATAGAGGTTCACATCATTCCTCATCTGAACAATCGTTCATTGTCAAAACTTCTTCATTTATGCACACATCTAAGGTTGCTAAAATTTCCATCCATCCATGCGGTTCGAAGATCTCATCAGGAAAGAGTTGAGGCATGTAATATGGGTCTTCTACTGATCGGTAGTTAGGATGTCCTATCGGCCATAGTTGTCTTTTCTTCTCCTCTCTCTTGGCTTCTTTACACATCCATATCTGGGCATCTTCATGTATCCAAGATTGATCACTTGATCCAGCGCTGTGAATGGATAGGTCATCTTCTTCCCTATGTACTGGATTCCATTGTAGTGGAGGGACATCTCGATAGGCAAACGTGTGCAAATTTATCTTGGTGGTGTTTCCTTGATGTTGCAGGTATAACGAATCTCTTCCCCAATCTTGTACTACCCGCATCTGTCTCATGAAGGGTCGTCCTAATATCATTTCATAGTTGTTTGCTTTCTCGAACTTACAAATGGCTAATGTGTGTTCAAATTCTACTCCACAGGTGGTTAGTTTGATCCTTTCCAATATTCCTAAGGGTTTTTCCACATGACCGTCTGCTAATTGGAGCTTCATGCGTGTGGGTCGTAAGGCAGGTTTTCCCCATTTTTCCCAAATCTCCTTGGTGGCAATTCCTACCCCGGCTCCCGTATCTAGAATAGCCTTGGTCATGTACCCATTGTGGGTGACAGGTAGACACATATTACCTTCGTCTCCTTCACTAAACTCTCCCACTTTATCAACTGGAATTTGTACTCTAGAGTTGTTTTCTTTTTCCTTTCCTTTCATTTCTCCTTTCTCTGACTGTGGTTCTAATTGGTTTGCTAACTGCCTCCATAATTGTGGTTTAAGTTGAAGCAACTCTTCTACCGTCAATTTGCATTGCACTTTTGTTTTCTTTAGTTCTGTTAGGTTGGGTGAACTCTCTTCTGAGTTTCCTTGTCCCTTCCCATGTACTGTGGGTGCTCGTATAATTATAGAGTCCCTTTTGTATTCTCCCATGTAATTAGGCAATGTTGAAATGCTCAGGGTTTCCTCTCTACCTCTATCGATTCTTGATACTTCCTCATATACCTCCTCCAGGTTGGGATGGGGTTGACAATCTTCCACATCTATTTCATCAAAAGGAGGCGGACTGACTCCATTCTTCTTCCATTGCTCTTCTCGGATTCTACTCCACAAGTCTTTTGGCCAATCTGCCTCTAGGTCTGGTATCATTGACACAGGTTCATCTTGTGCTTTTATTCGTTCACCTTGTTCATCCTCCTTTCTAGGTTCCTTATCCTTGGATTTGATGCATTCTTCGTATAGACTACGTGCCATCCTTGTTTCTGGTAGAATTGGGATAGTCTTTTCTAGGGTTGCTTGTGCTACCTCTATAAGCTTCCTGCATATCGCCAGTCTTTCTTTTTCTAACTCCGCTTGAGGGTAGAGTTTTTCATGTTGCTCTATATTTGGGCCCCTTTTGATTCTAGCTTGGTAAGCTTTCAACCACATGTCTAAGTCGTCTGGCTTTGGGTCAGCTAGAATTGATCCTGGCTTCTCTACCTCTTGAGTGCGTGGTGGCTCAGGGATCTCCTTCTGAGTTTTTTGTTCTTTATACTCATTCAAGTCTTTGGTTTGTTTCCTACTGTCTTGACTCTTATTTCTTGCCCATTTATCTTTGAGTTTTTCTCATCTTTCCTTCCATTTTTGTACTTTTGTGTTCTGGGAATTTTCACGTGGATCCTCAGAATCCTCGACTACCTGAATTTTAGGGTTTACAGTTTTATTGCTCTCTCGTTTCTCTTCTGGCTGTTTTCCTTTTTGTTGCTTCGTTTGGGCTCTGGTAATGGCCTTTAGTGGCACAACGTACTCCTTATCACTTCCAGATCCTTCTATGACCTCAATCACGTTGATTGGTGCAATATCTTGGGTTTTTGTCGGATTCTTAGGGCAGTCTCTGAAAAGATGTTCCTTTCCGCAATCACTACAATATCCTTCCCAAACCCTTGGTGGTGGAGGGTTGTAAGGTCGAGGGCATTCTCTAATGAAATGGTCTCCTCCGCATCTATAGCATGGTCCTCTCTGCATAGGTGGTCTAATGGGTGGTCTCATGGTTGGTTGTGCTTTAGGAGCCGTATACATTAAGGTGGCCGTCTCTGCTCCATAAGTCTGATCATAGCCTTCATATCCATAATAAGCTGCATCATATGCAGATTCATATTCTAACATGTTGGCTTCGTATGGGTGGTAATCTCTTGGTGGTGGTTCATCTCTGGGGTTTGTTGATTCTACATTGGTCATTGTCGATGCTGGTACTATAGCTCTCTCTAAGTTCTCTTCCAGTTGAGCATACTTCACCGGTACTACTTGCTGAGGTTGCGACAGTTGGGGTCCTAGCACTGGTTGTGGTGGTGGATATGGTGCCTGTTCCCATGGCCTTGATGCCCTTGCAGGTGTTGGATACGGGTTGTATCTTGGTATTTCTCTGCCTGGCTCCCTAGGAGGGTATCCATATGGTCGATACTGCGGTGGTTGGAAAGGGCGTACTTGCCTATTGAAAGGACAGTTCTCAGTAGCGTGGTTGGTGTATTTTTGTTCTATGTGGCAGTACAAAGAAGTCCCTTGTTGTTGCTGCCTGTTGTATGGATACATAGGTTGTGCACCAGCCCCTCCTCGTACACACAAGTGTGAGGGGTGATCTCCCCCACATAAGTTACATCTCCGTAGCATAGGCACTCTTTGAGCTGGGTGTTGGTAAGCTCTTTGCCCCTGAACTCCTAGTTTCTTTGCTAATAACTCCGCTAATTCTTCCATATTACCGGAGTTGAACGTGATGGTGCTCCTTGAATCTTCTGATTTAGTGAGGTTGGTTGTACCTTTGAGGTCCTTGGCTAGGTTATCTTCCAGGTCAATGCACTCTTGTAGGCACTCACTCAATGTTTGTAACCTCTTTACATACACTAGTGTTCTTAGAGTTCCGTTTGTGAGTCCATCCAAAAACAATGAAATCATTTTTTGTTAAGTGGGTCTCTCAGCTATTGGGCATCTATCCACATACTGATTGAATCTTCTGGCCGCAGTCTTCACAGTTTCATTAGGGTTTTGTTTAAAGTTGTGGATTAAAGATGCAGATTATGTTTAATCCCTCTCTTCGTGAATTCCCCAATGAATTCTTGAAAGAAATGTTCCATATTTCCAAATTGATTTGGGTCTAAGGGTTGGAACCAAGTTAGAGCTGTCCCTGTGAGGGTGAGTCCAAAAGACTCATACTGCACAAAGAAGTCATCTACTTGCTCCGCTCTTAGAACTTGTTTAAATTCAGCAATATGATCATAGGGTTCCCCCAATCCATCATAATGGTTTCTCACACACTTAGCCACTTGGATAGGTCTCAGTCTTCTCATTGGTTCAGGCGGTCTGGGCATTACAAGGAAGACTGGGACAGCTGGTCGTATTGGAGGTATTCCACGCTGTCCTCCTACCGGTGGTCGTGGTCTGACTGGTGGTCGGTACTGATTACCTACCCCTGCATGAGCCTCATTGTGTGTTTGCACTCCTGGAGTTGCAAATTGTACATGGGTGCGGTTGGGCACACTTCGCTGGCTGGTCTGCCCTGATGTGGTATGTTCTGTATCTTGTTGATTTCCAAAAGGATTTTGTGAGGTAGTTGCCTGATCTCTCTGAGGAAATACAAGTTTACCCATGTATCTCAGCCGAGCCCTGTCTAAGGCACTCACAAGTCAATATCTCCTTTGATCCTTGTCCAAGTATGTGAGTCTAGTTTCATCATCTGGGTCTTTTAGCTCATAGAATGTCATGGGGCTTTCTTCTCTCCCTGGAGCAGGTAAGTCTGTTTGAAGCAACAAGTCTGATCCATGGATCATATAGACTTCCAACAAGTAGTCGTCTTGAGGTATCAAATCTCCTCTCAAGACCCGTGATACTTGGGACCTGCCCCTAGGTGTGGTCACTAACTCTTCAGGGTGTGTTCTTCCGGAGTTTTCTGGGTCCGCAAACTCCCCCCTTTCATTGATCCTCTCAGGAAATTCAGTCAGAATGTGTCTACATACGCTCCTCCTTCGTACTTTGACTGCAGGTCGAGGTACGATCGTGGCATTCATGGAAGTTACCATCCTAGCCACCGATCGATTTAAGCCATCCAGGTAGATGGGGATCTCCTGGGCATTGGTAGACATATATTGTAAGGAGGTACGGTAATCTCCCTCAATAGTAGACATGAAATTTCTATTTGGTGTTGGACCCTGCATGTCTTCCGAAGCCATGGGTATTTCCTCCTTGGAATCACTAGAGGTCTCTGAGTAGACGGAGTGATAACTAACCTGGGCGGCACTTCCCACAGAAGATATGATGCTTCTTTGGCTACTTAGCACTCTTCCTGACCTCAGGTTCATTCACCCTCCTAAGTCTCTCTATAAGTCCCAGAGATTCTCCTTGAGTGGCTCTCCCAATGCCTCAATTTGCTTGACAAAATGCTAGTGTCAATCTGGACGATACCACTTCCAGGCGATACTGCCTTGGCCACGATACGATACCAGAAGGCAACGCGATACGATACTATCTGCAGCCGGCGATACGATTCTGGACAATTGATACGATACGATACCAACAACCCTCCGATACGATGCGAATTTGGTATCGCGATATGATCCCTGATAAGGAGGCGATACAACACTAGTACATGCGGCGATACGATACCACCAGCTTGTCGACGATACGATACCCGGTACGGTGTCGCGATACTTCACTAGGAATTAAGGCGATACGATACTACTGCTGATCACGATACGATACTTGATCAATGCCCGATACGATACCAACCTCCTCACACGATACGATATCACCTGCGAAGGCCGATACGATACCAACTTGGTATCGCGATACTTCACTAGGAAATAAAGCGATACGATACTTGTAGGGGTTCGCCGATACGATACTAAAATAAGGGACGATACGATATCCCGGTCCTCACGATACGATACCGGAGAACCAAGGCGATACGATACTTACGATGGTATCGCGATACTAACCAGGCAAGCGGATGATACGATACTGTAATGGTGTCGCGATGCGAGCTGACAAGTGGGCGATACGATACTGGGTGTGTCGAGGATACGATACCATAGTAGGTAACGATACGATACCACTGTAGTAAAGTGTGATCTCGATACCAATCTGGCAACCCGATACCAAAATGGTATCGTGATACCAGGACTGATACCGGTGATACGATACTACGGCGAGTATCGTGATACAAGGGAGTTTTGGTATCGCAATACCAAATCTCAACCGATCGCGATACTCAAGCCAAAAAGCATAAAATTTCACAAATTTTTGCACCCCCTTGCTCTTCACACACACCTCTTCTCTCCTTTGTCACTGTCCTTCACAAAGAAATTATAATGACACTAGTTCCCCCCCCCCCCTGCGATACTGCATATGCTTGTAATCACTTGTTTATGCATATTTATGGTGTTTTTAGCAGATAATCTTGGTAGAACCTCACCTTTAGATAGCCTTGCTTGCACCTTGAGCTCACAAACTAACTGGGGAGGCCTGCTCAGCACGATACTCTGCGCACGATACCACACGCTGCTCTCCGACGATACCAGATCACTCTGTAGTGTCAAATGAGCCAAATTTTCAGGTTTTTATAATTTTTTTGACAGAGTTTGGATTTTGCTATTTTTAGATGGTTTTTGGGACTTTTTTGGTGATCTTGGCCTTACTCCTACTTCACCTATCTTCAATTCTCCTCTCTGCCTAACCTAACCCTAACTCCTCCTTCTCTCCCTTCCTACTAACCCTAAACCTAAAACTTATCACACACACACCTCTAGGATGTGAAGTAACAAGTGCTGAAGTGATTGACTACTTGCCACAGGACAGATTCACCTCTACAAGTACGATTCTATCACACTCGATCTATAACCATCACGAAGGCACCTTGGCTGAGTGTTCCCCGACAACGGCACCAAAAACGTGTGTACTTGAGTCAAGAAGACTCAAGGACTCGTGCCAATGAGACTGTACCTCAATTGCAACACAAGTGCATATAATGGGAAATTAACACACATTTAAATGTCAATCCGATCGAACGACCTAACCAAGTGTATGAGGACATGTGCACACATGATGGAAAATGAAGTGGTTTAGCTTGCATGCATGAGAAAAGACTAATCCACCTCTCACACTCACTGAAATGCTGAAAGTGTCTGTCGCTATACCTCTTACAGCAGTTTTCAAAAAATCAAGGATTTCTCCCAGCTCCAAACTCTGAATATAGTCAATAGGGTACTCGTTTCGAAGCTCTCGACGAGACGCATCTATTGGAAGTAGCTTCACTCAATTCTGACAATTTAGCTTCAAGTTATGGCCAAAATAGTGAATGGCGGGAAGCACCCATGCTCACGCCACAACTCCTACAAGCTCACACACACACTACAGTAGTTCTAAAACAGTGGGGAGGGGTAGACAATAGTCCTACACACATATTCCAAGCATCACACACACATACAAGATCAAAGAGAAGATGGAAATCTGCAAGGAAGAGGCAAATTCGAAATTTTGGAGAGCTCCTTCTTCACAATGGCAAAAAGTCTCTACAAAGAGTCACCAAGTGACTTATATACATGTGCCCTAAGTTTGGTCCTTTCACACAAGAGACCGGCACTTTATTACAAAGAGTGAATTTCCTACTAATTTACAAGGGATATTTTACAACAAATTGGGATTATGCAACTAGAGGACTCCTCTAGTGCATTTACATGACTTGAGGGAATTCTTGAAGACCTTGAAGAAGGAAAATTATGCCCATTATTTTGAAAATTTTGGGGCTCTTCTCTTATGCTCCTTTGCTCTGCAACAAATTCCCATTTCACATCTCTGTGGATGCGACTGACATTGCAATTGGCAGCGTGCTGATGCAGCAAACGGAGAAATGGTTCCGTCTAGTGTATTATGCGAGTCGCGGGTTAGATCCGGTAGAGCGCAATTATTCAGTCACCGAATGTGAATGTCTCGGATTAGTGTATTCAGTGAAGAAATTCTGGCATTATTTACTGGGATGCCGCTTCACCTTCCATGTCGATCATGCAGCCTTGGTGTACCTTGTTCGCCAACAGCATCTGGGAGGACGGTTAGCATGATGGGTATTGTTGCTCCAAGAGTTTGATTATTCAATAGTCCATCGACTAGGGTCCGCACACGCGCTTGCTGACTTTTTATCTCGTTTGGATTCCGGTGAACTTCCAGAAGGAGTTGATGATACCACACCTGCTATCTATGCAACTGAGACTGTACCAGACAATCAACAAGAATTTCCGGTAACATCCTCCTACTATGACACTTTGATGCTTTTCCTGACCAGTGTATGTCCTCCCGTTGCGACTCTCCTACTACTGGACAAAACTCGCTATGTATAGTCGACGCTTCTAGCTAATTGTAGGGCAGTTATATCATATGGATCAATCGGGAGTGTTGCTAAGATGTGTTCCACCACATGAAATTGCTTCAGTAATCACAATGGCTCATTCTCCCCAGCTGGAGGTCATTTTGCGGTTGACCTGACCCACCAGAAGATTCTGCAGAGTGGCTTATGGTGGCCTACTATGTACCGTGATGTGGCCAAGTATGTGCGACAGTGCAATGTGTGTCAACGTTTAGGTCAACCTTTAAAGAGACATTACTTTTTGCTCCAACTAGTGTTGCCTCTCGAACCCTTTCAAAAATGGGGTTTGGATTTTATCAGACCAATTACACCTCCTGCGACACTTACCAGTAATAGATATATTCTTACATGCACGGATTATGCGACTCGGCGGGCCGAAGCTTAGGCTCTACGGTCAGCCATAGCTGTTGCAGTCGCTAAATGTTTGATGAAAGATATTTTCCACGCTATGGTTTACCTTTGGAGATTGTGACTGAGCAAGGTACGCACTTTTCTAACACACTAATGCAGGTGCTTACTAAGACCTTCTAGATTGTGCATAAGTTCAGTTCCCCCTACTACCCACGTGCAAATTGACTCCCGAGAGCACTAACAAATCTTTGTTGAATATCTTAAGGAAACTGGTATTGGATTGCTTGGAGCGATGGGATCAATTCCTACCTGCGATATTATGGGCTTACCGTACAACATACAAAATGGCGACCGGAACAACTCCCTTGAAGTTGGCATATGGTTTGGAGGTGATTGCTCCTATGGAACTGGTGGTTCCTAGTCTGCGATTGGCATTAGAGCAGAAGTTACTACCGGCATAATCCTTCCCTTTTAGATTGGATGCTTTACAATCTCTGGATGAACAGTGTCTCGAGAGTTTTCTGGTACTACAGGAAGTTCAACTCAGACAAGCAAGAACCCATGATCATTTCCTTAAAACCCCCATTTTTATGATAAATCAATTAGTGCTCTTTTATAATGCTAAATCTAATCGATCCGCAAGAAAGTTTAAACTACGCTGGTTCGGTCCCTATCGTATTGCCAAACAAGTGGGACCACTGACTTTCCGGTTATCCCCCTTAACTGGTACTCTTCTCCCTAAAGCGGTCAATGGATCGAAGCTTCGTCCCTATTATCCTTCATCTTCTTCCTTGTGATGGTTGATCGGTCTTTTTATTCCACACCTGTTTTCTCCCACTGTTCTGACTCGACATTCCTTTCATCTCTATGTGTTCTGGTTGACCGACTAACCGTAATATTTTTGTTTTCTTACCTAACCATGATTAGTAGCCGCCTTATGTGTCTCCGATTCTGTTAATGCGTGCATGTCACCATTATGTCTGTATCTTTCCAACACTGCGTGATGATTATGTTTCTTTCTGCATGTTCATTCCATGTTCTTACTTAATCTCGTTCTCCCCGTTGTTTCCTGCTTTTGCGTCTTTGTGTGCTTGTGTACTCTGTGTTACCGTTGCCTTTGTGTTTTCATCTTCGCCATGGAAGCTCTGGCTAATATTGTTACCTTCCGTACTAGCCTCACTCCGGAAGTGAGCGAGTTCCTGCGTGTCCGTGGCCTTCTGGCCTTCGCTGAATTGCCCTGGCATTCGGTGGAGTGCCATCCTTTCTTTGCGCAGATCATATCTACTATTGCCGCTATGCCTACTACTGAACCCTGCTGGCCATTAGCTTGCCTTAACCCATGTGTAGTAGTCACCCTGAATATCGTCGCTGAGGGATTCCATCTCCCTCAGGAAGGTTTGGTAGATGGACCTCTCTTACCGATGTCCACAATGAAAGAACTATTTCCACACCATTCTTCCAATGAGTTCGCCATCTTGTGTCGTCCTGAATCGGAGCGCATCGCACTCCAGTTCCTTGTCGCTGCCCTTAATCTCCAAAAACACACATATGGCGTTTCTTGACCCTTCTACTCTATGATTGATACCGCAGCGAGAGAAGTAGTTAATCTTGCTTCCTTCTTTTTTTGTCGCATTCACCGGGAATGCCAGGCCGTTTCTCGGCAATTGGCCAAGAACGAGATACCCCGCACTCGCTTGCCGCACCTCCTGACATTCCTCCTCCCGACCATTCAGACCACACAACCTCCTCCATTGAATATGGTTCTATTACATGAGGAGTCTACACAAATGATGGAGGTCGATGATGATGCGGATCTCTTGCAATTCTTCCCAGGGAAACGCTGCAAATTGAGCCCCTCTCATAGTAAAGCCCTGTCGTCCTCCACCGTGCAAGTGCAGGACACTGCTTTGTCGGCCAAGAATTTTTCTGCCCCATTATCCCCTCTAGATCAAGCTAGTCTTGACAATGTTATTGACAAAGTTCACCTTGTTCATACGCTCATGCCACCGGAGCCCCATCCACAGGAGTCCGTGCTCGATACGGTCACGAAAACTGCACAACTCGTCGATACTCCACAACCTTACAAGGAGATTGCGCAATCGGATGACTCGACTGTCGTGGTAACAACTCTTGCTCTGCTTTCTTCATCCCAAAACCCACCTTTGCCTCTGTCTCCATCCAAGGTGTCATTGCCGCCTAGCCTTCCTTCCTCCCCATGTCATTCAGCAGCCCATCCTCTTCTGTCCTCCCCTGATTATTCCCTCCTTCGTCGTCTCCCACTGTTTTTGCTAACCCTTCTAGGCCAATCTCCACTTCACTCATCCCTGATTCATTGGCCCAACTAGCTCAGATTGGTAACTACCTCATCCATCTCTCCACCCATATTCCCCATCACCTTCAAGTGGCCCAACACTGCCAAGATTGGTAACTACCTCATCCATCTCTCCACCCATATTCCCCATCACCTTCAAGTGGCCCAACACTCCCTCTGGCAGTAGTATCAAGCCAAGGTGGACATGCTAGAAGCCGATATCATGCCCCTTCAAGAAGAAGTGCTTACAGCCAAAGTTGAAGCCAGTTCTTATGAAGACCAGATTCGATGTCTTCAAGCAGAGTTGAAAGATAAAGATGCCATCATTGCAGCTCGTGATGATGAGATTAGTCAGTTGAAGCAGGCCGTGATTGACAAGGAAGACGCCATGACAGCTTTGGGTAATCTTCTCGAGACCACACGCACGGATCTGGCTCTAGTGGAGCAAAAAGGTGAAGAAATGGCGGACTTAGCTATGCAAGTTACTACTGACTTAAAGAGAGTTTTCCGAAGAACTTTTTCAGAAAAGTCGCTTTCTGGGAGAAGAATTTGGTTGTAACATTCAGCTGAAAAAAGACATCGAAGCTATTCAAAAAGAGAGGCAGGACTTCTGTAAGACTTTGCAGTTCCAGTCTCAAGAGTTAGAGCACCCGGAAAGACAATTGGGTGTCCAGGACGACAGACTCTCACGCATAGATGCCCAAATTGAAGAGATGAGGTTATGAAGGGATTTTACGATTGCCAACGATTTTTACCTTCAGGAAGCCTTTTTGCAAAGCCAAGCTGAAGCCTTACTCTCCCAAGTAATTACTGCCAGTTCTGTGTGCACTGATGCACACTTGGTCGAGCCACACATTTTGAAGGACATGCTAGTCCCTGAAGCAAAAAATAGCCCGAACTTTTAAGTTACCCCATTCCATGTATATACAGGGCATTATCGATGAGTCCTTAATTTTTGTATTTATCAATTTGGGTTCGATTCCATCGTGCGTGCTAGTGTCATCCGTCGGAATGAAATTAACATATTCTAAAATGTAATTCTGAAAAGTGGCATGCACACTGAAAGAGTGTAGTGCAAACGATGTAACCCTTTTTTATTAATGAAAGAAGTGCACGTGAAACAAGGGGGGTCGACGCCGGATTGTTGGTCTGGGCCAGTGCCTGAAGTTGAAGCTTGGCACATTGTCTACATCCTGGTGTATTTTGTAACTCTATTAATCAAGTTCAGTAATTATTTCAGTCTCTATTGAATTGTTAAGTTAAGATGATATTGCGATGAAGTGATGTAGTTCCACGTTTATGCATTATCGCAGTGAAGAAGTTGTAAGGCGCAGAACAGAGAAGTAATTCATAGATAGTTTAATTCAAAAACATTAAGCTGGTGTAGTAGCATACAATTGATTATTAGATCGGGAAAATACAAAATAGGACCTCTGTTTTACAGACCCCTAACCATCCCAAGAACCTAGTAAGATAAAAACAAAAAAAAGTTTGGCAGTATGTGTATGTGTATGTGTATGTGTATGTGTATGTGTATGTGTATGTGTATGTGTATGTGTATGTGTATGTGTATGTGTATGTGTATGTGTATGTGTATGTGTATGTGTATGTGTATGTGTATATGTATGTGTATGTATATGTATGTTTGTATATGTGTATGTGTGTGTGTATTTGTATGTGTATGTGCATGCACGTGTATGTAAATATGTGTGTATGTGCATGAATGTGTATGTGTATGTGTATGTGTATGTGTATGTGTATGTGTATGTGTATGTGTATGTGTATGTGTATGTGTATGTGTATGTATATGTATGTTTGTATATGTGTATGTGTATGTGTGTGTGTATGTGTATGTGTATGTGCATGCACGTGTATATAAATATGTGTGTATGTGCATGTATGTGCATGAATGTGTATGTATATGTGTGTATGTGTGTGTAGGTGTATATGCATGTGTACAGGTGTGTGTGTGTGTATGTGTGTATATGTGTGTATGTGTGTATGTGTGTATGTGTGTATGTATGTATGTATGTATGTATGTATATGTGTGTATGTGTGTGTATGTGTGTATGTGTGTGTTTGTATGTGTGTGCATATGTGTATATATGTATGTTTGTGTATGTGTATGTATGTGTATGTGTGTGTGTGCATGTATGTATATGAGTGTATGTGCATATGCATGTGTATGTGTGTGTATGTGATGTGTTATGGATGTGTGCATGTGTGTGTATGTATAGGTATGTATATGTATTTGTATGTATATGAGTGTATGTGTGTGTTTGTGTGTATGTGTGTGTATATATGTGTGTGTATGTGTGTGTGTATGTGTATGTGTATGTATGTATAGGTGTATGTATGTATATGTGTGTATATGTTTGTATGTATGTGTATGTATGTGTATGTATGTATGTGTAAGTGTTTATGTATGTGTGTGTATGTATGTGTGTGTATGTATGTGTGTGTATATGTGTGTATGTATGTGTCTATGTGTGTGTATGTATGTGTCTATGTGTGTGTACGCATGTTTATTAATTTTAATTTTTTAGAGTATAATGATCCATTTTGTTTGTTTGAAATTAAAATAAGAAGAGATATTGCATGGTAGAAAGAAATAAGAGAAGGCCTGACATACCATGTGTAGGTGTATGTGCATGTGCATGTGCATGTGCATGTGTATGTGGGTGTGCATGGGCATGTGCATGTGCATGTGTATGTGCATGTGCATGTGCATGTGCATGTGCACGTGCACGTGCATGTGCATGTGCACGTGCACGTGCACGTGCATGTGCATGTGCACGTGCACGTGCATGTGCATGTGTATGTGTATGTGTATGTGTATGTGTATGTGTATGTGTATGTGTATGTGTATGTTTGTCTATGGGTATGCATATGGGTATGCATATGCCTATGCGTATGTATGTGAATGTGTATGCATATGCGTATGCGCATGCATATGCGTATGCGTATGCGTATGAGTATGCACATATGTATGCGTATGCGTATGCGCATGCGTATGCGTATGCACATACGTATGCGTATGCATATGCGTATGCGTATGTGCAGGTGTATGTGTATGCATATGCGTATGCGCATGCGTATGCACATGCTCATGCGTATGTGTATGTGTATGCGTATGCGTATGCGTATGCGCATGTGCATGCGTATGTGTATGCGTATGCACATGCATATGCGTATGCGCATGCGTATGCATATGCGTATGTGCATGCGTATGCATATGCGTATGCGCATGCGTATGCATATGTGTATGCGCATGCGTATGCGTATGCGTATGCATATGCATATGCGTATGTGTATGTGTATGCGTATGCATATGCGTATGCGTATGCGTATGCGTATGCGTATGCGTATGTGTATGCGTATGCGTATGCGTATGCGTATGCGTATGCGTATGCGTATGCGTATACGTATGCGTATGGTATGGGTGTGTGTGTGGGTATGGGTATGGGTGTGCGTGTGCGTGTACGTGTGTGTGTGCATGTGCATATGCGTGTGCATGTGTGTATGCGTGTGTGTGTGCGTGTGCATGTGCGTGTGCGTATGCGTGTGCATGTGCGTGTGCGTATGCGTGTGCATATGCATATGCGTGTGTGTATGCGTATGCGTATGCGTATGCGTATGCGTATGCGTATGCGTATGCGTATGCGTATGCGTATGCGTATGCGTGTGTGTATGCGTATGCGTATGCGTACGCGTATGCGTATGCATATGCATATGCGTATGCGTATGTGTATGCGTATGCATATGCATATGTCTATGCGTATATGTATGCATACACGTGTACATATGCATATGCATATGCGTATGCATATGCATATGCATATGCGTATGCGTATGCATATGCATATGTGTATGCGTATGCATATGCATACATATGCATATGTGTGTATGTGTATGTGTATGTGTATGTGTATGTGTATGTGTATGTGTATGTGTATGTGTATGCGTATGCGTATGTGTATGTGTATGTGTATGTGTATGTGTATGTGTATGCGTATGTGTATGTGTATGTGTATGTGTATGTGTATGTGTATGTGTATGTGTATGTGTATGTGTATGTGTATGTGTATGTGCATGTGTATGTGTATGTGTATGTGTATGTGTATGTGTATGTGTATGTGTATGTGTATGTGTATGTGTATGTGTATGTGTATGTGTATGTGTATGTGTATGTGTATGTGTATGTGTTTGTAAAGCCGAAGAAAGGAGCTAGAAGGAGCAAAGAGATAGAAACAGTATGAAAATCTAGCAAATGAATAGGCCTAATCCTTTTTTCGTAAATTATTTTCAAGAAAAAGTGATTTTCATCACTACACCAACATTTTAAATACCATTTTTGATAGTTCCAACTCCATTTTCTACAAGACAAGGAGTCCTTGAGCTTGAGGAGTATTAGAAGTACCTATGTATCAATTTTCATCATTTTTAGACTCCATTTGAGCCCTCAAATAAGCCCTGAAAGCTAATTTCCAACTAGGTCAGACACTAAGTTTGCACAGGGCCAAAGCTAGTCAAAACCTATAAAAAGAGCTAGAGAGCTCATTTTTTGAGGTTAGATTGACAAAGATTAAAACTTTTGTAAGATAGATCCTTCATAATTGAAAGCACTCCATTGTTCCTCTCTTTTGTCTTGCCTTGTGTGTGTGTGTGTGTGTGTGTGTGTGTGTGTGTATGTGTGTGCATGCTAGTGTGCTTCTCAATCATGCACTTGTGCCTTCACGTGCTCATGGTCATCATACCAGTTCTCAAGTCTCCATGGATTGACATTTATGAGGTGGATCTCCTCATGGTGTTACTCACCATTGTGCTAAAGTGACATCAAATTTGGTGTCGTTGTCAAGGAGAGAGCTTGGAGGATGAGCATGTGATGGTAAGATGTAGAGTTGTGATGTTGGAGTCGTAGGTAATTTTTTACTTTTCATTATTTTTTCTTACTTTCATCATCATCATCATCACCGTCATCATCCTCACCATCTCCCACCTCCATCTCCATCTTTGTTGATTTTTCAAGGACATATTCCCTTCCCCACCTCATTCCCCTAATTTCACTTGTAGGAGAGAGCAAGGGAGAGCTATTGTGCATTCTATTTTTGTGTGTTTTTTAGCATTTCTTGCAAGTTTCGGCAGTACCATCACCTCTAGTAACTTCCACAGGTACGATAGACCTCTACACAGGTCCTGAGATGATGACCTCTATCTATCGTGACAGATATAGAAAGTTTGTATTTTTTTGTTTTCATGCATGGCATGATAAACCGCACCACTAGAGCATTCCAAATCACTAGAAACATCATAAAAATTTGCATTTTTTTGGTCTATCATGACAGACCAAAACCACAATAGACACAATCTATTGTGATAGACACTCGTCTATCGTGATAGACACCGTCTATCATGACAGACTCAAATCCATGATAGATGATAGATGATAGATGATAGACACCGTCTATCATGACAAACACTAATAGACACTGTCTATCATGACATACCAAAATCCATGACAGACAATAGACATAGTCTATCGTGATAGCCACTGTCTATCGCGATAGATAGCCAATTTTGACAAAAATTAAGGCGTTAGTCTTTTAAAATTGAGTCTTTTTTGCGTGTTTGAATCCCCAAAACCCTGAACTGACATAACTTTTTCATACAAAATTGATTTTTTGAGCTCTAGAGTGTGTTGGAAAGCTCATTTTGAATCCCATATGACCTCGATTAAGAATAATGTGTTGATTTTTAGATAGGGTAATTTGAAGTTGACCCACAGGTGGGATTAGAAAACGAACGGAACTCTAGAGAATTTTTCATCAATATAAAAGGGAGAAAAAAGGTCTCTAAAAAAGTCTGTCAATTGAAATTAAAAGATTGAGCTAAACTTAGAACTTTTACAGGATCATTAAGAGCTTTTGGAGAGACCAAAGCAAGGTGCTAGTGTGTGCAAGCTTGGGAATGTGTGTCCTAGGCATATGAGTGCAAACAAGGAGAAGTGACTTGAGGTTGGAAGATCTCTCAACCTCCTCAGTCAATTTTTAGCATAGGTTAAGTGTGATTAGTCGTTCTAATTGATTAGGGGCACGATATGAACACTAAAGTTCTAAGAGCCTTTAAATTCTCAAGTTTAGGAATAGGTTAATTGTAGTCAAGGGACAACTTAAGGGCAAAGAATTTAATATGATTGGATGAAGAACATCAAGTATGGAAAACTTAAGTGCTCTTGACAATGGATGATTTGAAACAAGGAAATACATATGAAAGAAATTAAAAGGAACAAGTGATTGATATCAAAGAATCAGCAATGTGGTAGTACAAGGGTCATTGGGCAATTTAGCAGGCCATATGAACCTTAGATCAAGTCAATGCCTAGGAGGAGACTAACAAAGTATTAGATCATCTAAGGCTAGTGTCAACCATACTAGCCCAACAGCTTACTGATTATCCCTACATAATCAGTTCCGAAATGAATGATTCAGAGACATCCTTTAACATGGAACGATCAGTAGGTGGCATAAGCACAACCTATTTATAGACACCAGAAGGTCCCTATAAAACACCGTTGGAGTATATTAGGACCAACCGATTAGGTGTAGGCATCTATGATGATTATCTATGGCAATCAATTATCCAACTCAAAAATCCCAATCAACCATATGTTCATTTATGGGTGGCTTTAGCAGATATAAACAAGTTCATATGATGGAATATGATATACCGAAGATAGCATTTACAACCAAATGGGGAGTCTATGTTTTCAAAAGTATGTAGTAAGGACTAAGAAACACACCTCGCACTTTTCCAAGGTGCATGCAAACGATTTTCTCCCAATACCTTATGGATTTCTTAAAAATCTTGTGATAATTTTTGTGTTGTAGGATATAAAAATGCACATTTATAGTAGCTCTACCTATGTTTTTGGGTGATATTGAGAAGTACGTCTTTGTCTAAATCTAGATAAAACTATATTTGTTCTTAGTTGTGAAAAACTTTTAGGCCATGTAATTTCTAAAGTAGGCATTGCTATTGATCCAATCAAGGTTAAGTTCATACAAGAAGCTCCAACATCCAAATCCCTTGGGGAAGTTTAGTGGTTCCTTGCGAAAATTCAGTGGCACTATGGACACTTATGCCAACTAGCACACATTGAAGTTCCCCCTAATCAATTAAAATAGACCTCAAATTGTGCACTTGCTTTTGAATGACCTAAATTACCTCTCATGCAAGCTACAACACTGCAAGATCAAAATTGGGAACAATCTTTTCACATCTTTGTTGATGATTTGGAATCAGAAATTGGCAACAAACTAATGCAAGTTAATCATACTACAAACTAATGCAAGTTACTCATACTAGATAGTTCTAGTGTATATACTATGCTAGTCGGAGGTTACCTTTTGCATAATGCAATTATTTAGCAACCAAGCAAGAATTATGAGGTCATTAACAAAGTGGGTTCCATGATTGATAACAATTTCCAACGATAGACCAAAATGGGAAAAAACACCTCGTGTTAAACACCGAGATACTGAAATTGTAGTGGCATTCATCAGAGCCCACACTGCTTCCCATCAAGTCACATAATCAGTACAGGTTAAAATGTAATGGTTGTTGGTAGAGATAGTCAAAGGAGTAATTGGGCCAACAAAATCCAAGCCCCGCTTTTGGAAGGGTTCTAAAGGAAAAATTGGTTGGGGAAGAAAATAATGTTGAAACACTAGTTGCCCAGTCCATTGGCAGGGATCACAGGCAAGCACATAAAGGAGGACATCTTTGTGCATTGTAGGTCACCAAAGACCACTCTACAACACTATCTTTAAGGTTAGATCTCCTACAAAATGGCCTCCAGTGGGGTGAGTATGGGCTAATGCCAAAAAAGACAGGACTTCATGAGTAGGAATGCATCATGACTATGCTCTTGATAAGTCATAATGATACAATTGATCAAGGATGATTCAAAAACATTTACTATACAAGGAAAGCTTTTGTCATTCGGCCTAAGATAAGGACTCTAGTGGTAGACCAATCTTCAAGAAAGTGAAATTGTATCATAATAATTAGTAGCCAGATCCCATTTGGGTGGCACATGTTTGAGTTGTATTACATAAATGGCCGGAGAGGTCGTGTCTGCAATCTTGGGTGATTCACTACAATCCAGTCGAGACAAAAAGTCTCCGAGTGCATGACGAGTACCTGATCGGTGGATGATATTGAAGTCAAAATCCTATAACAAGAGGACCCATTGGGCATGTTTTCTAGAGCTCGCCTGATTTTATACTAAATACACCAAAGCAGCATGATTTATATGGAAAATAAACTTCCGACCCAAAAGATAATGGCAAAATTTCTTTATTGAATAGATAAGTTCCAAGCACTCTCTTTCAGTCATGGAATAATTCCTGTTGATAGAGGCAAGTAGATTGGGCAATACCATTTATCAATGACATGTAAGAACACTACCAATAGCTATGTTCGAGACGTCTACAAAAACATGGAACAGAAGCTCCCAATTTGATGCTTGCTAAATCTGAGCTTGCGTTAATAAGACTTTAAGACAATCAAAACTTGTCTGGCACTATTCGGTCCACCAAAAGTATTTTTGTGAGACATTAATTTATTTATTTAAAGGAACAATAAGGTGTGCTAACCACCATAAATGTCATCCATGCCACCGGATTTGACTCACGTACACATACTATTGTCAAGTAAGAATCAATGCTAAGTCAAAAAATCACAATAGTTTTTAACTCACAATCATACACACACACATATGCATACTATTGTGAAATAAGAATCAATGTTGAGTCAAACAATCACAACAGTTGTTAACTCACAATATGTACACAAATACACACACACATACACATAGTATTGTGAAGTAAAAATCAATGTTGAGTCAAATAATCACAATAGATTTAAACTCATGCACATACATATACACAAGCATACATAATATTGTGAAGTAATAATCACTCTTGATTCAAACAATCAAAATAGTTTCTAATTCACAATCATACACACATGCATATGCACATACACATACATTTGCTATTCTAAAGTAAGAATCGATGTTGAGTCAAAAAATCACATTGGTTTTTTTACTCACAATCATACATGCATGTACACATACACATACTATTGTGAAGTAAGAATCAATGTTGAGTCAGACAATCAAAATAGTTTTTCACTTATAATCATACACACATTCATATACACATATTATTCTGAACTAAGAATCAATGTTGAGTCATACATGCATATACATATACTTACTTACTATCATACATGCATATACATATACACATACCATTGTGAAGAAGAATCAAAGTTGAGTCAGACAATCACATAATAGCTTTTAACTCATAATCATACATGCAAATACACATACACATACTATTGTGAAGTAAGAATCAATGTAGAGTCAAACAATCACAATAGTTTTTAAATCACAATCCTAAATACACACATTCATACACCTAAAATCCACTCGTGGATACCTAACACCAAAACATCTCAAAATTATTGTGAGTAAGAATCAATTTATGATTCAGACAATCACGATAGTATATAAACTATAAAAAACATAAATTAATTTAATCGCTTTTTTTATTTGAATGTAATGTTTTAAATAAGATTTTAATTTTTTGAAGCAATTATTAATTCTAAATGAACCTAGAAATTCTAAATATTTATTATTACTTCTACTTGTTCTATAATCTTATAATTATTTAACTTTAAAGTTAATACTTTCTTTCAACTTTATCATCCTAAAACATTCATTTTTCTCTAAAAGATTTTATCCCTTGCTTTTCATACAACACCATCAATTCGTAGAAAATAAGATAACTTTGGTGAATGTGAGGCATTATTTCATGGAGAATCCTTTTGATCAAATACCTTTCAAATGAAAATCTTTCAATCGAAAATCTTTTAGATTGAAAGATGTTTTGATGGAAAAACCCCAAATTTTGACCCAAAAACAATTCGGACTTTTCCAAATAAGCTGACATGGCACCGAATAATTCAACTGATAATAAGGATATACCATAAAATTCTATAATTTTTTGAAAATAATCAAATTATTGAATAACGAATAATGCAACCTAGACAATAACAAGTTAAGTATTAACTATTTGGTAGAGGTAGTGCATCCGCTGTTGACTAAACAAACTCTAATTATGCCAGTTCTCTAGACAACCAAATGCCCACTTTTAGGTACATTTTTCCCTTCAGAGTTTCTATTTCTTGGAGTTCTTTAAGAATGTATAGTTGTTTCTACTGTAAAAGTAAACTATATTGCAACTAATAAGGAATGCAAGGAAGCATTGTGGCTTTCTAAATTGGCTTGAGACATGGTCAAATCTTAGTATGTACCTCATTTTGTCAATGAAAATCTTAATGCTTTTCCATTGGCTAGTCTATCACGCAAAGAACAAGCATATTGAGATACAGTATAATTTCATTTGTGATTGTTTAGCTATTGAGTGCATTTTATTGAAGAAGATTCATGCTCAAAAAAATGTAGAAAATGTCTTGATAAAGATTCTACCACATCATAACCTTAGACTTTATTTTCACATGATGGGAATCACTTGATTTCTCTTTATACACTATGTAACATGTCCATCATGTGGGAGATATAGTTCATACATTCAAAATCAAGTATCCTTGTTCATTCTTTAATTTTTTATCCTTGGCTCATGTCCACCATATTGGCCTTTAAGGGAAATTTTATATTGTTAGTGTCTATATTGAAGGCCAAATGGCCACTAGACACTCGTATATATATTTATTCTAATAGAAACATACAGTGTCTTGGATAAGCACACATTGTTTTGAGACCACCTACTATGAAACTTGCATACTATAAATTCTAGCTCTTTAGTCCTCCACATTTTTATTGAGGTCTATGTGTGCAAGTACATGGGCCAGTTATGTCATCTAAATGTCAAGAAAATATGATGATCCATAAGATAAGGGCATCATCCCAAAAGAAAATAGCTAACCAACCACAAAAATAACACCTCTTCAAGAAAAATCTATACGCACAATAAGGAAAATTTTTCCAAAAAGTAAAAGTGTATCCATTAAAGGGTTCTTAGAAGTTTAAACTAGCCCATAAGCTTTTCTATGCTTTCAATAGGGTCCATTCGAGGCTTATAATTTCCAAGTGATCCCATTTATGAAAATAAAAAGCCTAATGGGTTTATCAATCAAGAAAGTTCTTGGAACTTTCTCAATGAGGTTTATGAATATACGACGTGATCACAATTTAAATCATGTTAACATGTTCACATAAATAAAATCTATAGTGAGCATATTCTAATGCTCCCCTAATAACTAGTGGTGCACTTGACATAATCAAACCAAGTATTTTTGCAATAAATAGGATCTATAACATCCTCAATACTACCTACAAGAATTAAATCTACAACACTTGTATCCAAAGCAAGTCGCATTCTACACCCTAAATGATTTTTCACCAGCCATTTGCTACTTATGCATGTTGCACCACATATGCACACAATGGATATTTAGAACCATCCAATTTATCCTCAATAGCTAAAACATAACCTCATTGATACTCATGTCTAGTTATTATACCTTGATGCAAAAATGTTAACACTATGCTAAAAAACGAAAAAAAAAAAAGTTAAAAATTTGTTTAGCTAAAAATCAAAACAAGATGTTTGCAATAAAGGATAAAGTTTCATGTGTGTTTGTTGTGATAGCACAAATAATCTAAAATGATCCTGAAATAATCAAGATCTTAAGCTTTCATGAAATTATATCTTGATCTATTCACCATCACATGTCAAGAACAAATGAACAAGTTCGATAACTTTTTGGAGCTTGCGAAATAGGAAATTACAAGATAAACATCACAATGCATAGTAATACTACTATCGACTATGCAAAGACAATTAGCCTTGTAGTGCTATAGGCACACATATACAAACAAATGTCAAGAACCAACAAACAAGTTTGCTGCCAATTTTGGGGGTTTGAGAAATGGGAATGCACAAGCTAAATATCACAAGACGTAGTGAGATTACTTACTATCGAATGTACAAAGATAAGTATCCTTGTAGTGTTATAGGCACATGTACAAACATTAAGAAAATATCTCCCAAAAAAAGACAAAAAAACTAACCATGTATTCACAAAAATCAGTACTAAAATGTGTCAAAACCATGAAAGAAATACAAATACACAAGGTTGAGGATCATAAGTTTGATATTGTAAATGGTAAGACTTTTTACAAACAATATTTGAGGAATCCGAAGAAAGCAACAAAATCTTGGGCTGGAGTAGGACAACAGCAACATTGTGTCCTGGAGATGGAACTAGTGGTGGCAGGGGTGTTAAAGCAGGAAGAGGTTGTGGTATATTAGTGATAAGATGTCTTCAGAACTGAAAGAATAATTGTTGTCATCATCAGGTTCATGGGATATGTTGGCAGCGGGGTTAGAAGGTAGAACCCCAGCATGATGATAAGCATCAGGGGAAGAGAATGAAGTAGAGATGGATAAAACACAACATCTCGTAGAACATAAACCTCTTAGTGGATAGATTATAAAGATGATAGGATTTGACATCAAACAGCTCACCATAGCCAACAAGAATGCAACACCAGCACTGAAATTTAGAGCAATTGTCAGCTGAAACCAGGGAATAACACGGAGAGCCAAAAATGCGAACATCCGACAAGCCAAGCTTCTCGTTAATTCATCTTTCATATGGGGTTATATTCAGCAAAGTCTTGGAAGGCAATTGATTTTGTAAATAGCAGTTGCTTCTTTCCATGGAGGGAGGCCCATTGAACAATGTGCCCCATTTTGCAATATCATTTTCTTATGGAGTAAACTGACGGAAAATCCCATGAGGATAACAGTACTCCTGAAGCTTGGGAGACTTATACTCCCCCATTATCTTAGGAAATTGTTTGCAGGCAAAGGTAGTATGCCAGTCAAAAAAGTTACAACAGTGCATAAAGTGATGAAGCACTTCCAATTTGAAGTCATAAAACAAATTACGGCATGCATGGGAGTAATCCTCGAGAAAGAGCACAACATATTTGTGCCTTCTCAACTGTCAATGGTCCGAACATGTCAGAGTTGACAAGCTAGAGAACAGAAATTTGGCATGTATCATCTTTCCAAAGATAGAGGCCTCATAGAGATTGATTGACAAAGGCTGTAGATTCATGTCTTCCATCGTTTTGTACATTTGCAAGAGTCTCCATAGCACGTACATGAGGACGTCCCAAATGGTAATGCCAACAAAGAGCTTCAGTATTAGTTTCGATGTGAGAAGTGGAAACAAAGGATTACATAGGGGTCACACCGAGAGGCTAAAGTCTACCCTTTTAAGGGCAAATGGCTCATATTTGTTGCTGGTTAAGAGTCAAGGTTTTAATTGCAATATCTATGAAAAAATCAAATGGAGAATCTCTTTTCAGTAACCTCACTCATAGATAGCAGGTTCTTGTCAAGGCCAGTGATATAATAGACTCGTGATTTTTTAATGACATAATCAATTGAGAGCTTTAAGTCGATATTTCCTATACCCACAGCTATTTCGGTACCATCATACCATCATGACTGAGACTACATCACTGGAATAAATAGTTACGAAGAATTGCCAATCATCAGGAAGGGCAGGAAAAAGAATGGCTACTTGAATATCTTCTAGGAGCTTAAGGCCTGCAATCAGCAAATCATCATGAGACTTCTATAATGCATCAAGAAATGTGTCAGTAGACTGTAAAAAATCATGTTTAATTCATGAAGTTGTTTATGTGATTGAGCATGTGAAGCCACATTTGTCCTTCGATATTACTGCTTCAAAAGGTCTCACATTTCATGGGTCGTTTTTGTTTGCCGAATCAGTTGTAATTGTTTGTCATCAAAGTGAAAAGAAAACCTCTGCACAGGCCACAAGTTCCTTCTTTTTCCATGCATCAATATCAGTCTGAGACATAGGTGCCTATCCTGCCCCTAGTGCAGTGGCTGGATTGGGTTTAGGCCATCAACAGCACCAAGGTTGCCTGCTTTTTCAAGAACCATCTGATTTGCCTGAGACTCCACAGCAAGTAATTAGTACCATTCAGTTTTTCAATTTGATAATATTGATTATGAGAAGAAAGAGTCTCCAAGAAGAGCTTGCTGTCAGCTGATCTTTAAAAAAACGCTTGCACCACTGAGGGCATTATGGCTTAGACATTGGTCCAAATACCCTGATGAAGAACTTGCCACAAAAGAACTACACTCACCTCCCTACCAATTCTCGAAATATCCTCTAATCAGCCCCTTCAAATGTAGATTATCCCAACCATGCAACAATCACACCTCCACCACATCCCAAGCCCATATAAGCAACAAGCACCAATCATCATACTTCAGCCTCATGCTTGCATCAAGTTCTTCTTGTCTGATCCAATCTCCTCTAGTGTTGTTTCACAGGTGTTTCCCATTCTGCAAACCCTTAGACCAAAGCCGTTTAGCTCTTTGGACGTTCTCAAACTCAATCGGTCTCATACTTAGAATAAGGAACCAAATAGAGTCATTTTGCCTCAAGCTCTCCATCCACTTCTACTCATTGCTGAAACAACAATGGGGCTTCATCTTGTTCCAAGCTTTCCACATGGAAGTCACAAGTCCTAAGCCTTTGGGAATCACCTATATAGGAGAAAAGAGGAGCATGATGAGGTCGAGGTTATTACACTCTTGGTTGGAGCAAGCGATAGGTTTTGATCGTTTCTAGAGGTAAGTTTAGACCAAGATTCTATATTGTTTATCCACGCCTCATCATCCATTTAGCCGCTAGTTTGTTCATAAGAACAACCACATCAAGAATACCCAATCCTCTGGAAGCCTTTGGCTGGCACTTATTTCCCACACGATTTTGGGAACAGCTGTCTTGTTGGGGTCCCCCGTAGTTTCTATATGCTCTCTCCATCTTAAGAAATTCTTTGTTGTTTGGTCTCTAGCAAGAGAAGAAATATATGGTTGAGGGAATCAGAAAAGTGTTGATCACCATTGTTTTTCAAGCCACATTCAAGTGCATACCTTTCTAGTATTGAAGCTTATCTTTGAGCTTGTTGAGAAGTTCCACCGCAGGTTCATTGAGACCTCAAAACCGAAGGGTATGCCTAATAGCCTAAAGCTTTGACCCGAGCCGATCTCCCTGCACCCTTGATCATGCATTAAGTGCGAAAGGGACTACACAATCACCTTAAAAGACATATTTTCTCATTGATCTTGTATCTCGATGTGATGCAAAAGGTTTCCAAACTGTTCCAAAATCGTTTGACATTCTATATTTTATTGCAAAGGAGCGTGTTTGTATCATCACCAAACATTCTAAGTGTCAGTAGGAAGAGACAAGCCTTTGATTTGCCCCAATAAGACATAATAATTCATCATGCAACTCAAACCGCCAAAAGCGATTGCAAACAAGAGGGGTCAGCATGCATCCTTGTCTGATAGATCTTTTCATATCAATCTAAGAGGAGAGCTCACCATTGATGTTAATTCAAGCGGTGGCATTACCCAAGAATATAGAAGTCATTTTTATGAAGTTCAAACAAAGCTCCTAGTCCTTTAATGATTGCATGATGAAATCCCACTCCAATCTACACTAGGATCAAAGTCAATCTTCAAGAACAAAAGGTTTTCGCTAGATTCTTTGGCATACAATCTTTCCCACATCTCGATGATAGCTTTTGAGATGGATCTTTTGTTGATGAAACCTTTTAGGCCCTTGTGAATCTCGCATTGATTAGCGGTTTTCTTTATAATCTTGTATCCCATCTAGAGCACAATAATTGGTCTCCAATTATCAATGCGATTCTTACTGTCTTTCTTGTGAATTAATTTAATCACTCCTTCATTGAGGCATCCAAGCAAGGCACCAAATTTGAGAACCTCTTGCCAAACTAAGCATTTGAGCCCCACCAAGGATTCTTTGAAAAGTTTGGAGAACACAGTTAGACCGCCAAGGTCAAGGCTCTTCTCTTTAAGAAGGGAGTCGATGGCTTCAATGTTTTCACTTCTATACAAAGGAAATCCAAGCCAATTTGCAATATTAGGAGGCACCTTGATGGATCTAACACGTTACACATGCCACACACTCTCCATCTCGTGGCCAAAGAGGAAGACACCCCAAGAATCCCTTTAAAGTGATTAACTATGAGATCATGGTTCTCTTTCTCCATGTCGCATTCACTTCCCAATGGTTGATCATCTTGGGAAGAAATTCTTTCTTTTTCTTCAAGAATTTGCACATTTTCTTTGAAAATTTGTCCTCCTTGCCTGCCCATCACTCTCGAAAGAAGAGTTGAAGATCTCTTCTCGTGATTTCCTCTTCAACTCTCAGCTTGCTTCTTATTTTGATTAGACCACTTTGAATCTTCTGTCAATAAAATGCAACCTTCCACAAGGGTAGCAGAGGAAATTTCAGAAAATTACAAGTCAACAGATGGTCAAAGATTGGTCAACATTGGTCAAAATAGTCAAACATATGCAGGTTTTTTCATAACAAACTATAAAAGAGCTCACTGAGAGCTATCCAACCATATATAAAACTTGGATATTTGACAACAAATTGATGATCAAAATTCAAACCCTAATTTCTAGTCAAAAAGTCAAAATCAGATCTAAAAGTCAATTTTAAGTGCCACATGTCAAAATCTTATAGAACATGATCCAAAGGTTGAAAAATTTCCACATCAGCATTAAAAACTTAACGAAAAGCCAACAAAAGGCATCCCAAGATTTACAACACTTTTTCCTCAAAATGTTGTTAAAAGTATTTATGATAGAATTTCGTGGGCTTTTTTTATTGGACTGATACACCTATATAAGTATCACAAGTCTCATACATATCTATCACTTTTACAATAGCTTCTTGTGCAAATATCCTCTTAGAGCACTTGGAGCAACCTTGTAAGTTTTTTTTAACAATATATCGTTTGATTTTGGAGCACATTAGGTCCTTTGCCATATCTTGTGTCAATCTCTTGTCTCTCTATTGTCTCTTTTCCTCTCTTTACTTTGCCTCTATATTGATTCTGGACCTAAAAACCAACAATTGGTATCAAAACAAGTTTGTGAGAGTGTGTAAGAGAGGTAGCTGGAGCTTAGTTTGCTTAAGTTATAATATAGTAGAGATATGGCATCCACCTCCATGGTGGAGGTTGATCACTTCAATGGAAGCAACTTCCACACATGACAGATGTCTTCAATATTCTCTCTCTTATCTATGGGATGAAGTTGAAGCAAAAGTGAAGCAGCTAGAACAAGGAGGAATTGGGTTATGCACAGCTGCTACACAAGAATTTTACATGTCTCAAGGCCAACAAGCTCAAAGTGTTGACTCATCTTCATTAAGTGGTGGAGTAGGGAGTACCAAAGTAATGGGGCTATAGTTCCTACAACTCCAAGGGGGGCTACAACCTCAGCTGCAATTCAAGGACCAGATTCAACAGCTTTATTTAAAAATAAAAGTATAGGTATGAGTTTAAGCAATGAATATATTGATCACCTTGTCAATATCAAGAGTGCAAGGGAAGCATGGATAAAGTTGGAAGGAATTTGGAACAAATACTCAAAAGTCTCTTATTTCACTTCTTATTTCCTTCTTCCAATTAGAGATGAGTGACTCTACATTAGTGGCAGAGCATACAAACCAATTTAAGAGCTATTTAGCTCAGCTAACAGGGATGAACAGTCCTATTTCAAAAAAAATTAGAGCCTCACTTCTTTTGAAAAGTCTACCTTCTTACAGTATGATTGTCACTATTCTACAAACCAAGATGTTCAAATATTGAAAAATTAATGGAAGCAATACAAAAGGAGGCGAAGAGACTAAATTCATATGATCATAAATATATGACATCTGCAACAAAGAAAAGAAATTAAAGAAGTGTAAACATTGTGGCAGGTTAAATCACAAAAAATGAAATTTTATTCAATCAATCCTTGCAAAATACGTGGTGGAAAGACTCAAAAAGCATAATTTTGTTACAAGAAAGAAGAACAAGCAAAAGCTACAAATGTGATATCTCAAGATAACATTGGTGGAATGGTTGAAGAAACCACCTCCATAGATTTTGCATGCTAAGCCATATCACCTTGTGTGTCTGTGTGTGTGTGTGTGTGTGTGTGTTTGATAGGTGTAGATGCACGCATATGACTTTAGTTGATAGATCTAGCCAACCTTGATAGTTGAAGAAATATGTTTAAATCCACATTCTATCTTCTTTACTAAGCATCTTGAAGTTGTCTCTATCCTTTCAAGTAGTACTTTGGTTGAGAAGATTGGGGATGTGTGAATTCTCTTTGTGATGTGTATTGGGAGAGAGCTCTTCCTACTCAAGGTCCTTGTGTATGCTAGGTATGTGAAAATTGATGGCTTTTATGTTGGTTTTTGAAGCCCTTAATCAATATAGGGAGAAAATGAAGAGAGAAAAAGAGTGACAATATAGAGACAATGTAGACCAAAAAGATGGCAAAAGAACAAAATCAGCTCCAAAATAATACTAATATTAAAAGGATACTTATAAAAACTCCAAGAACTCTTGAATATGGAAGAGCCAAGGGTGGTATACAAATCTGATTTTGTGTGTCATATGGCTAGTCTTTATATAGATTTGAGCACCTAATCAAAAAGCATGGTGAAAAACTCAGAAATGCACAAAAATCGTACTTCCATGACTTGCATCGAAAAACAAGAAACTAGTCATTATCAAGTATTTTTATATTTTTTAAAATCTATTTTCATGTTGAACCTTATCCATTGGGAATCATCAGATGATGACATGTGGCATGTCAATTTTGACTTTAATTTAAAAAAATTGACCTTATTGATTTTTTGACCTGAAATTAGGGTTTGACTTTTGATCTATCAAATCTTCTCCAAATTTGACATAGGACATATCACTGGATAGCTCTTGAGTGATACTTTCAAATATGTACTAAAAAAATCTGCATAATTTTGATCAAAATTGACCTTCTATTGACCAGCCTTTGACTTTGACTTATCTAGAAATCTATGGAAAAATATGCACCTCCTCTTCTGGAAGTTGCATTTCATACAATCCCCTCCTAACATGACACAAGGGGTATATGCCAGGAAGGTTATTGTTATCTGATAAAAATGTTGTTATAGGTAGTTGTATATATTTTGCAAAGATCATGCCAAATAGTACTTGATTCAGAAGAGTATGGGATGTTTGAGTCTCCTTTTTATTTGTGGTATAGGAGTGCTCTTCATTTACAAAGTCCTTTTGTTTGTTTGTGGACATTTGGTATTATCTTCGCAAAATATATACAGGTACCTATAACAACATTTTTATCAGCTAAAAAAATACCTACTTGGCATATACCCCTTGTGGAAGGTTGCATTTCTAACAATCCCCTCCTAACATGACACAAGGGGTATATGCAAAGTATGCATTCTATTAGCTCATAAAAATATTGTTATAGATACTTGTATATATTTTGCAAAGATCATGCCAAATGTCCACAAACAAACAAAGGGACCTTGTACATGAAGAGCACTCCTATACCACAAATAAAAAGGAGAACTCAAATACTCTTCTCAACAAAGTAGTACTTGGAAAGATAGAGACAACAAAAAGATGGTAATGGAAAATAGAATGTAGACTTAAACATACTTTCTCAACTATTAACATTGATCAGGCCTTTCTAATCAAGATAATATGCTCTTATCCACACTTATCATGGAGGAGAAGGATGCCATATCTCAAATATAATAATTCAAGCAAGTGTAAATTTTCTCAAGTTATGTCTCTTACAAACTCTCACAAACCTGCTCTGATACCAATTGTTGGTTTTTGAAGCCCACAATCAATATAGAGAGAGAATGAAGAGAGAGAAAAAGATAGACAATATAGAGACAATGTAGACAAGAGAAATGGCAAAGCAGCAAAATTAGCTCCAAAATAGTACTAATGTTGAAAAAGATACTTACAAAAACTCCAAGAACTCTTGAATATAGAAGAGCCAAGAAGTGTAGTATACAAATCTAATTTTGTGTGTCATATGGCTAGTCTTCATATAGATAAGACAACCTAATCAAAAAACATGGCAAAAAAAACTGAAAAAAAAAAGCACAAATCATACTTTTGTGATTTGCATCAAGAAACGAAAAACTGGGCTTTCTCAAGTTTTTTTATAATTTTTTAATTTATTTTTAGTTGAATCTTATCCATTGGAACAAAAGAAAACATCATATGATAACATGTGGCATGTCAACTTTGACTTAAATTTAAAATTTTGACCATATTAACTTTTTGACAAATTAGGGTTTGATTTTTGATCCATCAAATCTTCTCCAAATTCAACATATGACGTATCATTGGATAGCTCTTGAGAGCATTTTCCAGATATATAATAAAAGAATCTGCATGTTTTGACCGAGGTTGACCTTTTGCTGATGATGTCTTTTTATAACCGATGTTTGCCCACAATTTCTTCTCACAAAAAATTTGAGTGATCTGTTTTTTCCTTTAAAAAGCTGCTAATCGTCAATTTTTTTCAAACGCATACTAATTGGCTTATGTTAACTTTATGTATATGATTGCCATGTGCTTTTTGTTGCATTAAATCCTAACCATAGGATCAATCAGATCAAATGTTGCCATGTGGCAAATTTTGCTTTTCAAAAATAATGTCAAAATTATCGTGACATAAATCAATGGATAGCCCTTGGAGAGTACTTTCCAAATCTGCCATAAAGTCCATCCACTAAATTTGACCATTCTTTCACCATTTCTATGATAAGCTTTGACCACCTGTTGACTTAATATTTCTGATTTTCTTCTATTTCCCTTGTGGATTGTTGTATTTCTAACAATCTCCTCCTAACCTGACACAAGGGGAATATGCCAAGTAGGTATTTTCTTAGATTGATTTATTAATTTATTAGGCAGTGGTACTCGGCTACTTGGATTGTTTTATCCCAAGGGGGGATCATTACTGCCAGATTTGCATGCTTTTTCTGAGAGTGATTGGGTTGGTTGCTATGACACTCATGTGTCCACTAGTGGCTTTTGCTTCATGCTTGGTAGCTCATGTATATCTTGGTTGAGCAAGACGCAGCCTATTGTGGCCACTTCCAGTTGTCACGCTGAGTATAGGGCAGCTTTCACAACAATTGTTGAGTGTGTGTGGCTCAGATGCCTTATGGCTGATTTGGGTGTTGGTCAGTCTTCTGCCACCACCATCCGTCAGAGAGCATTGACAGTTGCGAGGAACCCTGTGTTCCATGCCCGCACTAAGCACATTGATGTGCATTATCATTATGTTAGGGAGAGGTTCTCTGCTAGAGAGATCAACTTGGCATATGTGCCCATGCGAGAGAACATTGCAGACCTTTTCACAAAGGCTCTGCCTAGGGAGAAGTTTGAAGCTTTCTGCAAAGCTTTGGGCTTACTTCTTTTTTTGGATTGATTGCACATAGCTTCGCACTTCCGTATACATGAGTGCAAGCTCCTTGTTCACCGCATCACTCCGAGTGGGGATTTGTTGATATATTTAGCTAGTGATGTGTGTGAACACACTAGGACCGCCCGGGCACTTTTTTCCATCTTTAGGAGGTTTTTTTTCCCGGCTTGTCTATACGCCTATAGCCCTAACGGGTTACTTATCTTTGTACATTCTAGTGGTTATATATTCAGTATTGTGTGTTGTGCTTCAAGCTTCTTCTTCTTCTTCCTTGTGTTGTTTGCGTGCTTTTGCAAACGTCTAACTCCAATAGATAGCATTGAACGTAAGCATGACAGTGGGAGAATGGTCCACCAAGTTGCATTTCTTGGTGGTTCGACTCGATACATTCGACATAATAGTGGGACTTTCATTCATGGATAAATATATGGCGAGCATGCTAGGCAAGGGGATAGACAAGCTCCTACTAGACATGCAAGGCAATATTGTAGTGGTGGACTCTCACCGTTTGAAGTCACCAAAGCTAAGAAATGAAGGAAGTAGGAACACAAAAGATGAACCAACCAAGGCAGTACAGCAGGAACCAAGGCAACAAGAGTCAATAAACGACAGCACACACAGACACCATTGCCAAAAGAAGAATATGACCGGCAAGGAACGGAAAGGCCCCTATGAAACAAGAATGTGTTCCACAAAGGATCCAAGATAAAGGAACATCAAAAGATGCAAGGCGTCAAGCTTTCCTGTAGGAAAGATCAAGTCCGTAGTAGTAGTTACTAGGGCAGAACAGATTAAACTTACAGAGTCGCCACTAACTACCAAACAAACTGCGAAAGCCCTTCAACATGGAGCTGATGCATTCTACAGTGCAATCAACTGGACATAGACGATGCAAAAAATGACAAAATGAAGACAAGAGGTCAATGTATTCACTATGTGCTGAAAGAATACGAAGATGTACTACCGAGTCATCTTCTTAGTCGCCTGCCTCCAATAAGGCAAGTCCAACACAAAATTGAGATTATACCAAGACATGCCCTGGCTACAAAAGGCTCTGTATAGAATGAATGAGACAAATCTAAAGGAACTCAAGAGACTGCTTGTGGAACTGGAACAACAAGATTTCATCCAGCCAAGTAGTTCACCCTATGGCGCTCCAGTTTTATTCATCAAGAAGAAAGACAAGAGCATGCGGCTATGTTATTATCCGGCATTAAACAAGATCACCATTAAGACAAAGTACCCTGTTCCAGTCACGGATGAGATAATGGATCGACTCAGACAAGCAAAATACTTCACAAGAATCTACTTGAGGTCTAGCTACCACCAGATTAGGATAGTCGAGCAAGGTATCAAAAAGACAGCATTCAACACACGTTATGGCAGCTACGAGTGGCTTGTCATGGCTTTTGGTCTCACAAGTGCGCCAGACACTTTTTGTAGAGAAATAAATGATGGATTTCATGATATGTCAGATGAGTTCTTAATCATATACATAGATGACTTATTAATTTACAGTCAAACTCTCGAAGAGCATCTTGAACATGTGAGAACCGTGCCACAATGTATGAGGGAAAGATAGTTCTATGCAAAGCCAAAAAAGTGTGAATTTGTCGTGACTTTAGTAGAGTTTCTAGGATTCATTGTGTCAGACAAAGGCGTGAAGATTGATCCTCACAAGATCACCGTGGTGCGACAATGGGCTCTTCTGTGCAGAGTACGTAAAGTAAGAGAATTACCAATTTTTGTCAGTTCCCAAGGAAGTTCATAAAAGATTTTAGTAAGATTGCAGCTCCACTTACAGAGTTAACTAAAGGGAAACATTGCTTTGTGTGGGGATCACAAGAACAAGACATGTTCAAAGAGCTCAAACAGGTGATGTGTGAAGCTCCTATATTGAAGCTGCCAGATTTCAACAAAGAGTTCGAGATTCATACCGATGCCTCAAGTTTGGCGATTGGCGGGGTCCTTATGCAAGAGGGATGCCCAGTGGCTTATGAGTCACACAAGTTTTTAGGCATAGATTTGAGATGGAGCACTCACAAGAAGGACATGCTTGCGATGATCCACTATCTACAGAAGTGACGTCACTATGTTCAAGACAAACACACAAAAATCTACACTGATAACATATCTTTAAAGTATTTGCACTCAGCCAAAGCTGTCTCCGAAGCAAGCACGCAGCCAAGACTTTTTGGCTGAATTTGATATAGATATCATTCACAAACCAAGAAAAAAAAATGTAATGCCTGATGCTTTAAGAAGACGCCGACCTTGGCGGCCTTGTCCATGGCCGAAAGTAAAATGAAAGAACAAGTAAGAAGGCTCCGATAGATGGACCCGGAAATACAAAGGATTGTGAAAGAGGTACACACCCGACTTGATAGCAAAGGAAAGTACACCATCATGAACAACATATTATATAGAAAAGGAAGGTTATATATTCTAGATAATGATGAAATACAATATGCACTCTTATGGGAGGCACACAATTGCCAACTCGTAAGACAAGCGGACAAAGGAGAAGTTACGAACACTTGAAACAACATGTGTTTGGCCCAAGATGAAAGCAGACATCATAGAGACGTCATAGAGTATGTACAAACATGCCCAACATGCCAATTCGTTAGACAACAATGAATCAAACCAGTAGGTTTACTTCAATCGATGCTCTTTCGAACCGACCATGGGATATGGTAAGCATGGATTTCATAACATATCTACCGGCTTCACAGGGGTTCACCGTTATTTTCATAGTAGTGGACTACTTCACAAGGTTGGCCCCTTGTAAAGCATTTGCCCATGATGCTTAATGTGGACTGACTACCTCTTGCATTTGCCCACGATGCTTAACACGGGCTGGCTACGGCCTTCTTTCTTGTACTCACCTCCGGGCCATATTAATTCAAGTACATCTTCTTTGCAAGCAAGTAAAGTTGGAACTCACAATCCCATACATGCAAGTCATCCCACTGATGGGTCGGTGTGATGCACCGAGTGAACCTAGGGTGCTCGCACCATTTTCATCACTTATTCCTACACAACCTCCTCATCTACCAATTTATGAAGTTGGAAAAACTTAAAGAGCTCCAAAGAAAAGAGTTACAGAGGACAAGATGTTGCACCACTTACAAGATACTTCCAAAGCGATTCTTTTAAACAATGCAACATAGTACCTATTGAAAACTTCATAGGAAGGACAAGATGTCGAAAAAAAAAGATCGTGCACATTAGGTAAATTACGCAAAACATTTTGAGATTCATAACATTCTTGCTCTTACTTCAGTTGAGAATGAACCTAGCTATCCAGCTCGTATCAAAGATGCATAAGAAAGTTTTGTTTGGAAGAAAGTAATGCAAGAGGAGATTGATTCTATATATTAGAATCAAACATGGAAGTCTTATGAGTTACCAAAAGCTAAGAAAACTATTGGTATTAAGTGTATCTGTAAGACAATAGTTACTCAATATAACACAGGAGAAGTAGCAGAGAAGATAACAGATATAGGAGAATCTCAACAATTTTCTACTAACAGCAAGTACAAAGATGATGGCATTGTCCACCCGTGTGCTCTCAAGGTAGAGCTTAAATGGTGATCTAGGCAACTCTAGATAGGGAGATACAAGGTAGAGGTATGCTGGCTCAACTTTATGTCTCAGGTAGTGCAGAAGTCATGTATATATAGGATCATGGGTGGCCTTTCGTGGACGGCTATACATGGGCGGTAGAGCGTGGGCGGCCACCGCCCGCATAATTGTCATACACGGCTTAGATCGGTTGAACCGACCTAACAAATATAAATGATTTCTGACTCCGACAGGGAATATTCTATGGAGTATTCCCTTTACCATCGCGTTGGGGGCGCTGCCCCCAGACCCCCACCAGGGGGCCAGCGCTAGGGGGCCCGCTGGCCCCCTTGGACACCCTAGTTGGGGCTGCTCCCCGCTGCCCCGGACCCCCCAATTGGGGACCCTGGTAACTCCCTTTCCTTACAATACCTTACATGGTCCAATATGACCTTCATCCAACATGCAAGTTGGGATTCCCATCAATTGGGTAATGCACGCTTGGCTTCTCCTCATAACGGGGGCCTTACAAAATGTGCATACAATCATGAGGGGTAGACATTGATCATATATTAAGAGTATCTTCAAGATCAAAAGAAATATAGATGGTATGATAAACAGGCATAAAGCAAGGTTAGTTGTCAAAGGTTATACAAAGAAAGAAATAGACTATTATGAAACATTTGCACCTACTTCTAAAATGACCATAGTCAAGATAGTTCTTCCTCTTGTTACATTCTTTGGTTGGAAACTATACAAATTAGATATCAAGACAGCTTTTCTTAATGATGATCTTCGTGAAGATGTTTATATTCAGCAACCAAAAGGTTTTGAAGAACCAAGTAACGTGCGCCGTTTTCATCACATATTCCTACACAACCTCTTGATCTACCAATTTATGAAGTTGAAGAAACTTCAAGAGCTCCGAAGAAAAGACTTACAAAGGAACAAGATATTGCACAACTTTCAAGACACTTCCAAAGTGATTCTGTCAAAGAGTGCAAGATAGTACCTATTGAAAACTTCATAGGAAGGATAAGACGTCGAAAAAAAAAATCGCGCATATCAAGTAAATTATGCAGAATATTTTGAGATTCATAACATTCTTTCTCTGACTTCACTTGAGAACCAGGCTGATCCACCTCTTGTCAAAGATGCATAAGAAAATTTTGTTTGGAAGAAAGTAATGCAAGAGGAGATTGAATCTATATATTAGAATCAAAATGGAAGTCTTATGAGTTACCAAAAGGTAAGAAAATTATTGGCATTAAGTGTATCTTCAACATCAAAAGAAGTACAGATGGTCCGATAGACAGGTATAAAGCAAGGTTAGTTGTCAAAGATTATACAAAGAAAGAAATAGACTATTATGAAACATTTGCACCTACTTCTAAAATGACCATAGTCAGGATAGTTCTTCCTTATGTTACATTCTTTGGTTGGAAACTATATAGGTTAGATATCATGATAGCTTTTCTTAATGATGATCTTCGTGAAGATGTTTATATTCAGCAACCAAAAGGTTTTGAAGAACTTAGTAACTTGCACCGTTTTCATCACATATTCCTACACAACCTCTTGATCTACCAATTTATGAAGTCGGAGAAACTTCAAGAGCTCCGACGAAAAGAGTTACATAGGAACAAGATGTTGCACCACTTTCAAGACACATCCAAAGTGATTCTTTCAATGAGTGCAAGATAGTATCTATTGAAAACTTCATAGGAAGGACAAGATGTCAAAAAAAAAAAGATCATGCACATCACGTAAATTATGCAGAATATTTTGAGATTCATAACATTCTTGCTCTAACTTTGGTTGAGAATGAACCTAGCTGATCCACCTCGTGTCAAAAATGCATAAGAAAGTTTTGTTTGGAAGAAAGTAATGCAAGAGCAGATTGATTCTATATATTAGAATCAAACATGGAAGTCTTATGAGTTACCAAAAGGTAAGAAAACTATTGGTATTGAGTGTATCTTCAAGATCAAAAGAAATACAGATGGTACAATAGACAAGTACAAAGCAAGGTTAGTTGCCAAAGGTCATGCACCAAAGAAAAATATAGACTATTTAGCATTCAGGTGCTTCACTTATATAATTGTCTCTTGTTTATTATCTTGTCATTCATCTCTCGTTATTTGGTCAAGGTGTGTATGTGCTAAGGTTCTAAGTGTTGGAAAGATCTTGAATTATACCTGATTATTATTTGGGCCTATTAGGTCACTTCCAACAAATATGTCATTGGGACAACCTTCTACAACTAATGTAGACAGAAAGACCACAGTAGACAATGCTTGCCATAAATTTACTAATGGAAAATGAAAATGTCATGATTCTCCTTGAACGTCTGCATTATTTGTGCATTGATATTCCATGCAGCTTCATTATTTCTCAAAAATATGACTCGTAATAGTGAAGCCACCATCAACCATGAGGTTCAGGCCACTCACAAAGTTTGAATCATCCGAGGCCAGATAAAGAGCAGACAATGCAACATCTAATGGACTCAAAGAATGTCCTTTTAAATTCGAAAAAGAGTCACCCCAAGCTCGAGCATCTTCCATACTTGAATTTTGATTCCCAAAAGCATGACGGAAGAACTCCAATAAAAGAGGAGTGGTCAAAGGTGCAGGGGATATGCAGTTCACACGAATCCCATACTTGCCAAGATCGCTAGCCGCAGCTCTCACAAGACCAAGTATCGCATGCTTGGATATGGTGTATGCGACAGGTGCCATACCAGCCATTACGCTTGCAGTACTCCCTGTGCAAATGATGACTCCTCTCGTTCCAGCATTCACCATTGCATTTGCTGCATGCTTAACCCCAAGAGCCATGCCACGGAGATTTATAGACATGATATGATCAAACTTGTCCATGTCCATATTGAGTACACCTTCACCTTCCCCATTAAGCGTGATACCTGCATTATTATACATAATGTCCAACTTCCCCCACTTCAAAACAGTAAAAGCCACAAGAGCCTCTATATCAGATTCCACAGCAACATCGCAATGGTGAAAGGCACATGTGTGAGCACCCATCTCCTCAGCTAGCTTCTTGCCCTCCTCATCCAAGATATCAGCAATAACCACCATGGCTCCATTCTCCACAAACAGACGAACAGCTGCCTCTCCAATGCCTCTCGCACCACCAGTTATAATTGCTACTTTTCCTATAAGCCTTCAGGCAAGAAAAGCATTGAGAGCATGGATAGTCATCCAGCTGTAAAGAGAACATGACCATTTCTGCCTACGTATGAAAATCGATCAAACAGACCAAAGCATGGCTCCATTGAAGTTCAATCCAAACAACACGGTAGGGGAAATAGCACATATGGCAATGAGAAAAAAATGAAGGGAAACAAACTGAACAATGGGAAACGATGAGGGGAAAAAATACATGAAGAGATAAAGATTTACTTAAACCACCTGTAATACATGGATCCAGTACCGCAAACCTTCCTCTTATGATGGAAAGATCTAGCATTAAAAGAATGGAAAATGATGAACATAGAAGATATTATCTGATGGGAGTTAGTTATACCAAGTTTGGAGGATTCCCGGAGGATGATCAAGATGCTCATGTATGGGCATTTGAAATTAATTTCAATATATTTGAAAGCATGAGCAATTTTGTGATGAGTGATGGAGACAAAGCCAGGCCTTTTCAAACAATGTTGATCAATGAAGCAACAAAGTGGCTTGTAGAGTATGATATAGACCATTTTGCTGAGTACCAAGCTATCAAGGATGCATTTTTACAAAGATTTCAGTCCAAGAAGAACCCTGCTCAGATTTTTGAGTTTTTTGTAGAACAATAGACAAAAACCCAATCAATCGTTCTAGGATTATGCTACAATTTTTCGGATGCATTTATGGCAATTACCGACTGAAAATAAGTTACTAGATGATGTAATCACACAATGGTTTATTAATGGATTAAATTCACAATTGAAACAAATCATGATCATCCAAAGCAATGGAGGATTACCTCTAGAAATTATAGTGGACCAAGACTTGCAACTAGAAAATAAAGTCGGCAGGTTTGCGGAAGATCTCAAATGGGTTGCGGTTTTGAAGGACAAAGGCGTGAGTTCAGCAAAACAAGTATTTTGTGTGAAATGTAAGAATCTTGGACATATTGCAGCAAATTGTGTGTTGAACAAAGTGCACTGTGCAATCTGTAATATCAACAATCATGATACAGCATATTGTGTGTACAATGCTAAAGCCCAGAATCGGGTAACCATAAATGTAGTCATTCAAGAACAAGCATCATCCAATATCTATGACCACCATAGATGCACAATACACAATATCCAAGGTATAATTAGCCGAGGACGTAGTAAGGTATGTTATAACAACCAACATGGTCACAGGCTGGAACATCAAACTGTAGAGAGAGAGAGAGAAATAGATAGAATGACAGATATATGGATAGTTATATAGATAGATAGATTGATACGTACATAGATAAATATATAGATAGATAGATGGATATTATATAGATAGATATATAGGTAGATTGAATTCGATACGACGATAAAAAATGATGTTTGATTAATAAACCTGTTCCATTAGAAAAACCCACTTCAAAATGGTCTTAAACCATCACTCTAGGATATCTTCAAACCATATCAAACGAGGTTCCAAATTACTCTAAGTAATTCACGTATTTCTACTCTTTTCAATACATGCTTTACCACAACAATTCTAACACACACTTGAACTTGTAGGCCCCATTTTTATCGATGGGGGAATTATCTAAATCTATGAATTTTGAAAGCTACAAAATAAGTATGGCAATAGTATATGTCTTGTGAGTTTTACTGAATGTTGGAGGACTAGTGGATATGATGTTGGTCTACCACAATCACGCAATCTGATATAAATGTGATGTGCTTAAAAATGTAACAATATGTTCCCTAGATGGAGGTCATTATATGATATTTTACACATGCAAAAACGAGATTGTTCGTGATATTCCATTGATGAGCTTTTAAATATTGTGCTACATGGTATATTCAATGAACCTTTCTCTATTTTTTTTTTCAAGCCATTTGTTGAGGGTACCACCATACAATAGTATAAAATGAGACATGGACTTTCAACTTCATATTTAGCAAGAGCTAATGGGATGATGATCCCACTATGGGTAATAGATCAAACTATGGCTTCATGCATTGCTACATTCTTTGTTGTTCATGTCATCACCATGTACTTTGAATAGTTTTGCTACAAATATCTCATTGTAGAACCTCAGATGGATTATCTTTGAAAGTTCTTGAGAGGAGAAGAGTGACTGCAATGTGTAGCTTAGAGTGATGAGGTTTGATTCAACATACAATGATAGAATCAACCTATTATCACTTGGAGACTTTGATTCACCTTACACACTTCTACTTAGTGCAATAAAACACCTTATGTCCTTTGTATAATCACAAAGAACAAGATATGCAAAACAAGTGATCAACTTGAGAAGTGACTGTGAGAGACCTTATACTTTTGGAAGCAAAGGTCAGCTTCAAACACTCAATGCTCTCACCATGATTTCAATTGATCTAATTCCTCTTAGAGGAAGTTTTCTAATAGCTCAAAGAATATATTGTGTACAAGATTTAGAATTATAAGCTACACATGCTTTGATTATATGCTTAACATCCACAAGAGGTCACTCTGTCTTTTCAAGAAATAGCAAAAATAGACCCTGAGGCAAAGAAATTGCTATAGCACATAATAGATGAATCCAAATGATAAAAGATTGTGAACAATGAAAGTGGAAACTAATACCTTTCCAATGAGTCCTTACTCATGAAGATTGGACTCCTTACTTGTGAGAACCAAACTCTGCAACCCTACTGACTTGAAGAAGATGACACAAAGAAGAAGGGCAGTGAGCAAGATGTTGATGTAACTTGAATGTAACATAGAGTACAAGTACATGGAATAATTATATACACTCCTTGGAGTCAACTCATGGTATTTCCATGACTCCTAATAGCCAAAGTGAATTAGAAAATACTTGTGGGATGAGTTTGTTATGACTCATTCCCTTTTCCTACAATCTTGGAATTGAGGAATCAAACTTAATTTGGTTTGATTTTTGGTAGAAGATTTCAACCATTTGATTCGTGGCTTTTGGACTTTATATTACATCTCAAATAAAAGTTAAGACATGAATAATCATGTGAATATGCAAGAGTATATGATAAACCTTAAGATTGTCGTCTTTAAGATATGAACCTTAGATTTCCATGAAAAATCCTTTCTTCAAGCATGGTGAAGGATTTTTGTTCTAACAACTTCCCCTCAAGCTGAAGCATTCTTGAGTCTTCAATCTTGAATAACTCATATACATGCAATTGTTTTGAGCCTACAAATTTTAACTCAATCTAAAGATTTGATCATCATATTTGCCACTTGCATATTTGTTGCAACAAATGACACATCGATTTCCTTTGACATGAGTTTGTCTCTAACAAAATGATAATTAACCCTTATATGTTTGGTTCTTGCATGATATATAAGGTTTGTTTCTAGATGCACTGAGCTTATGTTGTGTCCAAATAGTGAGGTTTGGAGCTCACAAGTCCCAAATCTGAATATAACTCCTTCAACCATATAGCTTCCTGTAAGGCTATCGTCAAGCCTCTATACTCAACTTTAGTTGATGAAAATGCCATTGTAGGTTGCTTCTTGGATCTCCAAGAAATAAGTTTTGATCTTGCAAATTCTAGAAAACCTGATGTACTTCTCCTGTCATCCTTGGATCCTGCCCAATCTACATTTGAATATAGTTTGAGGTTCAAACTAGATGTATAAGAGTAGAAATTACCTTCATTGATTGATACGTGAGCACCCTTTTAGCTGCAGCCATATGTGGCTTTCTTGGAGAGTACATAAATTGTCTAGGCACTCCAACACCATAAGATATATCTGCATTAGAATCCCCACAAGGCTTTTATATTCATTCAATATGTTCTCCTTCATAAACAATAAGTTTATGACTCATTTCCATACTAGGTGTTCCTACAAGTTTGGCATTATCTATCTTGAACTTCAAGAGTAGATCTTGAATATAACTTTTTTGAGTCGAGTACATCCCTTGATTGGTATGGATCCATTCCTAGGAAGAATGTGAGTTCTCCAAGATCATTGATCTTGAATTCCACTTGCAGATGTCTCTTGATTCTATCCCATTAATATCATCACCTATCATAATTATACCATCTACATAAACACATAGATATATAACTTCATTATAAACCTTTTTTATGATAATGAAGGATCTGCATTGCTTGGTTTAAATCCTTGATCTTGCAAATATGTTACCAATATGTCGTTCCATGCTCTAGGGCTTGCTTTAAACCACACAATGCTTTCTTAAGCTTACATACATAGTTAGGATAATTAAGATTCTCATACCTTGGGGGTTTTGATATATATACCTCCGTACTAATCCATCCATTGAGGAAAGCATTCTTCACATCAAGTTGAAGTAGTTTCCAATTCCTTATAGTTGCAACACTAAGCAAGGTTCTGATGGTCATCTTGGCCACAAGTGAGAAAGTTTCTTCATAGTATATGCCCTATGTTTGAGCACATCCTTTAGCAACCAACCTAGGTTTGTACTTGAAAATAGAACCATCTGGATTCCCTTTTAGTTTGTACACCCATCTGCAATCAATTACCTTTCTGTTGGTTTGCATTGGAACCAACTCCCATGTGTCCATCTCATTTAGACCTTCACTTTGCTCTTCCATGCCTTCCTCCCAATTAGGGCTACCTTTCGCTTCTTCATAAGTTGAGGATTCTTTCAAAACTGAATCTTTGGCCAAATAGATAATATGTTTAATTACAAACATAGATTCATAACCATACCTTTTAGGCTATCTTGTTGATATTCTAGGAGTTTGTTTGGAACATTCTCCACATTCTTGCGTTTTGGCCTTCCCTCTAGATTTCCAAAGTTTGTAGTCTCTTTCTTTCTCATCTTCTTTTTCTTCTGAGTCACTTCTAGAATCTTGCACTTGTGCATCATGATTATTGCATAATGGAAGGAAATATGTATCAAGATCATAAGGTAGCTTTAACTTTTACTTGTCTTCTTCATACCATGACTTGTGTTGTTCAAACACAGCATCCTTGTTTGTAGTGAATTGATTTATGGTTGGATGATAGAATTGTAGCCCATTTGTGTTGAGTTATATCGAATGAACATAACCTTGGTTGCTCTCTCATCCAATCTCCCTCTTAGTTGTGAAGGTATATGCACATATGCTAAATAGCCAAAGAGTTTGCAATGACCTAGACTTGGCTTCTTGCCATTCCAAGCTTCATAGGGAGTCATATCTTGAAGTGAATTGGATGGTAATCTATTGACAAGATATATTGCAATAGTTATTGCTTCTGCCCATAGGTAATGTGGTAACTTCTTTTCTTCAAGCCTTGTCCTAGCTGTCCCAACTAGGGTTTTGTTCCTTCTCTCAACAACACCATTATGTTGAGGAGAATACCTAGTAGTGACCTCTCTCTTGATACCTTTATACTGCAAATACTCATCAAAATATTTAGAGAAATATTATCTACCTCCATCATATCTAAGCTTCTTCAATGATCACTTGTGTAGTTCTCTACATGTGCTAAATACCTTTTGAAGCAATCAACCACTTCACTTTTGTTTTTATAAAGTATAAAATTGTCCACCTACTCTGATCATCAACAAAAAATACATGATACCTTGAGCCTGCCAATGATGTTTCTTGACTTGGTCCCCAAATATCTCTATGTACTAAGTCCAAGAGATGTTTGTGGATGTACCATTTGCTATGGTACGGTTGTCTTTGTGATTTCCCAATCTGACAAACATCACATTTGTTGATCTTATGTTGCTTTGAGATGTTTGTAAGTCCTAGAACACTTTCATTCTTGCATATATCTTTAAGTGTTCTTTCATTCACATGAGCAAGCCTCTTATGCCATACCTCTAACTCACTTAGGGTTTGAGACCCAAAGTTATATAGAGCTACATTCTTGGTTTCTGCCACTTCAAATTTGAAGAGCCTCCCATTTTTTATCTTGGTGTAGGCATGAATTCATCACCCTTTACTACTCCATAAAGGTTTCTTCTTTGTAGATAAGCTTCCATCCTCATTTTCCAACTTGTTCCTATCAATCGTCTCCATTATGGAAGGAAATCCATCACCCATCTTGAAGAGGATTGCTTTGATACTAATGAAAGTGCTTGAGAGGAGAAGGATGGATGCAATGTGAATTTTAGAGTGATAAGGCTTGATCCAACATACTAGTACAGAATCAACCTATGATATCTTGGAGACTTTGATTCACATTAGAGGCTTCTACTTAGTGCAATAAAATGCCTTATGTTCTTTTTATCATCACAAAGAACAAATTGCTTTAGCACACACTAGATAAATGCAAATGGTACAAGATTTTAACACAAAGTAGACACTAATATCTTTCCAATGAGTCTTTACTCATGAAGATTGCACTCCTGAGCTGTGAGAACCAAATTCTGGAATCCTATTGACTTGAAGAAGATGACAAAGAGAAGAAGGGCAGTGAGCAAATTGTTGATCTAACTTGAATGCATCTTCTTCTAACATATAGTACACGTACATGGAGTGATTATATACACTCCTTGGAGTCCCCTCATGGTATTCCATGACTCCTAAAAACCAGATTGATTTGAAAAATAGTCATGGGATGAGTTTGTTGTAACTTATTCCCTTTTCCTACAATCTTGGAATTGAGGAATCAAAATTAATTTGGTTGGATTTTTGGTAGGATATTTCAACCACCCGATTCTTGTATTTTGATCCTTATATTACATCTCAAATAAAAGATAAAACATGAATAAACATGTGAATATACAAGAGTATATGATAAGCCTTAAGATTTTCCATAAGAATAAAGTTCTCTTCAAGACGTGAACCTTAATTTGTCTATGAAACATCCTTTCTTCAACCATGATGAAGGCTTGTTGATCTCCCATATTCACATGCATACGTAAAAATGATTTTGAAGCCTCTACCATTGATGGTCTCTTTGCTTATTTGATAGTGTTTGAACTCACTGGTCTTGCTCTCTTTGTTTGGTAGTGCAAATCAACAAATTCTATTTCTGTTTATAACTCCTAGCATTGTTGTGATATCTGATGCCAAAGGTTCTGCCACTTTCACCATTTGTTCAAATATTCGAGTGAATTCTTTGCTCATTTAATACTTTTTCTTCTCTTGATACCCTTTTGAATTTTTTTTTGATATTAGTTAAGGTTGTTCTATATAACTGATCAATGAACTCTTTGTTATCTAATCCTCTCTCATCCCATACGAGTAAGAACATATGAACTCGTCCAAAAAAACTCTCTCATGCTTATTGACTTTACTTTCCATCTATGCAAATATAACAAATAGTCTATCAAATAAATTTACAATTTTGAATATAATTGTTTTAACAATATCCCTATTCATAAAGGCAATAATAAGAAAATAATGCTACCATAACTAAAATGATAGATAGCTAAATACATCTTTAAGTAGATATAGAAGAACATATGAAAAATAGATAGATAAATGAACAAATCAATAGATAGTTAGCGAGATAAATAGATATATGATTAAACGTATGGATAGATGAAGTTAGCAGTATAGATGGATATATGATTGAACATATGGGTAGATTAATATATGAATAAATGTATGGATAGATAAATCAATAAATAGATAAATAAATGAGTAGATAGATGAATAATTGAATGGATAGATAAATGAATAGATAGATAAATAGATGGATATATAAATAAATGAATAAGTGAATGGATGGATAGATGAATATATAGATAGATGCATATATACATAGATGAATAAATAAATGGATAAATAGGCAAATATATATATATATATATATATATATATATATATATATATATATATATATATATATATATATATATATAGGTAGGTAGGTAGATAGATAGATAGATAGATAGATAGATCCATAGATAGATAGATAGATAGATAGATAGATAGACAGATAGACAGATAGACAAATAGATAGATAGATAGACAAATAGACAGACAAACAGATAGACAGATAGACAGATAGATAGATATACAGATAGACAGACAGACAGATAGACAGATAGACAGACAGACAGATAGATAGACAACAGACAGATAGATAGACAGACAGACAGACAGACAGATAGATAGATAGATAGATAGATAGATAGATAGATAGATAGATAGATAGATAGATAGATAGATAGATAGATAGATAGATAGATAGATAGATAGATAGATAGATGAATAGATAGATAGATAGATAGATAGATAGATAGATAGATAGATAGATAGATAGATAGATAGATAGATAGATAGATAGATAGATAGATAGATAGATAGATAGACAGAGAGATAACAGCGGGTATCGTAACAAACGAGAACTATGTCATAAAAAGAGAACACCCTCTTCAAAAATCAAGCAAATGGCAATTTATGTTTGAGATTCCTTTATACCAGTATACATATATTTCAAAAATGAAGTGAAAACATGTGATTTTTTGACATTTTTTGTCATTTTCTCATAAAAAAAGAGCTCAAAATGTAGTCAAAATTTCACTAGATAAGACATTGACATGTCCAAAATCTATATTATAAGACATTGACATGTCCAAAATCTATATGATAAGACATTGACATGTCTAAAATCTATATAAAGAATGTAAAACTGAATAATTCTTATACAAAAATAACATTTAAGACATATTTTCAATGGGTGGATATCTGATTGTTATTCAAAATCGCTATGAAACATGGTTTCATTAACATAACTACTTCGAGGCATTTACATAAGCACTAAAAATGTTAGAGAGTTTCAATGCAACTCACAACTATGTCGATCTATGTCTACACCCTCATCATCTGATGCACTTGATTCAGTCTCATACTGTTGAGAGCTCTCTTCTTCTTCTTCTATATCCAGAAGAGCTCTATCTTCATCCACGTACATACCAAATTCTGCAGGATCATGCACAAATCTTCTTGTTTGCCTATGATTTGTTGTACCACATACATCTCGAAGCTTTTGTTTTATCATATTGATGGTTGCTTTCCTTAAGTGACCTGTTTTTGTCAAGGAAAAATCATAAACAAGAATATCTACATCATCCATTTTAAGAGTGGATGTGCTTTGAATATTCTTTTTCTTTTTTGAGCCTGTTCGTTTAGTATCACACACCATTTCTAAGTTATTTACCTGTGAATGCATTACTACTTTTAGTGTAATATCAATGCACCATCAAAGCCTCTATTCTTCTCTGATCAATATCTTTAGTTATCTCTAAAACCTTTGCAATCCAAAATGGTATGGTAGCCTCATCACCATTAGCAAGTACTGCAATAAGTGTTCCAACATTTATCTCTATTAAATTTCCTTGCCATCTTGCTTCTGCCTATTTTGTCATCCTTGTGCCTACATAAATATTTCTTTCTAGTGGATGTATAAAACTTTGAAGTGCATCTACATTACATGCTTGGGCCACATTCATGGATCTTTGTGTACAAAAATCCCATGTGAATGGAACATCAACTGGCCAATGACCTGCAATTGTATACTGTATAATCTCTTCTTGATGATTGAAAAAGTCCTCCCACCAAGATACATCTTGATCTCCAACATATTTTTTTGCACGCTCAATATGTCTCTTCTTTTCAATGAGTGCATGCATCCAGCTTTTACTTTGATCAACCACATTTCCACATCTTTCTATATTGTTTTTATCTTCATATGGTGATTGTTCTGCACCATACACAGACAAATTAGGCACCTGCAATAAGAATCTGCATCCCTCTTTAGGCTCCCACCCAATAGAAGATGAATACTGCTTTGCAAATAAAAGGTTTATTTCATCAACCCTCCTCATCAAGAATACATGGTTGAAACCAATATTGTGCAATGGAGTCAAAACCTTAGCACTATTATCAAGGCCCATTGAGCAAAAGTGCTTAAAGTTATAAATCTGTGTGAGGTGTTGAACTTCTGGTTTTGGAGTATATGTGAAATCAACTCAGATAAAATCGGAAGAGTAAAAGCATTGTTACGTGCCAACTTCTTAGAGAAAGTACTGAACATTTGATCAATGTGATCATGAGTGTGCCCAACCAGAAGGAAATTTACCTTAACCTTCTGAAATACCTGTTTATCAACAAGCATGCTTAAATATCCAAAGACTGTAGAATTTTTATTCTCTCTTGCAATATTATCAAGTTGCAAATATAGAGTTGGTGGCAAAAGACCCTTCCATGATTGCAAAACCCGATGAATGACAATAACTGTAAGGTTGGATCATTATGCACATTCACATATGTGAAGAAAACCTTGGACATTACAGTTCCATTGTATACCAAAGCACCAACCAAATGCATTTGCACAAGGAGTTCATCTCCAATGTCCTTAGGGATGCGATAAAAATGTGGCAAACAAGTTTTTTTTTAATCCATACCATCGATCAACAAACACATATAACGCTCCGGATTTCTGAGTGCTTTACTTCGATGATGAATTGCTTTCTTTCTCTCTAAAGCTTGACTCTCACGATGGTTGTTAAGAAGGTTTTTAAAATTATCCTTTTCTTGTGGTGTTGTAGCCCCCTTTGCCATGTTTTTCAAAGTGGCGCAAACTGAACATTCACCCATTCTAACTTTAGGATGAATAGACACATTGTTAAAATCTTGCTTCCATAATCGAGTAAAGTGATGATACAACACATACTTCTCATTTCTATTTTCCATGTCTTCTCTATATATTTGAAATACCTCTCAACGAGTAAAGTTATCTGACAAGTGCAACCTTCCAGTTGTAGGCATAACCTCACAATGCAAGCTAAAATAGTTCATCATCCAATTCATTGCATGACATCCAACAGATCCTTTGGTCCCAACATGGAACGTATCCAAAATGAGATCCCCATTCATAAGCCCCTGTTGAACCCTATGTATTCTAAAATTTCCCACACCCATTGCAATTTTAAATGGAGCCCTACAACATCGCATCCCTTAACTAAAGAAATATTCAAAAGCAACACATGTTACTGACATGTTATCCTCAATCATTTGCATGTGAGAAACAAGGTATATATCCTGCCTTTCACTATCTAAATGGAGGAATTTTGCTCTTAGGTGCTTTAGTTTCTTCATTCCTAAATTGTACAAACATTTCAAACCACAACAATGCTTCACAATATCCAATGCAATCTGTCTATATGAAGTAAGAAATTTAAATCTTTTTTGACTTACTTCACGAGGCCTTCTTTTAAAACGTAGACTGGGCTTGCTTTGCCTTTTCGTTGCTCCACATGCACTTGAGTCAGAAGGGAGATCAATGGTTGGATCATATGGGAGATCAAGAGGTGCATTTGGTTGAGCAACATTGCACTATGAATTGGATAACTTAAATGACTCAACAGAAAACATAGAATTATCACCACGTTCTAAACCATAGGGATCATCACTTATGAGGAAAGGGTCAACTGAGAACAATGAATCCGAAACTGTATCAATATGAGTAGAGGAAGCTGATGCCCAAGCATCCACTGAAAAGATTGAGCTCATCTTCACTTAGTTCAAAGAAGACTGACGATGAATTACCTTTTTAAATTAGTAGAAGTCCGAGATCAAGTGAAGATGTCACATCAAATGTCACATCAAGTAGATATGAAATCAAAAGTTCATGAAAGTACATTAAAGTGCATTAAACATCAAATTACATTAAAGCACTTAAAGCCTAAAATTAAAGTACTTAATTACTCAGATATACACTAATAAGGGAACCAAAGATTTGATTCACTTTTGAAAGATGAGATACACAGTTGATTTCAAACTAGATATGAGTCATTGAGTTTTAGCATTATGAGTGAATCAAAATATATCCAAGTTGAGTTCCAATTGGATTAGATATTAAAATTGTTGGGAGTAGTGCCATTGAAGACTTTACAAGAAGAAATTTTACCTTTGGTTAAGATTTCAAGGATTAGGTTTTATTGTGGTATTGGCTAGATCTCAAAGAGGTTTGGAGCACAAGATGGTGTACACGGAAAGTATATGAAAGAATTATGTGTAAAAGCTATATCGGCATCAAACCGCTTGTTACAAAAGATTTTCAAATGAATTTTGAATCTAAGATTTGCCTGAACGTTGGATGCTATAAGATAGCTTCATTTGATTTTCTCTTTTATGCAAAGACAATGAGTGACTACGTTTTTGTTTTTACAAAAACAAATTATGTATTTGATCTTGAAATTTCCAACCTATTTTATTGTTCAAGACGTTTGAATCCCAAAGGTCTTTGTTGAACGTTTATTCATACATTGATTTTTCTTTTCAACAACATGTTACAAGATAAATGTGAATATGAACTGAAGTGAAAAGGATAAGACTATAAAGATGCCATTAATCTCCCATATTCAACACAACTTAGACTTGATTTTTCCCCAAGTAGTAGATTCTAACAAACAATTTATACATGAGATTAGCCTTCCTCATGTACATACCATACTCTTGCCGTTGAAGTGTAAATTTCATGAAAATGTAAAATTAAATAGTTGCAAGGTTCTATCGGCACATCACTAAACTCGAGGTGAAACAACCTATTTGTGTGAGTGGTATTTCCTAGTTAGATAAGTTGACAGATCTAGTTACAACTGGATTCATTCAGTTAGATCCAGTTAGTTTCTGGTTCAAGTAACCCAATTGTCTATAAATAGCATAGGAGGAGATCATTCTCATTTCCAAAATCCGCGAGCAAGAGAGAGCAACAGAGCACAGACAACAATGGAGCACAGAGCTCAGCAAACTAGCAAGGCAACTCTCATGTAGAAGAAGAATGTTGGCAAGAGTACAAAGAGGTAGACAAATCATACCACAAAAGTGTGAAGAGAGATGGTGGATGCAATCCAAAGATGAGTTGGTGCTGCAACAACCAGCTTCACACCAGCCAACTGAGACTTCAGAGTTGATTAGTAGACCCTTTGAGCTTCCTAAATCCACCAAAATATCATCCAAGTACTTTGGAACATGTATCCCAAAAGTTTAAGTCAATACAGACTAGTTGCGAAATGACTAGCTCCCAAAACTTGCTATTTTTGGACATACACTTGCTGGAAAAAATGAATAGTGCTCTCAACCTGGTAGGAATTAGAAACATTCCTTTTGGGCATAGCAAATAGACTTAGCAAGCTTCCCAATCCAAGTTAAAACACTTCAAATGATGGACTGAGCACTGAGAACAAGTTTCAACAATTTCTGGAACCTCCCCACAATTCTTGGGGCTCTGCAGAGATAGACCAATAAGCAATAAAATGCCGATATCTCCAAAAGTATTAATTCAATGACCTTGAAAATTTATATGCACAAAGTAGACAGTACCAGCTATCCAACGCAAGTTAAATCACTAAAAAAGGTTCAGTAGAACTCGAGATATGACCTTCTGAAGTTACTGCTCTGAGTGAGTATAGCAGAGAACAAAACAGAGAAGTAGATGATGATAAATGTATAGATTCACATATGATTACAACCACATTGGCAATGAATCTTTGCACAATGGGAGTAGAATGATAGAGCTATGGAGTAAGCTCTTCAATCTCTACAAAATGACATGAAGTGGTCACGTACAAGGCTTGCTAATCGCCTCTTCCTTCTTGCTCCTTTTATAGCTATTCTTGGAGGGAGTTTTGAATTCGAATTCAAATGGCTCCACCTAAAAGTGATCCCCAAAGTTAGGAGATATTCCCTCAGCTCCAAAATTCGTGATTTTAGGTAGATAGGGCCACAACTTTTCTTTTACATCATGGATGAGGTAAGCTATACTCTTCCTTTTTCTTTTTTCAATTACAAGAGATAAAAATGAACTCTTTTACAAGAGGTGTTCACATGACTACTCATGTGACTTACAAATGAGGATAATATCAAATATATCAAGCATGTAGGCTTGGGCAAAATGCACCAACAGCTCCCCCTCAAGCCTAACATGCTTGGCCTTCAAATAAGTCTTCAATTGTCCTTGATTTCCTGCAAGCCAATCATCAACTTGAATCTACTTAACTTCGTACCATCAAGAGCTTTAGTCAACATGTCGGCACATTGCATATCTGTAGAGACATAGGATAGTTGAATATCCTTTCTCATTAGCTTCTCCCTTACGTAATGGTAGTGGACTTCAATATGCTTGGTTCTAGCATGGTATACCGGATTAGCTGCTAGATGTAGTGAGCTTGTGTTGTCACCAAAAATGTGAGGTGTTGAAGAATGAAGTCCAAGATCTGTGTACAAAGACTTTAACCACATGATTTCTTGAGTTGCATTAGCCAAACCTCTATATTCGGCTTCGGTAGAAGATAATGCCACGGTTGGTTGCTTCTTCGATGACCAAGAAATGATTTTTGAACCTGCAAATGATATATACCCTGATGTGCTTCTTCTATCATCTTTAGATCCGGCCCAATCTGCGTCTGAGTAGACCTTTAGCTCAATATCTGAAGTATATGAATAGAACAAACCTTCGTTCATGGTCCCCTTTAGGTACTTGAGGACTCGCTTGGCCGCTTCCATATGTGGTCTTCTCGGCTTATGCATAAACTGACTCAATATGCTAACACTATAGCATATATCCACCCTTGTGAGTGTTGCATAGTTCAAACTTCCAACCAAGCTTTGATAGCTTGTGATGTCTTCAATTGGCTCTCCTTCATAAGCACTAAGCTTATGATTTTGCTCCATAGGTGTACCTGCACACTTGGTATTTTCCATCTTGAACTTGACGAGCATGTCATGGACATACTTCCTTTGTGTGATGTATATACCTGAATCTGTGTAGATCAACTCCAATCCAAGAAAATAAGTGAGTGGTCCGAGGTCACTTATTTTGAACTCCTCCTTCATTTGAATCTTTACCTGTTTGATTCCTTCAAGATCATTGCCTGTGATAATAATATCATCAACATACACACATAAATAGATCACTTCAGATCCATTCCTCTTTATGAACAAAGAGGTATCCGCCTTGCTAGCTTTGAATCCTTGGTCCTGCAAATAAGTCACCAATCTGAAATTCCAAGCTCTTGGAGCTTGCTTCAATCCATACAAAGCTTTCTTTAGTTTGCATACATAGTTAGGATGATGTGCATCCTCATATCCAGGAGGTTGTGCCATATACACTTCCTCAGAAATCCATCCATTCAAGAAAGCATTCTTTACATCAAGTTGATAAAGATTCCAATTTCTAGATGCAGCAAGACTTATGAGAACCCTAATTGTAGGCATTTTTGCAATAGGAGAGAAAGTCTCCTCATAATCAATACCATGGGTTTGAGCAAACCCTTTAGCAACTAACCTTGCTTTGTGTCTATTTATACTTCCATCTGGATTCCTCTTGATTTTGTATATCCATCGAGATCCGATTATCTTCATAGATGGCTTGTTAGGTACAAGCTCCCAAGTGTCATTCTCCTTCAAGGCTTCCATTTCTTCATCCATTGCATCTCTCCAAGCTTTCTTGCTTTGTGCTTCTTCAAATGTGGTAGGTTCTTCATTGGTTGAATCCTTTGCAATGTAGATTGAGTGCTTTGTGACCAAAGAAGTATCATAACCAAACCTCTCTGGTTTCTTCTTCTCCCTTGAAGACCTTCTAAGTGGTTGATGTGAGCTCTCGGGTCCATATGTAGCATCCTGCATCTTTGCTTTACCTTTGTTCTTCCATAGCTTTAGTCTTTCCAAGTCTTCTAGGTCAATCTCCGAATCACTTTCTTCAAGCTGCTTTGGTTCCTTTGGTTGAAGTGATGGAAAGTCTTCATCCAAGTCATACGGCAGCTTCACTTTCCTGTCATCATCAAACCATGATTTGTTTTCATCAAAAATTACATCTCTACTCACAGAAAATCCTTTATTGGTTGGATTGTACAATCTATATCCTTTTTGGTTTTGATCATAACCAATGAATACACACTTCTCTGCCTTGGGATCCAATTTCCCTCTTACTTGAGAAGGAATGTGAGCATAGGCTAAGCATCCAAAGATTTTACAATGCTCTAGACTAGGTCTTCTTCCATTCCACACTTCATATGGAGTGGTTCCATCTAGTGACTTAGATGGAAGTCTATTTATGAGATATGTGGCTATAGACACAGCCTCTGCCCATAGGTAGTTCGGCAATCCCTTTTCGTTGAGCATGGACCTTGCAGCTTCGACAATAGCTCTGTTCCTCCTCTCTGCTACACCATTGAGTTCGGGTGTATACCTTGTAGTGACTTCCCTTTTAATGCCTCTTTCATGCAAGAAGGCATCAAATTCAGAAGAGAAGTATTCTCCTCCACCATCTGATCTGAGTCGTTTCAAAGTCCTACCTGTTTGGTTTTCAACAAGAGCAATATACTTCTTAAAGCAATTAAACACTTCATCCTTGTGCTTCATGAAAAACAAAATGGTCCACCTGCTACAATCATCTATGAAAGACACATAATATCTTGAGCCTGATATAGATGGCTCCTTACTTGGACCCCACACATCTGTGTGCACTAGATCCAAAGGATTTTGATACATATATCCTTTCTTATTGAAAGGTTGTCTATGAGCCTTGCCGAGTTGACAAGCTTCACACTTATAAATCATGTGTTGCCTTGTGATATTAGGCAAACCAAGTACACTTTGGTCCCTGCAAATCTGTTTGAGTGTCCTCTCACCAATGTGAGCAAGCCTTTTGTGCCATATCTCCAACTCTGTAAGAGTTTGAGATCCATAGCTAAACAAAGCTATGTTCTTTGTATCTTCCACTTCAAAAGTGAAAAACCTTCCTGTCTTTTCTCCTTTGGCAATCCTTCGAAAGCCTTGCCTTGGGTCTTCAACACATGCTCCAAATCGATTGAATCTAACCTGCAATCCTTTTTCAACAATCTGTCCAACACTTATTAAATTTTTGGTAATTGTAGGGACATACAAGACTTTGCTTAAGAGGTTCATATTCCCATCTGATGTCTTCACATTACCTATCTTCTCCACTGAGTGCTTTGTGTCATCTCCTGTCTGCACTTCATGCTTGTTATGAGGATCTTCCAAATCAGAAAGTAAAGCCACATTTTCTGCTACATGGTTCGAGCATCCCGAATCAATGTAAAATATGTGATCATCATCCTTACCCTTCTTCGCTGATAGATTCATAATCAATAATGAATCTTCTTGACTTTGGTCCTCTGCATAGTTATTGTAATCTCTTCTTCCTCTGTGGCCACTTTGATAGTTGTTGTTGTTGTAATTGTTGTTGTAGTAGTTGTTGTTGTTGTAGCCTCCATTGTATCTACCTCTATTTGATCCATAGCCACCTCTATTGAATCCTCTTCCTCTTGAGTTCCTCGGGTTCCTGAAACATTCTTCAGTAGTATGGTTAGATAAGCCACATATGTTGCAAGGTTGAGATGATTGGAATCTCCCCCTGCCTTGCTTTCCACCTCTGCCTCTTCCTCTAGCTCTTCCTCTACCTGCAAAGTTTGCTTGGAAAGAGCTTCCTTCATCTTCATTCTTCCTATTCTTTGACTTGTCCTTGACCTTAGCTTTATCAGAATATAAGGCAGAAGTTTGATTACCTCTTGAGGACTCACCACCTTTGCTAATCTTTGCTTCATGAGTGAAGAGTTGGCCCATGAGTGTGTTGAGGTCGGGTACATGCATATCCATGTATAAATCCATGGCTGTTGTGAATGACTCCCACTTGTCGTCTGCTTTGATTCCATTCATGATTTGTCTTATGATTTGCTCCTCTTCAATTACCTCTCCAATGCTTCCAAGTTGGTCGGAAATCTCCTTCATCTTTGTGACATAATCAGTCACATTTTGCTTCGGGCTTTTCTTCATTGTTGTGAACTCCATCCACAATTGGTTCTTCCTTGCTCGAGTGTTGGAAGAGAAGAAAGAAGCAAGTGCATTCCAGGTCTCTCTTGATGTCTTGCATCCCTTGACATGAGGTAAAAGAAAATCAGAGATTGAGTTTAGAATATAGGACCTTGCAAGTGCATCCTTCGAACACCAATTCGAAAGTCCTTCCATTTCTTCATGTGATGGTTGCCCTTTGTTCCTCATGGTTGGCATTGCTTCATCTCCGGATATGAATCCATATAGATTCCTCCCTTGAAGGTAAGCCTCCATCCTTAGAGACCATGCCGGGTAGTTGTTTCGATCCAATTTGTCAATTGTTGATGGAAATCCATCTCCCATGTTGCTTGACTATGCTCTGATACCACTGTGAAGAGAGATGGTGGATGCAATCCAAAGATGAGTTGGTGCTGCTACAACCAGCTTCACACCAGCCAACTGAGACTTCAGAGTTGATTAGTAGACCCTTTGAGCTTCCTAAATCCACCAAAATATCAGCCAAGTACTTTGGAACATGTATCCCAAAAGTTTAAGTCAAGACATACTAGTTGCGAAATGACTAGCTCCCAAAACTTTCTATTTTTGGACATACACCTGCTGGAAAAAATGAACAGTGCTCTCAACCTGGTAGGAATTAGAAAAATTCCTTTTGGGCATAGCAAATAGACTTAGCAAGCTTCCCAATCCAAGTTAAAACACTTCAGATGATGGACTGAGCACTGAGAATAAGTTTCAACAATTTCTGGAACCTCCCCACAAATCTCGGGGCTCTGCAGAGATAGACCAGTAAGCAATAAAATGCAGATAGCTCCAAAGGTATTAACTCAATGACCTTGAAAATTCATATGCACAAAGTAGACAGTACAGGCTATCCAACGCAAGTTAAATCACTGAAAAAGGTTCAGTAGAACTCGCGATATGACCTTCTAAAGTTACTGCTCTGAGTGAGTATAGCAGAGAACAAAACAAGGAAGTAGATGATGATAAATGTATAGATTCACATATGATTACAACCACATTGGCAATGAATCTTTGCACAATGGGAGTAGAATCATAGAGCTATGGAGTAAGCTCTTCAATCTCTACAAAATGACATGAAGTGGTCACGTACAAGGCTTGCTAATCGCCTCTTTCTTCTTGCTCCTTTTATAGCTATTCTTGGAGGGAGTTTTGAATTCGAATTCAAATGGCTCCACCTAAAAGTGATCCCCAAAGTTAGGAGATATTCCCTCAGCTCCAAAATTCGTGATTTTAGGTAGATAGGGCCACGACTTTTCTTTTACATCATGGATGAGGTAAGCTATACTCTTCCTTTTTCTTTTTTCAATTACAAGAGATAAAAATGAACTCTTTTACAAGAGGTGTTCACATGACTACTCATGTGACTTACAAATGAGGATAATATCAAATATATCAAGCATGTAGGCTTGGGCAAAATGCACCAACAGCTCCCCCTCAAGCCTAACATGCTTGGCCTTCAAATAAGTCTTCAATTGTCCTTGATTTCCTGCAAGCCAATCATCAACTCGAATCTACTTAACTTCGTACCATCAAGAGCTTTAGTCAACATGTCGGCACATTGCATATCTGTAGAGACATAGGATAGTTGAATATCCTTGCTCATTAGCTTCTCCCTTACGTAATGGTAGTGGACTTCAATATGCTTGGTTCTAGCATGGTATACCGGATTAGCTGCTAGATGTAGTGAGCTTGTGTTGTCACCAAAAATGTGAGGTGTTGAAGAATGAAGTCCAAGATCTGTGTACAAAGACTTTAACCACATGATTTCTTGAGTTGCATTAGCCAAACCTCTATATTCGGCTTCGGTAGAAGATAATGCCACGGTTGGTTGCTTCTTCGATGACCAAGAAATGATTTTTGAACCTGCAAATGATATATACCCTGATGTGCTTCTTCTATCATCTTTAGATCCGGCCCAATCTGCATCTGAGTAGACCTTTAGCTCAATATCTGAAGTATATGAATAGAACAAACCTTCGTTCATGGTCCCCTTTAGGTACTTGAGGACTCGCTTGGCCGCTTCCATATGTGGTCTTCTCGGCTTATGCATAAACTGACTCAATATGCTAACACTATAGCATATATCCACCCTTGTGAGTGTTGCATAGTTCAAACTTCCAACCAAGCTTTGATAGCTTATGATGTCTTCAATTGGCTCTCCTTCATAAGCACTAAGCTTATGATTTTGCTCCATAGGTGTACCTGCACACTTGGTATTTTCCATCTTGAACTTGACGAGCATGTCATGGACATACTTCCTTTGTGTGATGTATATACCTGAATCTGTGTAGATCAACTCCAATCCAAGAAAATAAGTGAGTGGTCCGAGGTCACTTATTTTGAACTCCTCCTTCATTTGAATCTTTACCTGTTTGATTCCTTCAAGATCATTGCCTGTGATAATAATATCATCAACATACACACATAAATAGATCACTTCAGATCCATTCCTCTTTATGAACAAAGAGGTATCCGCCTTGCTAGCTTTGAATCCTTGGTCCTGCAAATAAGTCACCAATCTGAAATTCCAAGCTCTTGGAGCTTGCTTCAATCCATACAAAGCTTTCTTTAGTTTGCATACATAGTTAGGATGATGTGCATCCTCATATCCAGGAGGTTGTGCCATATACACTTCCTCAGAAATCCATCCATTCAAGAAAGCATTCTTTACATCAAGTTGATAAAGATTCCAATTTCTAGATGCAGCAAGACTTATGAGAACCCTAATTGTAGGCATTTTTGCAATAGGAGAGAAAGTCTCCTCATAATCAATACCATGGGTTTGAGCAAACCCTTTAGCAACTAACCTTGCTTTGTGTCTATTTATACTTCCATCTGGATTCCTCTTGATTTTGTATATCCATCGAGATCCGATTATCTTCATAGATGGCTTGTTAGGTACAAGCTCCCAAGTGTCATTCTCCTTCAAGGCTTCCATTTCTTCATCCATTGCAACTCTCCAAGCTTTGTTGCTTTGTGCTTCTTCAAATGTGGTAGGTTCTTCATTGGTTGAATCCTTTGCAATGTAGATTGAGTGCTTTGTGACCAAAGAAGTATCATAACCAAACCTCTCTGGTTTCTTCTTCTCCCTTGAAGACCTTCTAAGTGGTTGATGTGAGCTCTCGGGTCCATATGTAGCATCCTGCATCTTTGCTTTACCTTTGTTCTTCCATATCTTTAGTCTTTCCAAGTCTTCTAGGTCAATCTCCGAATCACTTTCTTCAAGCTGCTTTGGTTCCTTTGGTTGAAGTGATGGAAAGTCTTCATCCAAGTCATACGGCAGCTTCACTTTCCTGTCATCATCAAACCATGATTTGTTTTCATCAAAAATTACATCTCTACTCACAGAAAATCCTTTATTGGTTGGATTGTACAATCTATATCCTTTTTGGTTTTGATCATAACCAATGAATACACACTTCTCTGCCTTGGGATCCAATTTCCCTCTTACTTGAGAAGGAATGTGAGCATAGGCTAAGCATCCAAAGATTTTACAATGCTCTAGACTAGGTCTTCTTCCATTCCACACTTCATATGGAGTGGTTCCATCTAGTGACTTAGATGGAAGTCTATTTATGAGATATGTGGCTGTAGACACAGCCTCTGCCCATAGGTAGTTCGGCAATCCCTTTTCGTTGAGCATGGACCTTGCAGCTTCGACAATAGCTCTATTCCTCCTCTCTGCTACACCATTGAGTTCGGGTGTATACCTTGTAGTGACTTCCCTTTTAATGCCTCTTTCATGCAAGAAGGCATCAAATTCAGAAGAGAAGTATTCTCCTCCACCATCTGATCTGAGTCGTTTCAAAGTCCTACCTGTTTGGTTTTCAACAAGAGCAATATACTTCTTAAAGCAATTAAACACTTCATCCTTGTGCTTCATGAAAAACAAAATGGTCCACCTGCTACAATCATCTATGAAAGACACATAATATCTTGAGCCTGATATAGATGGCTCCTTACTTGGACCCCACACATCTGTGTGCACTAGATCCAAAGGATTTTGATACATATATCCTTTCTTATTGAAAGGTTGTCTATGAGCCTTGCCGAGTTGACAAACTTCACACTTATAAATCATGTGTTGCCTTGTGATATTAGGCAAACCAAGTACACTTTGGTCCCTGCAAATCTGTTTGAGTGTCCTCTCACCAATGTGAGCAAGCCTTTTGTGCCATATCTCCAACTCTGTAAGAGTTTGAGATCCATAGCTAAACAAAGCTATGTTCTTTGTATCTTCCACTTCAAAAGTGAAAAACCTTCCTGTCTTTTCTCCTTTGGCAATCCTTCGAAAGCCTTGCCTTGGGTCTTCAACACATGCTCCAAATCGATTGAATCTAACCTGCAATCCTTTTTCAACAATCTGTCCAACACTTATTAAATTTTTGGTAATTGTAGGGACATACAAGACTTTGCTTAAGAGGTTCATATTCCCATCTGATGTCTTCACATTACCTATCTTCTCCACTGAGTGCTTTGTGTCATCTCCTGTCTGCACTTCATGCTTGTTATGAGGATCTTCCAAATCAGAAAGTAAAGCCACATTTCCTGCTACATGGTTCGAGCATCCCGAATCAATGTAAAATATGTGATCATCATCCTTACCCTTCTTCGTTGATAGATTAATAATCAATAATGAATCTTCTTGACTTTGGTCCTCTGCATAGTTATTGTAATCTCTTCTTCCTCTATGGCCACTTTGATAGTTGTTGTTGTTGTAATTGTTGTTGTAGTAGTAGTTGTTGTTGTAGCCTCCATTGTATCTACCTCTATTTGATCCATAGCCACCTCTATTGAATCCTCTTCCTCTTGAGTTCCTCGGGTTCCTGAAACATTCTTCAGTAGTATGGTTAGATAAGCCACATATGCTGCAAGGTTGAGATGATTGGAATCTCCCCCTGCCTTGCTTTCCACCTCTGCCTCTTCCTCTAGCTCTTCCTCTACCTGCAAAGTTTGCTTGGAAAGAGCTTCCTTCATCTTCATTCTTCCTATTCTTTGACTTGTCCTTGACCTTAGCTTTATCAGAATATAAGGCAGAAGTTTGCTTACCTCTTGAGGACTCACCACCTTTGCTAATCTTTGCTTCATGAGTGAAGAGTTGGCCCATGAGTGTGTTGAGGTCGGGTACATGCATATCCATGTATAAATCCATGGCTGTTGTGAATGACTCCCACTTGTCGTCTGCTTTGATTCCATTCATGATTTGTCTTATGATTTGCTCCTCTTCAATTACCTCTCCAATGCTTCCAAGTTGGTCGGAAATCTCCTTCATCTTTGTGACATAATCAGTCACATTTTGCTTCGGGCTTTTCTTCATTGTTGTGAACTCCATCCACAATTGGTTCTTCCTTGCTCAAGTGTTGGAAGAGAAGAAAGAAGCAAGTGCATTCCAGGTCTCTCTTGATGTCTTGCATCCCTTGACATGAGGTAAAAGAAAATCAGAGATTGAGTTTAGAATATAGGACCTTGCAAGTGCATCCTTCGAACACCAATTCGAAAGTCCTTCCATTTCTTCATGTGATGGTTGCCCTTTGTTCCTCATGGTTGGCATTGCTTCATCTCCGGATATGAATCCATATAGATTCCTCCCTTGAAGGTAAGCCTCCATCCTTAGAGACCATGCCGGGTAGTTGTTTCGATCCAATTTGTCAATTGTTGATGGAAATCCATCTCCCATGTTGCTTGACTATGCTCTGATACCACTGTGAAGAGAGATGGTGGATGCAATCCAAAGATGAGTTGGTGCTGCTACAACCAGCTTCACACCAGCCAACTGAGACTTCAGAGTTGATTAGTAGACCCTTTGAGCTTCCTAAATCCACCAAAATATCAGCCAAGTACTTTGGAACATGTATCCCAAAAGTTTAAGTCAAGACAGACTAGTTGCGAAATGACTAGCTCCCAAAACTTGCTATTTTTGGACATACACTTGCTGGAAAAAATGAATAGTGCTCTCAACCTGGTAGGAATTAGAAAAATTCCTTTTGGGCATAGCAAATAGACTTAGCAAGCTTCCCAATCCAAGTTAAAACACTTCAAATGATGGACTGAGCACTGAGAACAAGTTTCAACAATTTCGGGAACCTCCCCACAATTCTCGGGGCTCTGCAGAGATAGACCAGTAAGCAATAAAATGCAGATAGCTCCAAAAGTATTAATTCAATGACCTTGAAAATTTATATGCACAAAGTATATAGTACAGGCTATCCAACGCAAGTTAAATCACTGAAAAAGGTTCAGTAGAACTCGCGATATGACCTTCTAAAGTTACTGCTCTGAGTGAGTATAGCAGAGAACAAAACAGAGAAGTAGATGATGATAAATGTATAGATTCACATATGATTACAACCACATTGGCAATGAATCTTTGCACAATGGGAGTAGAATGATAGAGCTATGGAGTAAGCTCTTCAATCTCTACAAAATGACATGAAGTGGTCACGTACAAGGCTTGCTAATCGCCTCTTTCTTCTTGCTCCTTTTATAGCTATTCTTGGAGGGAGTTTTGAATTCGAATTTGAAATGGCTCCACCTAAAAGTGATCCCCAAAGTTAGGAGATATTCCCTCAGCTCCAAAATTCGTGATTTTAGGTAGATAGGGCCACGACTTTTCTTTTACATCATGGATGAGGTAAGCTATACTCTTCCTTTTTCTTTTTTCAATTACAAGAGATAAAAATGAACTCTTTTACAAGAGGTGTTCACATGACTACTCATGTGACTTACAAATGAGGATAATATCAAATATATCAAGCATGTAGGCTTGGGCAAAATGCACCAACAGCTCCCCCTCAAGCCTAACATGCTTGGCCTTCAAATAAGTCTTCAATTGTCCTTGATTTGCTGCAAGCCAATCATCAACTTGAATCTACTTAACTTCGTACCATCAAGAGCTTTAGTCAACATGTCGGCACATTGCATATCTGTAGAGACATAGGATAGTTGAATATCCTTGCTCATTAGCTTCTCCCTTACGTAATGGTAGTGGACTTCAATATGCTTGGTTCTAGCATGGTATACCGGATTAGCTGCTAGATGTAGTGAGCTTGTGTTGTCACCAAAAATGTGAGGTGTTGAAGAATGAAGTCCAAGATCTGTGTACAAAGACTTTAACCACATGATTTCTTGAGTTGCATTAGCCAAACCTCTATATTCGGCTTCGGTAGAAGATAATGCCACGGTTGGTTGCTTCTTCGATGACCAAGAAATGATTTTTGAACCTGCAAATGATATATACCCTGATGTGCTTCTTCTATCATCTTTAGATCCGGCCCAATCTGCGTCTGAGTAGACCTTTAGCTCAATATCTGAAGTATATGAATAGAACAAACCTTCGTTCATGGTCCCCTTTAGGTACTTGAGGACTCGCTTGGCCGCTTCCATATGTGGTCTTCTCGGCTTATGCATAAACTGACTCAATATGCTAACACTATAGCATATATCCACCCTTGTGAGTGTTGCATAGTTCAAACTTCCAACCAAGCTTTGATAGCTTGTGATGTCTTCAATTGGCTCTCCTTCATAAGCACTAAGCTTATGATTTTGCTCCATAGGTGTACCTGCACACTTGGTATTTTCCATCTTGAACTTGACGAGCATGTCATGGACATACTTCCTTTGTGTGATGTATATACCTGAATCTGTGTAGATCAACTCCAATCCAAGAAAATAAGTGAGTGGTCCGAGGTCACTTATTTTGAACTCCTCCTTCATTTGAATCTTTACCTGTTTGATTCCTTCAAGATCATTGCCTGTGATAATAATATCATCAACATACACACATAAATAGATCACTTCAGATCCATTCCTCTTTATGAACAAAGAGGTATCCGCCTTGCTAGCTTTGAATCCTTGGTCCTGCAAATAAGTCACCAATCTGAAATTCCAAGCTCTTGGAGCTTGCTTCAATCCATACAAAGCTTTCTTTAGTTTGCATACATAGTTAGGATGATGTGCATCCTCATATCCAGGAGGTTGTGCCATATACACTTCCTCAGAAATCCATCCATTCAAGAAAGCATTCTTTACATCAAGTTGATAAAGATTCCAATTTCTAGATGCAGCAAGACTTATGAGAACCCTAATTGTAGGCATTTTTGCAATAGGAGAGAAAGTCTCCTCATAATCAATACCATGGGTTTGAGCAAACCCTTTAGCAACTAACCTTGCTTTGTGTCTATTTATACTTCCATCTGGATTCCTCTTGATTTTGTATATCCATCGAGATCCGATTATCTTCATAGATGGCTTGTTAGGTACAAGCTCCCAAGTGTCATTCTCCTTCAAGGCTTCCATTTCTTCATCCATTGCATCTCTCCAAGCTTTCTTGCTTTGTGCTTCTTCAAATGTGGTAGGTTCTTCATTGGTTGAATCCTTTGCAATGTAGATTGAGTGCTTTGTGACCAAAGAAGTATCATAACCAAACCTCTCTGGTTTCTTCTTCTCCCTTGAAGACCTTCTAAGTGGTTGATGTGAGCTCTCGGGTCCATATGTAGCATCCTGCATCTTTGCTTTACCTTTGTTCTTCCATAGCTTTAGTCTTTCCAAGTCTTCTAGGTCAATCTCCGAATCACTTTCTTCAAGCTGCTTTGGTTCCTTTGGTTGAAGTGATGGAAAGTCTTCATCCAAGTCATACGGCAGCTTCACTTTCCTGTCATCATCAAACCATGATTTGTTTTCATCAAAAATTACATCTCTACTCACAGAAAATCCTTTATTGGTTGGATTGTACAATCTATATCCTTTTTGGTTTTGATCATAACCAATGAATACACACTTCTCTGCCTTGGGATCCAATTTCCCTCTTACTTGAGAAGGAATGTGAGCATAGGCTAAGCATCCAAAGATTTTACAATGCTCTAGACTAGGTCTTCTTCCATTCCACACTTCATATGGAGTGGTTCGATCTAGTGACTTAGATGGAAGTCTATTTATGAGATATGTGGCTATAGACACAGCCTCTGCCCATAGGTAGTTCGGCAATCCCTTTTCGTTGAGCATGGACCTTGCAGCTTCGACAATAGCTCTGTTCCTCCTCTCTGCTACACCATTGAGTTCGGGTGTATACCTTGTAGTGACTTCCCTTTTAATGCCTCTTTCATGCAAGAAGGCATCAAATTCAGAAGAGAAGTATTCTCCTCCACCATCTGATCTGAGTCGTTTCAAAGTCCTACCTGTTTGGTTTTCAACAAGAGCAATATACTTCTTAAAGCAATTAAACACTTCATCCTTGTGCTTCATGAAAAACAAAATGGTCCACCTGCTACAATCATCTATGAAAGACACATAATATCTTGAGCCTGATATAGATGGCTCCTTACTTGGACCCCACACATCTGTGTGCACTAGATCCAAAGGATTTTGATACATATATCCTTTCTTATTGAAAGGTTGTCTATGAGCCTTGCCGAGTTGACAAGCTTCACACTTATAAATCATGTGTTGCCTTGTGATATTAGGCAAACCAAGTACACTTTGGTCCCTGCAAATCTGTTTGAGTGTCCTCTCACCAATGTGAGCAAGCCTTTTGTGCCATATCTCCAACTCTGTAAGAGTTTGAGATCCATAGCTAAACAAAGCTATGTTCTTTGTATCTTCCACTTCAAAAGTGAAAAGCCTTCCTGTCTTTTCTCCTTTGGCAATCCTTCGAAAGCCTTGCCTTGGGTCTTCAACACATGCTCCAAATCGATTGAATCTAACCTGCAATCCTTTTTCAACAATCTGTCCAACACTTATTAAATTTTTGGTAATTGTAGGGACATACAAGACTTTGCTTAAGAGGTTCATATTCCCATCTGATGTCTTCACATTACCTATCTTCTCCACTGAGTGCTTTGTGTCATCTCCTGTCTGCACTTCATGCTTGTTATGAGGATCTTCCAAATCAGAAAGTAAAGCCACATTTTCTGCTACATGGTTCGAGCATCCCGAATCAATGTAAAATATGTGATCATCATCCTTACCCTTCTTCGCTGATAGATTCATAATCAATAATGAATCTTCTTGACTTTGGTCCTCTGCATAGTTATTGTAATCTCTTCTTCCTCTGTGGCCACTTTGATAGTTGTTGTTGTTGTAATTGTTGTTGTAGTAGTTGTTGTTGTTGTAGCCTCCATTGTATCTACCTCTATTTGATCCATAGCCACCTCTATTGAATCCTCTTCCTCTTGAGTTCCTCGGGTTCCTGAAACATTCTTCAGTAGTATGGTTAGATAAGCCACATATGTTGCAAGGTTGAGATGATTGGAATCTCCCCCTGCCTTGCTTTCCACCTCTGCCTCTTCCTCTAGCTCTTCCTCTACCTGCAAAGTTTGCTTGGAAAGAGCTTCCTTCATCTTCATTCTTCCTATTCTTTGACTTGTCCTTGACCTTAGCTTTATCAGAATATAAGGCAGAAGTTTGATTACCTCTTGAGGACTCACCACCTTTGCTAATCTTTGCTTCATGAGTGAAGAGTTGGCCCATGAGTGTGTTGAGGTCGGGTACATGCATATCCATGTATAAATCCATGGCTGTTGTGAATGACTCCCACTTGTCGTCTGCTTTGATTCCATTCATGATTTGTCTTATGATTTGCTCCTCTTCAATTACCTCTCCAATGCTTCCAAGTTGGTCGAAAATCTCCTTCATCTTTGTGACATAATCAGTCACATTTTGCTTCGGGCTTTTCTTCATTGTTGTGAACTCCATCCACAATTGGTTCTTCCTTGCTCGAGTGTTGGAAGAGAAGAAAGAAGCAAGTGCATTCCAGGTCTCTCTTGATGTCTTGCATCCCTTGACATGAGGTAAAAGAAAATCAGAGATTGAGTTTAGAATATAGGACCTTGCAAGTGCATCCTTCGAACACCAATTCGAAAGTCCTTCCATTTCTTCATGTGATGGTTGCCCTTTGTTCCTCATGGTTGGCATTGCTTCATCTCCGGATATGAATCCATATAGATTCCTCCCTTGAAGGTAAGCCTCCATCCTTAGAGACCATGCCGGGTAGTTGTTTCGATCCAATTTTTCAATTGTTGATGGAAATCCATCTCCCATGTTGCTTGACTATGCTCTGATACCACTGTGAAGAGAGATGGTGGATGCAATCCAAAGATGAGTTGGTGCTGCTACAACCAGCTTCACACCAGCCAATTGAGACTTCAGAGTTGATTAGTAGATCCTTTGAGCTTCCTAAATCCACCAAAATATCAGCCAAGTACTTTGGAACATGTATCCCAAAAGTTTAAGTCAAGACAGACTAGTTGCAAAATGACTAGCTCCCAAAACTTGCTATTTTTGGACATACACCTGCTGGAAAAAATGAACAGTGCTCTCAACCTGGTAGGAATTAGAAAAATTACTTTTGGGCATAGCAAATAGACTTAGCAAGCTTCCCAATCCAAGTTAAAACACTTCAAATGATGGACTGAGCACTGAGAACAAGTTTCAACAATTTCTGGAACCTCCCCACAATTCTCGGGGCTCTGCAGAGATAGAATAGTAAGCAATAAAATGCAGATAGCTCCAAAAGTATTAATCCAATGACCTTGAAAATTTATTTTCACAAAGTAGACAGTACAAGCTATCCAACGCAAGTTAAATCACTGAAAAAGGTTCAGTAGAACGCGAGATATGACCTTCTAAAGTTACTGCTCTGAGTGAGTATAGCAGAGAACAAAACAGAGAAGTAGATGATGATAAATGTATAGATTCACATACGATTACAACCACATTGGCAATGAATCTTTGCACAATGGGAGTAGAATGATAGAGCTATGGAGTAAGCTCTTCAATCTCTACAAAATGACATGAAGTGGTCATGTACAAGGCTTGCTAATCGCCTCTTCCTTCTTGCTCCTTTTATAGCTATTCTTGGAGGGAGTTTTGAATTCGAATTCGAATGGCTCCACCTAAAAGTGATCCCCAAAGTTAGGAGATATTCCCTCAGCTCCAAAATTCGTGATTTTAGGTAGATAGGGCCACGACTTTTCTTTTACATCATGGATGAGGTAAGCTATACTCTTCCTTTTTCTTTTTTCAATTACAAGAGATAAAAATGAACTCTTTTACAAGAGGTGTTCACATGATTACTCATGTGACTTACAAATGAGGATAATATCAAATATATCAAGCATGTAGGCTTGGGCAAAATGCACCAACAAAAAAAAGATTCCTAAAAGATTCCTTTTGTATGTTTGAGTAAATAGTATGCTTTCTAGGTTTTTTATTTTTCTTAGCTCATGAAGTCTAGATCCAATGAGGATACAAGTCGATGCCAGGCATCCACTTAAGGGTGTAAGTCGATGTCAGGCATCGACTTTTAGGTGCAAGCCGATGCCTGGCATCGAGTTTGGGGTCCAACTCGATGCTTGGCATCGACTTGCACCCTCAAGTCGATGCCTGGCATCGACTTGCACCTTAAAGTCAATGCATGGCATCGAATTGCACCCTCAAGTCGATGCCTGGCATCAACTTACACCCTCAAGTCGATGCCTGGCATCGACCAATCCTCATCTTCATAATCTAGTTTGAACACAATGCCATACTAAAAAGCCTGTGTTGTCGTGATCTTGCCTCTCCCGTACGCCCCTGCGAACACAAGTAGGAATGCATTCTTTTCTTCCACATATTGGAGGCACCACTCCAGGTTTGTCATGTCCCAGAGTGAACGATCTGTCCTTAAGACCTCTATGTCCCTCGACTTTTCCTTCCTAGTTGCATCATCCTCAGGTATTTTGATGCTACTCTATCCACCAGAAGACACACCAACCGGATTGCTGGCCTTCTTAGAGGATAAGGATGCAATGTTTTTCTTCGGTTTTGCTTGGTGACCAATGCCTCTATCACGTTGCTGATCCACATAGCTCAATGTCACTTTGAGCTTCTTGAAGGGCCTCTCACTTTTTGACTCAACATCCCTGAAATGGACTCGGAAATATCAGCTCATACATTAATGTGTTTTTCAAGCTGCAATGTTGATGCCAGGCATCGACTTTGTGTGCAAGTTGATACAAGGCATCGACTTGACGGTGTAAGTCGATGCCTGGCATCGACTTGCACCCTCAAGTCGATGCCTGGCATCGACTTGCACCCTCAATTTGATGTCTGGCATTGACTTGCACGCTCAAGTCGATGCCTGGCATCAACTTGCACCCTCAAGTCGATGCCTGGCATTGACTTGCACCTAAAAGTCGATGCCTGGCATCGACTTTGCACCCTAAAGTCGATGCCTGGCATCAACTTTCAGGCCACATTCAATGCCAAGCATCGTCCTTGTAGAACCTCCTTGTCCTGGTAGAGACATCAAAAGGGTTAAGAAATGTAATATGCAAGATGGATTTCTTGTGCCCAGAGTGCTGTGTTCTAGAGAGGCTTGCAGAGATATGCAGGGACTCATTGAATCTTATTAAGGACTTGATGCCATGGATCCAGGGCAACATCATGCCAACACAACAAAAGATGACAACCCTTGTAAAGGCAAGGGGTAAGCAGTGTGTGCAGAAGAAGCTATTGAAGAAAAAGAAGAGAATTGCTGATGAGGAGTCTTCTAACTCAAGCTCTAGCTCTGAGGATATTATAGTTGCACTTGGTGGGGAGCTTGCTTTGGGTATTCTTGGTACTGAGCAGAACAAGATGAGCGAGGACATAGCTAGAAGAAAAGTTGTGAAGAAGGGGCAGTTGTTCCACCTGCCAATCAATATCATCCATAGGCCACCAATGGATCCAGTCACAGGGAGGAGGCCCCTTCAGATAAGGGAGCCATACAATTTGCACGTGCAGAATCTTAAGAAGAAAATGAAGATAAATCCTCATGCTACTGTTGTGCCTTTCCTTGTTATGGTGGATCCGAATGAGTGCAGCTCTGTGGAGGAGTTCAATGAGGGTCTGTTTGAGGATTATACATATTACGTGATTGGTGGTTCACACTCTGCAGAGGCCTGCAGACAGCTAGTGAAGGAGCACCCCACCACATTCGTCTTTAGGTATGCAGAGTGCAAAATATATGTTGGTCTTACAGCTGAGGAAGCCAAGCTTCTTGCTTGGGATCACAACAATGACAATGACTACAGGCAAAAAATGTCCTCCATAGAGAGAATTCGGTTCTTCCACCATGAATATGAAGATTGTCTCGTAAAGGAGGCTAGAAGAATACATCCCAATCTACGGAAGCAATGCCTTATTGAGGTTTGCATTGCACTGGATGAAAATAGAAATTCTGATTCTTTGAGAAAATATGATCCATGGTTTCAACTTGCATTTAGAACAGGTGAGATCTGGGATCTGCAGGATAAGATTTTCACAATGTGGGAGAACAAGGAGGTCAAGGGCCAGAAGCAACGGAAGTCGAGGCCACACCCACAGGTTGATCTGAAGGGAAAGGGAAGGAAAGTTGACCTTTCAATTGAAGAGGCTCCTGAGGACATGAAGCTAACACCATGGAGAGCCCTTCAAGGAATCAAAGATGATAGATTGATTATATCAACTTTGTCAAGGGTAATCTCCAAGGAGTTAAGCCTGGAGGAGATGGTGACTGAGCTAAATAAGTATGTATGTTATTCTCAAATCCTTTTTCCCTCCTCCCATGTTTTTGGTCTAACCTAGTCTCTTTTTCATTTCTGTGACTGAAGTCATAAAGTATACATGAAGATTCAGGAGGTGATGATGAAGAGGTTGGGTTGCTTTTCTTGGACAGAGGTCCAAGCAAACTATCCAACCACATCATCATACAAAGCTTTATCAGAATATTTTATCCTGTTTCGTGATTGGGTAGGTTCTTCTTCAGAGAGCATGTCTGGTTTGCTATTAGACTAGATGCCTTGATTCACCTAACCAATTCGATGCCAGGCTTTTAGTAGCAACTCGATGCTTGGCATCGACTTACTGTTGAATGTCGATGCTTGGCATCGGCTTGGTGGCATAAGTCGATGTCTGGCATCGACTTGGTGGCATAAGTCGATGCTTGGCATCGACCTCGTGGCATAAGTCGATGCCTGCCATCCACCTCCGGGCATAAGTCGATGCCTGGCATTGACCTGGTGGCATAAGTCGATGCCTGCCATCGACCTGGTGGCATAAATCGATGCCTGGCATCGACCTGGTGGCATAAGTGGATGCCAGGCATCGAGTTATGCGAGATATCGATGCCAGGCATCCAGTTATGCGAGATATCGATGCCAGGCATTGAGTTTCAGTAGAAAGTTGATGCGTGGCATCGACCCAGACACAAAATCGATGCCATGCATCGATTCCTTATGTTTCCTTTGGTATATTAAAGAGCTCATTTAATTGGCTTTCCACTTTATTGTGCAGAAACCAGAAAAAAGTAAGTCTGCAGAGGTAGTAGATGATTGCCCCCCTGCATTCTTGGCTCACATTCAAAGAGCAAGGCATGGGAAATTCAGAATGAAAGCCAAGGAGATTGATTTTGATGATGAACTTGATCTGAAATGTTTCTCCAATCCTCTAGACTCCCTAAGGCCTGTATATTACAATGTATTCTGAAGTGATGTAAATAATATTTGTACTGTTGTGCCTAGAAAGAATTTCTCCCTTCTTATAGCAGACATACCCTATGGATTTAGGATGTTGGGATCAGTTAATGACGATGAGCCCTTCAAACACCCTCAGATTTGGAAGATGGTCACTGATTTTGTAGAGTTGACTATGTCTCCTCTTTGGAGGATAGTAATTTTCCATAGCAGAGACTAGTCTTTCTCTGTTTCAACTGCTCTGAAGTCAAGATGGAGTGCCTCACATGGTAAGTAATCTTCTTTCTATCTCTGTGGCTCTAATTATGCTCTCTGTCACTTATAGTTCTTGTTGGCAGGGTGAAGACAAACGTCAATCATACTCCTTTGCATAGGTTTGTGAGCTCCACTGAATGCATTACAATTGGCTATTATGATGAAGTAAGCAAAAGGAGAGTCAGGGAGCATTGCAATGAGAATGGGATCTCCAATGTGCTCATGTTCCCAGCCGTTACCAAGAAACTTCGTCATGTAGCTGGGGATAGGACATTGGTTAACCCCTATCAGAAGCCACAAAAGCTCATAATGAGATTGATTCAACTATTCTCCAATGATGATGACTGGGTCCTAGACCTTTTTTCGGGCACATGTAATTTCAATTGTAACATTTCTCATTAGCCATGATATTGATTGGCCTCTAAGTGGTTTTCTTCTATTTCAGGAACGACTCTGGCTTGCTCCTTAAAGATGTTCAGGAACTGCATAGCTGTGGAGAAGGATGATGCTCAAGTGAGCTTCATTAGAATGAGAATCAATGGGCTGAATGA
>CM035422.1:118079966-118319966 GCA_020310875.1 Ceratopteris richardii | reverse complement strand
AAATGACTATCATACACCCTTGTAGATATTTTTTTTCTAATTGAACATATAGTGACTCGATCAACCATGAATTGAATTAAGACCATGTATCTATAAAACCTACATACATACTTGATCTCAAGTTCTTTGGTTTCTACAATTTTTGGAAGAATGCATAAACAAGTAGATAGTGGGACTGTGACATCAATCAAAAGGATAAGCTATGCTATGAGGAGATGGTAAGCTCCCCTTCATTGGGATTAGAGTAATTTTGCACGTGGATGCACATGTTGTAAGGAACCTACACAATGTAGCCAAAACTTGTAATATATGCAACATTTTGACAAATCTGAGGCTTATGACTAAGATGTATCAATATTCTTACAAATTTCTTAAATAGTTCTCAATTGTTGTAGGAGCCATTTCCATTCATTGATAATTCCTTGATATTTGTCAAATTTCTTTGCATGAGTATGTTTAGCCTTACATGAGGATGATATTTGATTAGTTTTGAGCTCTTTATTTTAGCTATACTTGTGCATTGCTCATACATATTGGGTGAACACACACTATATACATCTCTATGGACACCATGTGTGTATGTTCATGTGTATGCCACGATGGTTACATTTAAATAGGAAGAAAGTTATATGTTGGGGTCTCTTCAATGATGTAGGTGGAAGGTACACCTTAGCATCACCACAGGGGATATATGTTAGTGGAATTATGGGTCCTTGACATGTTTAGTTGCCTTATTTATTTACTTGGATTATATGCATTGATTTCAATTGGTTAATATGTTTTAAACACTTTTACATGACATTATTTTTTATTTTATGATTTTGGATTTTTTTATCATATGCTCAATTTAGAGAGGAGACATTGCCAAATTTCTATAGATTTTTGATTTTTTGTCATACATAGGCTGATTTTACTCCCTCAAATGCCCGTTTGTGTGGGTATATCAACTTGCACACAATGCTTTCTTTGACATTCACTTATTGGCCATTATTGTTCAACTTTCATTTTTATAAGAAAATTTTATCGATTTTTTTCCAAAATTTGATACATAGTGTATCAATGGTGCTTGATTATTTCTAGTTTTATTAGTGTTCTAATGAGCTTTCTCACCATGGCATAAGAGGATTTGGGCACATCTGATGGATCAATATTTAGTGTAGATGACCCTGAAAATATTTACAACTTGCAAGGGAAAGGTTGCTTTGAGATTCGTGAGCTTGACAACACCAACTTACTATTATGAAAGAATTAGATTCATGAGTGGTGTTAGGCCACCAGATTGGTATAATGTAATATTATATTTTTCTACACCGCACGTACCGAAAGGTCGTAGCGAAGTGATGTAACTCGTTTTCTATTAATTAAGAGACATTACGGTGTTCTTCGATGCGAGAAGAGACAGGATCGCCAGACTGTCTGTCTGGGCGATTTGCGACCGTGCGGAGACGTTGTAGTGCAAATTCCATTAACTCTGAGTACTGTTACTTTACTTCGTTGAATTACATTAGTTTTTGGTTTAATGTTCGGTGACGATGATCAATCTGCGCTGTGGTGATCATTAATTTCTGTGTTACCTACGGCATAAAGAATAACTGGAATGCGAGTAGTAAGACTATGTAGAAGAATTGATACTGAGTGATAGCGTACTGCTTAATTTGTTAGTTAAGTGGGAAAACTAGACAAAGGGCCTCTGAAGTATCAGACCCCTACCATCCCCAAGAACTCGAAAAGAGATTAAAAGCGGATCTATTGAAAGTCCCTTTTAACACTGGTGCCGTCTGTGGGAAGATGGCAATTGATTAAGAAATCGGTAAAGGAGCAGCAGTACGTAAGGCAAGCGGTGCGGAGGTGATATATGCTGGTTACTCGGTCCGGCGAGTCTTATCCGAACTATAGAAGAGACCAGCATCCCTGGGTAGTTCCAAATCTATTAGGGACACCCCCAGGTGGTAGAAGTGCAGGCCATTTGAGCCCAGTTGTCGAAGAATCAGAGCCAGTTAGTAGTGATTCCGGTACCAGTTCGGTGACGCATGATGAGATTCTGGTAGATTCTGGTGTGATTCCGGTACGTTCTGAAGAAGGTGCAGTGATTTCTGGGTGTACAGAGACATAGTGCGCGGTTTATCCGACGTTATTTGGTCACGATTCGACTATTTCCGGTGAAAAAATTGTGTTGCCAAGAGAGACTGTTTCCAGTGACAAGACACCTTAGTGCGGTGAAAGTTCGACAAGTTCCGATGGAAGTTCAACACCATTTAGTGGGAATCTGAAGTTTTTTGGTGATACTGCAGTACTACTTGGTGGATCCTTGTTACGTTCACCACTATTCGGGGCAAGCTTGTCTACTCGTGATACTAAAGCAGAGGATCGACTATTTAATTTGGAGATCCGTAAGAGAGTCAACGCCATTTTCGAGCCGGAAGGTGAGCAGTCTGATAACATAGATTCCGAAGGACAAGAGACACCCCCTCAAAACTCAAGGAACAACAACAATACCAATAATAGCACCATGAGTGGTCAACAGCAGCAACAACAACAATAGCAGCAACAACAGCCACATCCAATCATCCCACCTCGACCGGTTCCAACAGGGGTGACTTACACAAAGTTCGGTGGATTTCTGGGTGACGACCCTGATGCCCATGTGCACACCTTTGAGATAAGCTATATAGTGCTAAACCATCCACCCGATCCGACGTACAAGGCTATCGTATTTCAGGCCACCTTAGTTAATGAAGCGGCTAGATGGTTGACTGAGTATGATATTAATCATTTCATTGCGAAAATGCACCTACGGTATCTCGCGCCCATTCTACTCGATGATAGATATGGCTTCTTGTGAGTCTGTTAATTTTGCATCTTTTTATTTTCGGCGCATTCACCGTGAATGTGTTGCAGTTATCAAACAGGTCAATAAAGGTGACCTTCCTCGTTCGCGTCTACCCCATATCCTCACTTTTCTTTTTCCAGCCATTCAAGCCGCGCAACCCCCGCCAAACGCTCCCTTCCTGTTGCATGAAGAATCTACTGGGATGATTGAAGATGAGGAAGATGATGATGCAGATCTTTTTCAACTTCTTCATCGGAAACACAGCCGTATAAGTCCCTCTAAGAGCCAAGTGCAAGGATCCAACGCTGGACATGAAGAAGAGGTCTTCCACGACACCGCTACCTCCATTCATGTTGATTCTTCTGCCCATTCTTCTCCAATCCAGCAGCAGGAACAAGGTGCTTCCATTGGCGACTCTGAAGAAGTTTCTTCTCGAGAGGATTCTCATCGGCAGAATCCAGATGTTGTTCAAGTAATTATTGAAGAGATTCTCAATGAAGTGATTGTTCTGGTTGACGCTGTGATTGACAAAACTGAAGCGACAAAGCAGTAGACCACCAGAATAGTGTTGGTGCCCAACATTCTTATCCCCCTTCCTTTTACTATGAATACTAATGAGCCCATTGTCCCAGTCCAGCCTGTTGTTCCCGACGTACCCAGTTCTCCATCCTCTTCTCCCAACTATTCTCCACTGCATTCCCCTCCGTTATTATCAGCCTCTTCATCCCAACCACTTCCTCCTCTTCCTCTTCCGGTTCCAATGTTTAATGAATTAGAATCGATGGGTCGACTCTTGATCCAATTCTCGCAGCAGTTACCAATACAACTGAAGATGGCAACCAATAATATCAGACAGGACTTGCAGCACAAAGTTGATGTTTTAGAGGCTGATATTGCCCCATTACAGGAAGAAGTAGATGCCGTTAAGGCCGAGAACCATGCTTTGCAGATGCAACTTTAGCAACTTCAAGCTAGGATTGCAGAGCAAGACACATTGCTTGCACAATGCGATGCAACATTGGCAGAGTTAAAAGCCAAGGATGTTTTGTTAACTACTCGTGATGAAGAGATCAAGCAGTTAAATCAACTGGTACAGGATAAAGAAGATGCTCGAGTGGTGATTGGCAATTTGTTGGAGGAAACTCGAGTACAGCTTGATGAGGTCGTGAAGAGAGGACAGGAGATGGCTACTTTAGCTAAGCAGACTAATGCAGAACTCCAGGCCACAACTGCCGATTTCTTTCAAGCAAATTCTGCTCTCAAAGTCGAGACGAGTTTAACCATTCAACTTCAGAAGGAGATCGCAGGGATTAAGAAAGAAAGAGATGCTTATTATCAAACCATTCAATATCAAGCTCAAGAACTAGAACGAAGAGAAAAGCAGTTAGGCTTTCAAGCAGAAAGACTATCCAGAATAGATCGACAAATTGAAGATATGAGATTGAGCCGAGATGCAGCCCTTGCCAATGATTTTTATTTGCAAGAGGTCTTTTTGCAGTCGCAGACCGATACTTTGATAAGCCAGGTTATTTCGGCAAGTTCAGTCCGAACTGACGCACAGCTGGTAGAGCCGGAAACATTAAAAGTAATGTTGGATTCATTAAAACAGAAAATCGCAAGAACCTTCAAATTAGCAAGAACCATGTATATCCAAGGCATCATAGATGAGCCTTAATTTTGTTTTCCTTGTGGGTTCAAGTCCACCATGCGTGCCAGTGTTAGGCCGCCGGAGACGGGATTGCCAGACTGTCTGTCTAGGCGATTTGCAACCATGCGGAGACGTTGTAGTGCAGATTCCATTAACTTTGACTACTGTTACTTTACTTTTTTGAATTACATTAATTTTTGGTTTAATGTTTGGTGACGATGATCAATCTGTGCTATGGTGATCATTAACTTCTGTGTTACCTACGGTGTAAAGAATAACTGGAATGCGAGTAGTAAAACTATGTAGAAGAATTGATACTGAGTGATAGCGTACTGCTTAATTTGTTAGTTAAGTGGGAAAACTAGATAAAGGGCCTCTGAAGTATCAGACCCTTACCATCCCCAAGAACCGGAAAAGAGATTAAAAGCGGATCTATTGAAAGTCCCTTTTAACAGTGGCAACCCTACAATGCAATATATTGGTATGGATGATGATAACTAAGAAGAGCTTGATCAAATGATTATGTTTACAATCTACTTGCATCATGAGAAAGTTGTATGACTTATGAATGAATGATAGAAATAGTATTTCCAATCATGTGAATGAGTTTCATGGATTATTTTCACAATTGCAAGCACAAAAAGGAAACATTGATGATGAGATGAAGGCAATTATCATGCTAAGCATACTGCCACCCATGTGGGGTAGTTTTGCATCACTACAAGAATAAAGGGGGCGTAGCAATGCCCCCCATAAAAAAAAGCGGGGACTATTGCTTATGTGATGCTCCTATTAGAAACCGTCATCTTCAAAGAAAAAAAATAGGGAGCATTGCATAAGTGATGTAAAGCATTGCTTATATGAAGCTTATAATGACTGTAGCTAATAACGTCGAAGCTTAGTGATGCTATTAGTAATGGTGGAAAATTGGTTGCGATGCTTTGGCGTCGCATAAGTGATGCACTAGGAATTGAAAAAGAAACTTGATTTCTCCTAGCACATTTGTGTCGGGATCAAGTGAGAGAGTGAGGGAACGAGCAAAGGAGCAATTGAACGAGCAAAGGAGCGATCCAATGAGCAAAGGTACATGCACATACATTCACACCCATGTGCATAGATACACACATACTCATTCACACATGCATACACACATATATATACACATATACACATATAGATATATACACACACATACAAACACACATACACACATATACACACATACACATACACACATATGCATACACACACATACACATATACACATATAGATACTTTGCACATATACAAACACACACATAGACACACACACACACATATACACTCACATGTATGCATACACATACATGCATACACATGCATACACATGCATATACATGCATACACATGCATATTCATACATACATAGACACATGCATACACACACATGAACATACATACACACATACACATACACGCACATACACACACATACACACACATACACACACATACACACACATACACACATATACACATATACACACACATACATACACACATACACACATACATACACACATATACACATATACACATATACACACATACACAAATTCACACATATACATACTCACACATACACATATACACATACACGTACACATATAGATACTTGCACATATACATACATACAAATAGATACAAACATACACTCACATGCATACATACACAGACATGCATACACATGCATATGCATACATACATAGACACATGCATACACACACATGCACATACATACACTCATATGCATACACACACACATACACACATATGCACATATACACACACAAACACACTATACAAACACATGCATACACACACATACAAACACATGCATACACACATGTATACAAACACACACACATACATACAGACATATACATACACATGTGCATACATACTCACATGCATTTGTACACACACATGCATATGTATACATACATACACACATGCATATGTATACATAAACACGCACATACACACATATGCATATACACACATACACATATATACATACACATACAAATCCTTACATATACATACACACACATAGACACACATATACACTCATATGCATACATACACTTACATGCATAAATACACATGCACTTACATGCATACATATACATACACATATAGATACTTACACATACATACACACACATAGACACATGCACATACACATACACATACACATACAAATACTTAGAGATACATATACACATATAGACACACATATACATATACAAATACTTACACATACTGTTGTATAATTCATGGGTTCAGAGGGTTAAACATATGGGTTCTAAAGGTTAGAATATGATGTATGTTTGCTTTGGTCTAGCCCTTGAATTACCCTTGGAACATGCCTTGAACCTTTGGGTGAAACCCTTGGTTTTAACCCTTGAGGTATTTATTCATATGAGCTCCCAATTGAATGGTTAGAACCTTAGGTTGATTTATCCTAAGGTGTGGGAACCTTAGTCTTGGGAGAAGCTTCTCTAGGAGCCACCTTGTGTGTACGTGAGAGAAGAATCCTCATTTGATTTAGAAGGCATGTGATAGACCTTGGGAAATTAGAAGGCATGTGATCACCCATGGGAAAGTGTCCACATGAGGGACACTTGGCTAGACACTTGGCCAAACCCAAGGACATGCACCCCCTTGGCCTAGAGGTATATATATGCGTGGAGTTGGATGGGTGGATATGTGCTCTCTCTGAGTGAGGTGGTCTTGATAGTTAGATTTATGAGTAGTTATTGTATTTTCACAACATTGGTACTCAGAGCTTTATCATTCGAATTCATGGGACCTTCATTGATGCTGTTCATGAGGAGCTGAGCTACGAGCGACCTTGGTTTCCGAAGTATTGATGTTGTTCATCATAGGATAGCTTCTGTTCATCCCAAAAGGAGTGGAGCAGGGCCCGCCCATAAGACCATTCATATCCAGGCTAGTCACCAATGCATTGCGCTTACAGAGCACTCAGGACGGACGCCCGGCTGTCAACACACGCATTGTGTGAATCTGAAGTTGATTCAACGCCCGTAGCCATCTCCAGTCCTTCGTGAGTTATGACTGATGATCCGAAAGCTTCTACATATATAGAGCAATCCATGTTCGTTGCCTTGATTTATGGGATACCAGTACTGCGCATACAGTAGCCATCGAGGAGCGGCCCGATTCGAGAATTGGAGTCTCTTCCTTCAGATAACGAATGTATGCTTCCAAATTCAGCTTCGTATATGGGGAATAAGGGGTAAGTTAAAGCTCTAAGAGGAAGCAAAGATATGACCATCAAGAAGTGGATACCCATGAATGGAAGCTCTTGACTCTTAATCATAGAAATCAGGGAAGTAATATTTATTGCTTCTTGCTACTCTTGCATACTTTATTATTATTTTTTTTCATCATTATGATCCTGAGTTAGCTCGAAAGTAAGAGAATGCATGAAATGCATGATGTATAGTCCATGGAGAATTTGTGTTATTATGAACTTGGGGAAGTATTTGTTTAAAGCATTGAAATTTAGATACGAATGTTACATTCATTGAATGAATTTCCTTTTATGGCTTATGCTAAAGAAGTTCGTATATAGTTGCTTTTTCATAGTAGAACATGTATGTATCCATCCAAAGATCTCAAGAGTTTTGGAATACCTGAGCATAAAAATAAGTATAAAATGCCCCAAGCTTCCAACATCAAAGATGAATGGAAGGATAAACCTCATCTTGTAATGGATCCAAGAATGGACGTAGCTTTGATGGAGGTAAGTGTTAATTTCATATTCATTTTTCCATGCTAGATTGATGCATTTAAGAATGCATTTCAAATAAAGTCAGGGAAGTCCTAATGCACATTAAATGGTGCATGCAATGGCTCACTTAAATTAGAGGCATAGTTAAATAGAAAAAGATCTTTCATTAGCATGCAACAGACTCACCTTGGAAAGATGACGAGATATTGACTATAAAGATTTTATCACAAGCATGGCATGAATTGAAATTTTGACCATAGATTCTAGTATTTTATGGAGTTCCAAAAGTAAACTCCATGCATGCTTTAAAGAGGGGTTCAATTTTTGAACCTTGCGCATGCTCAACATTTTCATGCATATAAATAGATGGACAAAACTTGAACCTTGGGACATTTGTTCTGTTTGCATTTCAAATGAGTAGGTGAAGTTTGCATGCTCATTGAATGGTGCATAGATTGAATCATTGAAGTGAAGCACTAGAGGCACTAAGGAATACGAAGTGGATTTTTAGCATGCAATGAACTCACGACTTAAAAATTGTTATAATAGGGACATAGAATGTCCATTATAGTATGGCATGAATGCCAATGGAATGCACAAATATTTATTCATGCATTAAATGGAGTTCCAAGTGTGAATTCCATGCATGCTTTAAGGAGGAGTTTAACATTTGGGCCTTATGCATGCTAAAGCATTCTCAAGGAAAGATGTATATGTTTTTTGGCATACACCATGTATGCATGAATGCAATCTCATATGCATGAGTTGATGGGACATGAGAAAGAAATTAAGTTCTCTAAGTTTAAGGTTTAGATAGAAAAATGACTTATTCATATGAAATCAAAAGCATAAAAGTTTAATGGTGTGTTGAGATTATGCCCATTAACTTTTATGCGTTTTATATGTTGGCTTAATTCAAAAGCCAACAAAATTCAACTTAGAAAGAGGAACTTTAAACTTTGAGTCCTACCTATGAACCCCCAAGTTCCATAATACCCATGGCATGCCTGATTAGCAAGGCCAAGCACTTAAAGCTTCAAATCCAACAAGTTTCTCTTCTTATTAAACCATAAACGGTAGTAATAAGAACTTGGATTGAAAAAATCCAAAGGAGAAACTAGAAGCTTATATGAGACCCTATACATATGGGATAATTTTTCATTGTGAACAATGCTAAGAAGTTCAGAGGAACTTTAACATCTGATCATTGAGGACAATGATCACACTAAAAGGGGGAAGAGAATGTCCTCAAAGCACATATTAGAGAAAAAATGAACCATTTTACCCTTTTTAGCATTCATTTCTTCCCCAATAAACCTTCTTCGTTCATTGACAAGAGGTAGGATCCATTTGGAACTTCAAGAGGGAAGAATTGTAACTCATTAAAGCATATCTAGACGAAGATGAGCAAGGAGCACAAACCCAGTCTCTGAATGAAGCACCAATGGAAAGAGGATATATTATACAATTGAACGAGAAAACAAGGATATCTCTTAAGGAAATGTCACTTCCCAAGTCATGAATAGTAGTACATCCAAAGATGGAACAAAATATCACTGAGGTACAAGATGAACAAGAACCTGTCTTACCTATCTGAGTGGTTTCTGAACCATCACCCTTGGACATGGTGGTTGACTCTCAAAAAGTGCACTCTGAAGAATCGCCAAAACAAGAAACAACAACCAACATCGAGCATGTTGAGTCAAGAATTCACATGCATATAAGGCATCCACATCAGGAAACATTACATGTTGCACAAGACAAAGATGTGCAAATAGGTGAAGAACTAGTTATATCAAAAACATGGCTGAATGTAGATGTAAACCAAATAAAGCCGATAGTTAGAAACATGATTGACATAGCCATGACTTCGCAAAATCTCTTGATGGATGAGGCGAAGGAAAAGGTAGAATTATTTGAAGCAAAAAGTCAATTCCAGAGTATAAGTGAAGAGCTCTCGGCCAAGAATATATCCATTCAAAAAGAACTCGTACAGAAAATAGAAGACTTGGCAAAGAAAACGGAAGAATGCAATCGTGTCCAGGAGGAAAACGTGTTGCTAAAAGACAAGTTACAGGAAGTGACTACATCTATCTCAGAACTTCAAGTTGAAGTGAAGTGCACGGCTAGTAGCATATGAATTAAGCTTTTTTTGCTCATCATCGCCAACCACCCCACAATGTTGTTAAGTCTGAATAGTGGAAGCAATTAAGGATATGTTTTGGAAAGAGACAAGAGAATCAAGAAAAAGAAGAAGAAGACAAAAATAAAAAAGAAAGATTGTTCAATAGGAAGCACCACCATCTGCCCAAAGCTCGGCAAGGGCACGCATCAGGCTGCAACACCAATGGAGCAGGTTTTGAAGAGTGGAAACAAAGAATCACAACCAGGACCTTTCAAGGGTAGGTTGTACACAAAGGACTTAGGATCGGATAAAATAACAAATTGTCTGAAAGTCCTTATCGCTTCCTCGTCCACCAGGTGCGTGCAGTGGAAAGAAATGAATAAGCTAAAGAAAAGCATCAGGTCCTAGAGGATGTGAAGACAGATTTAAAGACAAAACCTTTGAAGCATCAACCGAAAGTCAGAAACTGATGCAAGGTTGACCAAATGAAATGATGCGTGCAACAAAAGAAGTAAACAGGCTAGAGAAATACAACAGGGTTAGATGTGTGAGAACAAAGAAATATCCGAAGACCAAAAGTTATAAAGGGGAGAGGCTAAGAAGTTGAAGAGGGTGACTAAGAATATCACATTCTTAGATGTTGGATGCGTGTGTGGTAGCCTGAATTAACACAACAACCCAGATTAATGAATGTAAGGAATACCAAGGGATTACAGAAGCAAAGGACTTAGATCGGATAAGGTAATAAATTCATTGACATTCCTAATCGCTTCTTTGAAAACTAGGTGCATGTATTAAAGAGCTATGAGAAAGCCGCTGAAGCAAAGCATGTCAAGGGACAACAGAGACAAAGAGGGGAGAGTGTTGCAGAGTAAAGGAGCACAAAAAAGGAGCCCCAAAAATTTTCAAATTATGGGCATAATTATTCTTCTTCAAATTCCTATGAAAACCTCATGAAGCCATGTAAATCCACTAGAGGAGTCCTCTGGATGCATAAATCCCAAACATTGTATCATAATCTTTGTGAAATAGTAGGAATTTAGGCTTTCTTTAATAAAGTGCCAATCTCTTGTGTGAAAGGACCATTTTTAGGGCACATCTATATAAGTCATTTGATGACACTTTGTAAAGACTTTTTGCCATTGTGAGTAAGAGAGAACTCTGATTCTCTAATTTGCATCTTCTTCCTCTTGTATTTCCTTGCTTGTGAGCTTGCATGTGTGATTGTAGCTTGGAATGAGTGCACGGCAGTGTTGTCTATCCAATTCATTGCTTTTCTGAAGTGTGTAATGCATGTGTGAAGTGTGAGGAGGTGTGTGGTGAGACTAGGTGAGTTGCTCAACTCAGTTTTTTGCCCATATCTTGAAGTAGGTTTGTTAGAATCAGATTGAAAATGGATGCGTCTTGTTGAGAGCTTTGAAATGAACCCACTATTGACCATTTTCCAAGTTTGGAGCTAAGAGAAAAGTCTGCTTTTGTGCTTATTGTTGTTTCATGTATATTCCACCTGTTTGACTGATGAATGTGAGGGATGATACTCATTTTCATGTAAAGGTAGCTGCTTCACTTCATTGAACATTGTGTAAGTGCAAGTCCTAATACACTCGGTTAGGTTCAAGATACTTCCCGGATTGATAATTTAAATGTGTGATCCCCACTATATGCACTTGTTGGTGATACATGAATACTCTCTTTTGTCACAAGTCCCTAAGTTATTGCTTAGGTACACACCTAAGAAAGGGTACAAGGTCATAGAAAGAGGAAGGAAGCAAGGCAGACTCTTCACCTTGGAGGTAAATTCTCATTCCGCTGAACATGTCTACTTTACATATGGAAACAAGAAGATTTTAGAGTTGGAATTGTGGCACAAGAGGATAGGTCACATCAACATAAAAAGAATGAAGGAAATGCAATTCAAGAGGTTAGTTAAAGGTCTTCCCAACTTCCAAGGACAAGGTATGAAGCATCTATGTGAGTCTTGTCAATTAAGGAAGCAAGCAAGACTTCTATTCAAGAAGAATGACTACATAAGCCAACATCCATTGGAGTTGATAGATACAGATGTGTGGGCATCAATCAAAGAGAAATCCATTGGAGGTAACAAGTACTTTGTCACTTTTATAGATGATTTCATAAGGATGGTTTGGATTTATTTCATAAAAAACAAACCAAATGTGTTTACATGTTTCAAAGCATTCAAGGCAATGGTAGAGAAGGAAACAGGTACATATATCAAGAAGCAGTCTGATGGGGGGTGATATTTCTCGAATGAATTTTTTTATTTTTTATGGGATCAAGGCCTCAAGAGGCAAGTAACATGCACGTACACACCCCAACAAAATGGGCTAGTAGAGAGAAAGTATAGATACATTGCAGAGAACCTAAAAGAAATGCTTAATGAGATGAATGTACCTAACATGTTTTGAAGTGATGGAGCAAATACCACTATCTATCTTATGAATAGGGCTCCTACCTCAAGGATCCATGGATTGACACCATATGGTAAGAAACCTGATCTTTCCCACTTGAAGATGTTTGGATGTACTTGTTATGTACATGTGCCAAGTGAATTGAGGCACAAGCTACAAACAAAGGCAAAAAAGTGTGTGTTTCTAGGATATTGAAATGATCATAAAGGTTACAGGTGTGTCGATCCAAACACAAAGGACTTGAGGATATCAAGCGATGTAGTGTTTGATGAGCTACTCCCTTGCTATAAGAAGTATGATTCTATGCAGGAATATGAAGAAGAAAAGCATGGACATGATGAAGAACAAGTCGACTTAGAGCAAAGCAACCCAGGGTGTTCCATCAATGAAGATAGTTCAAGCATGACCTCACCATGGAGGGGGAGAACTTCATCAAGCTATGAAGCACAACCAATTGACAAAGGCAAAGAAGCATTGGTGGAGTTGGATGAAGAAGGTAATGAAGTTGAAGACAATGAAGAACACATGATGGAGAAAGAAGCCACATCAAAGAAATACATCAAGTACCCAAGGAAAAGGAGGTTTATTCCTCCAAAAGGTGAAAAAAGAAATTCTTGTAGGGTTAATTATCCAACTCAAAGGTTTACTTATGATTCTTACATGGAAACTCATTATGCATATATGAACAAAGTAGTAGAAGATCATGAGCATAATTGTTGTGAAGATGCAAGTAGGTACAAAGAGGAAATGCAAGAAGAGATTGACTCACTTGAGGAGAATCAAACATGGACTCTAGTTCCCAAGAAGGAGAACATTAAGGTAATAGGTAATAAGTCTCTTCCAATTGGATATCAAGAATGCCTTTTCTCAATGGAGAATGCCTTTGTTCATAAAAAGTTTCCACATCATGTTTGTAGGTTGAAGAAGGCACTTAATGGCCTAAAGCAAGCTCCAAGGGCTTGGAAACAAAGATTGGTGGACTATTTGATCAAATGTGGTTACAATCAATGCAAGGCAAATCCATCTCTATTCATCAAACAAAGAGGAGAACTTGTAGTCTACATGTGTGTGTATGTGGATGATATTATCATTACAGGTAATGATACAAAGGGCATTGAGAAGATTAAGGCAAAGCTTGGAAAGGAGTTTAGGATCTCTGATTTCGGAGATCTTAGGTATTTTATTGGCAATGAAGTTTTCTACAAAGAAGAAGCTATTATGCTCATATAAAGGAAGTATATTCTAGACCTACTTGAGAGGTTTGGGTTGTTGCATTGCAAGACTATCTCAGATCCCATGGAAGTTAATGGAAAGCTAAGCTCCATTAATGGAGGACTATTAGAGGATGTAACTTTGTATCAATCTATTGTAGGTTCTTTCAATTATGCCACAATAACTAGACCCCACATAGAATATGGAGTTGGAGTGTTATCACAGCTTATGCATAGTTCAAGGACTACACACTTGCAAGCTGCAAGAAGAATGTTACGATAACTCAAGGGCACTATAAATGAAGGATTTTTTTACTCATTTGATGATGATATGCAGGTAAAAGCTTACTCCAATGTTGATTGGGCCAGTTCAAAGGAAGGTAGAAGGAGTAGAAGTGGTTACCTAGTCATGGTAGGTAGCAACATCATCTCATGGATTTCAAAGAAGCAACCCATAGTGGCATTATCTTCCACTGAGGCTAACTATAGAGATTTGGCTCAAGTCACATGTGAGCTAATGTGGATTAAGAAGTTATTTATGGAGCTTAATTTGTAGGTTGACACATGTCCAATCTTTTGTGACAATATGAGTATCATTCATCTAGCATTGAATCATGTATATCATGCTAGAACCAAGCACATTGAAGTGCACTATCACTTCATAAGGGAAAAGGTGATATCCAGGGAAGTTTTAGTACATCATATTGGTACCAAGGACCAAGTTGTTGACATGTTTTCAAAATCTTTGAATGGAATGAAGATTTCAAAGTTCCAGTAATGGATCTTGGATGAAGATGAAGAATTGAAGCTTGACGAAGAGTGTTAAAAGTCAAGCTTCAAGCAAAAAATTATCAATCATGGACATGTGGAGCAATCTAAGGATCTGAAGCCAAAATCCACGAGATTTCATCAAGAAAAGTCACTCAACCACTCCTCAAGTCATCTCAACTAAGTCCTCTGATTTAGGAGGCTGATTTGGAAAGGTAGTTCTTAGATTTTAGGGGCACACTTCTCACTATAAAAGGAGCATGTATCCCGATTTCTTTTGTGCCATTTTCTTGGTGTTTTAGTTCATATAGAGTGAACACTAAGTGCTAGGGTTGTAATAAGCAAGCCCCTTTTTTAAGCTAGCCCCTTTCTTGCTTGTTTATTTCTTTGAGTAGGCATATCCATGTGTGAGCATAGGCAATGTTGCAACTCTCTACCCTTGAGTTGGTAGCATTGGTTATCCCTGCTTATGCATCCATTTGATGTAATTCTTATCTCATTCGATAGATGTTGGAGTCTATTTTATGTTCACCAATGCTTTGAAGGATTCTCTAAATAATTTGGGAGAAACATACATTTTAGTGAAGTTGGGTGATTGATATCTCTCTTTGTGTGTAGGCTCTATTGGAACTATTTTTCTCTGAGCTTTAAGGGTTGGTTCTCCTTCTCTATTTACCCATTTGCTATGCTTCTTGTGTCATTGAGTAGATACTATAGTTTTGTAGAGGCAACCCAATTTTGAGATTCATTCTATGTATACTCTTTGAGAAAAGCATGTTGGAGTGGAGTGATGTCTCTATTTGACTAGCACTTGTGAGCACTCAACTAGCTCATCTTGGGGACATTGTTTCTCTTTGTGAATCCATTTGGAGTGAAACTTTTTTTACTTGAAAGCTCTTGGTGCCTACTACAAATCCACAAAATCTCACTAGAGTTCTCTACATATGCTCTGGGAAAGAGCATTTTTGGTGTGCAAAGGTCAAAGAAAGATACCTATGGAGGTCATTCGCACTTTGACGTTGCATAGGGGTCGAGATACTCCCCCCCAACATGCATGTGTGTGTATGTATATATGTGAGTGTATGTGCGTGTGTCTATGTGTGTGTATGTATGTGTAAGTATCTGTATATGTATGTGTGTATGTGTATACATATATGTGTGTCTATGTGTGCATCTATGTGTGTGTATGTATCTATATGTGTATGTGTATGTATGCATGTAAGAGTATGTATGCATGTAAGTGTATGTATGCATTTGAGTGTATGTGTGTATGTGTAAATGTGTATGTGTGTATGTGCTTGTGTGTATGTACGTATACATATGCATGTGAGTATGTATGCACATGTGTGTGTATGTATATGTCTATGTATGTATGTGTATGCATGTGTTTGTATATGTGTGTATGCATGTGTTTGCATAGTGTGTTTGTGTGTGTATATGTGCATATGTGTGTATGTATGTGTGTGTATGCATATGAGTGTATGTATGTGCATGTGTGTGTATGCTATGTATGCATATGAGTGTATGTGTGGGTCTATCTGTGCGTATGTATATGTGCAAGTATGTATATGTGTATTTCTATGTGTATACGTGTATGTGTGAGTATGCATATGTGTGCATTTGTGTATGTACGTGTGTGTATATGTGTGTATGTATGTGTGTGTATATGTGTGTATGTGTGTGTATGCATATGTGTGTATGTATGTGCATGTGTGTGTATGCATGTGTCTATGTATGTACACACATGCATGTGTATGCATGTGTGTGTATGTATGCATATGAGTGTGTGTGTGTGTATATGTGCATATGTGTGTGTATGTGCATGTGTGTGTATGCATGTGTGTATGTATGTATGCATATGCATGTGTGTGTATGTGTATGTGTCTATGTGTGTGTATGTATGTGTTGTGAAAATACAATAACTACTCATAAATCTAACTATCAAGACCACGTCACTCAGAGAGAGCACATATCCACCCATCCAACTCCACTCATATATATACCTCTAGGCCAAGGGGGTGCATGTCCTTGGGGTTTGCCAAGTGTCCAGCCATGTGTCCCTCATGTGGACACTTTCCCAAGGGTGATCACATGCCTTCTAATTTCCCAAGGTCTATCACATGCCTTCTAAATCAAATGAGGATTCTGCTCTCACGTACACACAAGGTGGCTCCTAGAGAAGCTTCTCCCAAGACTAAGGTTCCCACACCTTAGGATAAATCAACCTAAGGTTCTAACCATTCAATGGGGAGCTCATATGAATAAATACCTCAAGGGTTAAAACCAAGGGTTTCACCCAAAGGTTCACGGCATGTTTTGAGGGTAATTCAAGGGCTAGACCAAAGCAAACATACATCATATTCTAACCTTTAGAATCCATATGTTTAACCCTATGAACCCATGAATTATACAACATTCTTCCCCCCTTTAACATTTTCGTCCTCGAAAATGCGTGTCGGTATAATATGTGAAGTATTCCCCCGTGCACCATGATCTATACTCTGAGCATGGTCATCTCTCTCTTTAGATGCATTTCCAATAATCAGATAAGGGCTAATCCCTATCTTAATCAGAAAGGGAAAGAATCAAAATCCCTTTCCAAATCGCTTTCTCTTAGTTCACTTGAATGTACATGCATGCTTGGTACCTATGGACTAGTGAAATGGGTGGACTTCTTTGGTGATCTTTCTCTTTTGGGACTTTCACAAACCTAGAGCTCCATAAAATAATAAATTTCAGTACACTTTGTACTTGCATAGAATTTATAATTTTAGGAGTCTATGATAGAGATCCTATCTTAAAAGGGCCAGAAACTAGATTCATCTTCCACTTTCAATAGAAAGGAGAGGAATCTTCAGATGTTCTAAACTTAACTTATTCTTTTATAGTCCTTTTCACATACAAATATACTTTACTTGTATTTGATGGGACTTAGCTAAAGATGTGAGCTTAGCAAAGTGGGTCTAGTGAGTCCTTGCCAAAACATGCTCAATAAAATGAGGAGAAATACTATCTTCTCATTCCTTGGCAACTTAGGTGGACTTATTTCAATCATCCAGGTTTTCTTGAAACATAAAGCTCAAGTATTCCGAATGATAATATACCCAATCTACAAGTTAATGTCTACAAGTGGATCCCTATCTTGATCATGTTTGATTTTCCTTGGATTAATTCTCATAATAGAGTTTAATCCTTTTGGAAGCTTTTTAACATTCAAGACTTAGATCCAAATATGACTTTAGGAATTGGAATTATTTGGTAGATCATTCTCCTAAGTCTCTACCCCATTTGTTCGTCTTAGCTTAGCATGTTCTTCCAATGAGAATCAGTACTAACTATCTTGAACCAACCATGGTTTATATAGTTATGTATATTAATCTCAAAGGTCATCAAAGCTTTGCAAAGAGAAACAAATCTTAATAAATCAATTCCTTCAAATCCTCAAAATTGAGGAACAATATTTATCAAGACACCCTCTAGATTTTCTATTGGATGGAGTTTAGATGATTCAAGTTTTGCAGCTTTTGTTCCAAGGTCTTGCAAGAAAGATACCTGTTTCTAGTAATCATGTCTCAGATCTTGTTAGGAACATTCTTGAATCACTAAGAAAATCTTTTACAGATCCTTCTTTCATTCAAGGCTATTATACTTGAATAGGCTTGACTTACTTTTTGGAGTTTAACTTCGTAAACTCCCAAAATTCTTTACCCTCTTACTTATCCAAATTTATTGTTCCACATAAAATTTGGCTATGCATTTTATTAAGAAAAATGCATCTACTTAGGAGGATAAAGGATAGCCTTTTCTAGGGTAAATGTCATGCTCATTCTATTTACCCTTTTGTTCATACAATTAGGTGTATTAAATTGGTTCAAGGAGGTACATTTCTACACCTCGTAATGAACCTAAGACCTTAATCTAAATGGTCTTATCTTTAAGGCTTATCATGATGTTTCCTATCAGATCTTGAGCCTATTTTCTCTCTAGCCATCAGAGAAAAATCTCAATGGGAGTTAGTTCTCACTATCCCATACCAGTGAGTTCTTTCTCCAATCCATAGAATGACATCCTTAACCTTTCCACATTCTTTTCCCTTATCTTTTCAATGATCATGAATTCCATCTTGGAACTCCTTGGCATCATTTTCATGAGAGCAAAGACTAAGGTTTCTAATGTCAATTAATTCAAAGGTCTATTTAGGTTGACCTTTTAACTTTACTTGGTATCGAACTATAAAAGGGTTTGATCTTTTTGACCAATGTATGCCTCTTGGATTATCCAACCATAAATGATTGGATATATTTGACCAAGTTAGGTCACTTGGCTTTCTCAAAAATTCCTCTAGCTAATTTAACATGAGATAAGATCAAGTCTTTTCTCCTTTAGATCCCTTTTCCAATGATATTTACCCATGGGATTTTCTTGGGATCTTCAACTCATACCTTCACGAGTTGATATTTTTGCTTAAGTTTTCAACATCATGTTGATGTTCTTCAAACCATTAACTATTCTCCTTTTAGGGATCAACAATTATATGTCACCCTTTTTGACTTAAGCAAGTTGTCATGCTTACTGATCCAAAGTTTGGACCCATCTTTATCCATTCTCAAATACCCTACTCTAAATATGCTTCAAGTCTTTGGCTAGCTTACCTTAGTTTACTTGCCAAATTGGAATTCTTTAATGAATTCCCTTGTTGCATATCTGGTTCCTACTTTGTTTGAAATTTAATTCAAACATACTTAGGTATCTGGACATCCAATGTACTCCTTAACTTTCATGAAAGAGTTACGGAATATCTTTTGTTTATAAGTATCATATTAATGATACTTTTCTTCCCCCCTTTAAAGAGTTTTCGTCCTCAAAAACTGTAGGAAATTGATGATCATTTAATTTCCTATCCAAATGGGAGTTTCATTTATGCTAAATCCTTCACTCAAAAAGCTCTCCAATATCCTTGAGCTTAGGCTTCCATTATCCTAAGTTCAGTTCCCATACCACTGAACCCACTTAAGTGACATTGTAAACCTAGATGTCCCATACCATCCGATTTACAATCCCACCTTAGTGTAGACAACTTTAGCTCTTACTCAAGGATTTAACTCCATTCATTTTAGTCTTATCAAATGTAATCAAAATCTTTATAAGTTACATTCTTACAGAGTCTTGAATTGTTTTTTCAAAAGACATTGAGCTTTCATTGAACTATCTCCTTGATTAGATGCAATCAAAATTATCTTTGTTTATGTCATTTGATAATAGAGCTAGTATTCTCATACTAGATATCATCTATTGACATAAGTAGGCATCTGTATCAAAGGATATAGTCAACCATAAGCTTTGCTAAATGTTTACCTTGTTAACCATCTTAATAAATGGTTTCTTACTCATAGAGCACATTTTGGAGTAGAGTTCTTAAGGGTTTCTTTCAACTCTTTAATCTTCCTCTTCTTTTTCGCTGACCACTAGATTGGATCCGATTCCTCCCATTCTTCTCCCACATGCTCATCCATGTGTATATCAGTGTTAAGTGTATCATGATCTTGGGATGATTCACCATCTAAACTTGAATCATTTAACCCCAATTCTTTATACCTTTCTTGTTGTGATGCATTCTTTGCCGCTTGTGATGATCTTTGCTTACTTGACTGGTGAAACTAGTGGCCTTATACCATAAGGTTGACTTGAACTCTCATATAAACATGTGTGGCCTCTAATGCAGTGGAGAGATCCCTTCTTGTAATGGCTGGTGTTGTTGTTAATAGTACCTTCAGAAGTACATGTGTTCTCTTGGACTGTGGGGTTTTTTATGCTTTTGTCACTCAAGCTCATTTTGCACTTCTCATGGTGGCTTTTGAGCTAGTGCCAACTTCCTCCACTTTGGCCACACCTTTCCTCTTCTTTGGTACAGTGGTGGTCTTCACATATTTTGCCATTTTTGCGATTGATATCATAGGCCGTAAACAGTCTTTCATGTCCACTCACAGAGTGTATAAGGAACATAGTACCTTGTTATTTTATAAACTTATTATTTTTCCCTTAACCTGCAATGGAAACAAAAAATATTAGTGACATACACGAGGTAATTTTATTTAATATTTTACTGTACATGATGTTTCCTATTCCTCCTAAGGGAATTATGCTCACTTAGTAGTACAAAGATGTTGTTGTGTCAAATGCATGGCCTTGTAATGTGGCCCTATTATGCTGACTCGAGGTGCATGGGACGCATCATGAGTGCAAGAGGAATTTCTTGCTCTGATCGTGAGTGATGTTATTCCTGACTTTGGAATCCACATTTTTCCTAGCTTTGGTGCTTTGAATGTCCTTTTGGAAGCTTCTTACGTTTGTTGGAGGTAGTTGGTTTTGCTATACTTCCACTCTCCACTCGTACCGCTGCTCAGTAGGAGTTTCTGCTTGTTCCATTGGTGGAATCTGTTTCATGGGAGTTCTTTGTCTCCTAGAGAATTGCCTGTATTGACTTCGTTCCTTAAGTAGCTTTGGTGGCTACTCCTTGGTGATCTTGATTGTGGTCTTGGGTATCCATATTTGATTCCTTGAAGTTTGGATTTCCCTTAATTTCTTTGGTATCCACACTTGCAGCATATGTGTGGACCTATCTTTGATTGGTTGGTCAGGTCGATGTCACCTTTGATTGAATTCCTTTTAGTTCTCCTTCACTTAAGATTTGTAGTTGTCTAACTGATCCTTGCAAACCCATATTTGCCGCATCCTTTTCCTCACTAGTAAATGAATTGGTGGTAAATCTATTTTTGGTCATTGGGCTCCCAATCACTTTTCTATAATAAGATCCTCACTTGTTCCTTCGATTGGCTAAATTGAGATGACAAGCTGAGTTGAGCATCATGAGTAATGAGAATAGGGGTTTTTGAGCTTGAGATAGGAGTGGAAACTAGTTGATTAGGGTTCAACATTGGTGTAGATTCACATGCAAACACACATTCATTAGTGTTATACTTCAGATAGATCGTGTTTAGAGGCTTCTCATCTAGTAGGCCAAAGACTTCTCTATGTCCAATCTTCACAGATATGTAGTCTAAGGCTAACTGGATTGTTACCTCAAATTTGTATATCCAATCTTGACCTAACACTAGCTCCTCCACTAGGTCGTCATCTTTACAGACTAAAAGCTTTTGATGCATTGAATTGTTACCCAACTATAGAGATAGGCTGACCTCCCCTACACATTCAATGGTGTTTCCTCCTATGCCCACCATGTCGGCCTTAGTTGGATTAAGTGGTGCATTCAATTGTTTTGCTAGCAAAAGGCATATGCAGATTAAGGCTGCCCCGATGTCAATCAATGCATCTACTAAGTGGTATTCCTCCGTTTAGACTGCTAGATTTAGGTAGGGTTGTCTGACTTGTCATCTTATTGTCGTAGTTTCTGCTGCCCTAGAGTTGGCTATGGGAATTAGTTCCTCTCCTTGGCGATATCATTCATCTCTTTCTCTTATCCACTCTTTTCACTTTCGTATGCATTCCAATGCTTCAAGTCTTGCTTCTTCTATAATTCTCTCATCCTCTTCCTTTCGATTCCTTGCCTTTAGTAGTCTAATCATTATCTCGTCCATTGAGGGTTCTAAATATTTCTTCACACGACAAACACTTATGTAATTTGGTAGGATTTCTCCATCCAGGGTGGCCAGGTTTAGTGCCCCACTGGTAGAAATACGGTTGATTACCAATGGTCCATGTCTTAACTTTTGCAGTATTTTTGCGTGTTGCTTCAAAGTGTATATGAGGACTAAATCACCTTCTTTGAGTCCCTTGTCTTCAATATGGGCATCATATTTGGCTTGTTGTGACCTCTTTGCGGCATAAATACCTGCTACATCTCGTAATCTAGTCTCATGCAATCGTTCAATCTGATCCAATTGTTGGGACAATTCGTGTCCAGTACACTCAATATCTTTCAGCAACTCGAAGAGTAGGAATCAAGAAATCTATTAAGATTGCATTCTAACCTTACACAATATTGAAAGGTGTTGTGCCTATAGCAGTCTTATAAGCAACTCGAAAAGCCCAAATGGCTTGATGTAATTGTTTATCCCAATCTGTTCGTTTATTATTTACAATCTTGGTTAAAATGGTACATAGCACTTTATTGGAACTTTCTGCCTGTCCATTGGCTTGTGCATCATAAGGGGCCAATTTCTTATGAAACACTAGGAATTCATTTATCAGAGCTTCTATTACCTCATTAATGAAGTGTGTGCCTCAATCACTCACAATTTCAATGGGTAACCCGAACCTTGTAAATATATTTTCGAAGAGAAACTTGGCCATAGTTCTTGCATCATTCTTTCTTGTGGCCTTTGCTTCTACCCATTTGGTTAAATAATACATGGCTACTATTATATATTCAGCATGAAACCCTTTAGCAAGTGGGCTAATTGGTGCAATGGAATCTTTATCCCATTTCGTGAAAGCTCTAGCACTGATCATAGGTCGTAGTGGTATTTCATCCCTTCGTATAGGATATTTTGTTCTTTGACACACATCATCACACCTCTGGACATACGTTGTCGCATCCTGATATAAAGTTGGTCACCATAATCAGACAAAGAGAATCATTTTTGTGGTCTTGTCAGCTAGAAAATGACCTCTTGTTGTTCTAGTATGGGCCATCTCCAACACATAGATATATTTGTCTTCATGTATGCATAATCATAGTTGGTTGTCTTGGACGTGTTTAAACAGTTGTCTCCCTATAAGGGTATAATCTTTACTTTGCTCCTCTAAAGCTCGTTTTCTTGCTAGGCTTGCCCCTTCTAGGTATTCACGTGTCTTAAGAAATTCACTAAAGGCAAACTCCATCTACGTGCTATTATGGAATAGCATAGTGTAGAGTTCTCCTCAGGTCTTTCTTCTTGGCAGGTGGGACAAATCGTTACATGTGTGTGAACGTCTTTATGCATTCCTAACCAATACACTCCTAATCTTTTTAATTCTTGTACTGTACCACTGATACTTCTATGTTTCTTCCATGGGTTTATGTGGGCGGGTCTTAACCAAGTTTCTTATTCATCCTCATCTACACACCAGTAGAAGTCCACTAGAATCTTGGTTGTATAGACTTCCTACTACAATGTGAAGATTCCTAGTCTTCCATAGTTGTTGGGCTTTATCTGAATTAATCTGATGACGAGGTCCATGGATGAGTATAGGTATCAATTTTTTAGTCCAGAGAGGACAAACTTCTAAGTTAAAAAGATAGGTGTCAGGCAAGTCATGTGCTACTCCAAGTGGGGGTTCTCCATGTGTCATTCAAGATAGATGATTAGCTTTGACATGCGTGTTTCCTTTCTTAACTACTACTTCAAAATCAAATTCCATTAAGAAAAGAAACCATCTCACTAGTCTTCGCGTGTTATAGGGTTTATTGACTAGGTATAGTAGGGCTTGATGATCAATAAAGAATTTGAATTTGTTTGCTAATAAGTAGTGTTGTATTTTCTTTACCGCGTATACTATTCCTAATCCTTCTCGTTCGGTGGTAGTGTAATTGCACTCGTCTTGGTTGAGTTGCCTGCTAGCGTAAGCTATAGGGTGATCGAGTCTCCCTTCATCTGTAGGTTGTGCTAAGATGCATCCTATGGCAAAGTTGGAAGCATCCACATGGATATGAAATGGCTTATTCCAATTTGGTAGTTTTAGAATAGGCAATGAACTCAGTCTGCTTTTCAACTCATTGAATGCTTTCTCATAATCTTTAGTCCAATTGAACTCAATAAACTGTATAGAGGTCGGGCAATTATGGCATACATGTGGATAAATCTAGGATAGTATCCACAGTGTCCCATAAATGCTTGTACTTCTTTTGTAGTTCTCGATCGGGGTAGTTCTAGAATGACTTTGATCTTGTCTTCATCTGTGGATATTCCATTCGTAGATACTATATGACCTAAGATTCTTCCTTGTCTCACCATGAAGACACATTTCTTTTGGGTTTAGAAAGACTCTGTATTGTCTACACTTTTGAAAAATTCTCCTTAACTCGGGTATGTGATCCACTTGTGAGGAATACATACACAAACCATCTACGTATACTTCCATGCTTTTCCTATGGAATTCCTTAAACACATGACACATTAATCTCTAGAAGGTAGCTAGTGCATTGGTTACTGCAAATGGCATAACCCTAAAAGCATATACTCCCCATTTTGTGGCAAATGCAGTTTTTTGTTGATCCTCATGAGCAATTGCAACTTGGTTGTACCCAGAGAATCCATCAAGGAGGCTATAAACTTCCTTGCCTGCCACACTCTCCAAGAGGTGATGTGTAATGTGTAAAGGGTAACTATCTCGAATGGCGGCTGCATTAACTTTCTTAAGGTTGATGCACACCCTAAGTTTTCCATTTTTCTTGGGTACTACTACCAAGGGTGACACCCATTCTATGCGTTCAATTTCATAAATGAATCCTACTGCCAATAATTTGTCTATTTCTTCCTTAATTTTGGCAGAGTATACATCATTGTATGTGTATGGTCGTTGTTTGGATGGTTTAGCGTCAAGAATCATGGGAATACGATGTGAACAAATAGAGGGATCCACTCCTTTTAAATCCTTGTATGTCTATAACTTCGAATCAATTCCATAAGTTCTCGTTCTTCACTTCTGACACATCTTTCCCTATGTAGGTGCATCTTTCCTCTTCTCCTTCTATAGTCACAGTGACTTTTTTAGTCTGTTCTTTATTATCATATGCTATTCCTTCTTGTGCTTGTCGTTTAGGCATTTGGATGGCAATTATTCTTTCCTCCACTTCATATTTTTTAAAATGTTTAGGAACTTTGAACTGTTCTTGTGGTACATTCTCTTCCCTACTAGTCTCTTCTGAATTGATATTCTCTATTTTGTTTTGGGGTGAAAATGCTCCCAACATTAGTTTCTTTATGTTATCCCTCTAACTGAAGTCCTTCTTCTTGAATCTCAGGTTCCATTTCTATACTCTTATAATCTTCTATCCACTCTTTCTCTATCCATTCTCCTTCCTCTGTCTCTTGTAGTACAACCATGTATAGACTTACATCGTATCCATCCTTGTCTATGCACTCATTTTGGGTCATGACTTCTTCATTGACACACACATCTAATGTGGCCAATATCTCCATCCATCTGTGGGGCTCGAACTCTTCATCCGGAAACACTTGTGGAATATATGCTAGATCCTCTACTGCCTAGATATTCCACAACCTCTTTGCCATGTTAGTCTTCTTTCTAGAGGTGGGACATCTCGATAAGCGTACGTATGGAGGTTTATTCTCATAGTGGCGCCCCTATGTTGTAGATATGTGACATCTCTGTCCCAGTCTTGCACTACTCGTGGTTGTCTCATAAATGATCTTCCCAAGATCATTTCATAATTAATAGCTCTTTCAAATTGACAAATAGCTAATGCGTGCTCAACGTCTACTTCACATGTTGTAAGCACAACATTCTCTAGTAATCCCAGAGGTTTTTTAGTATGACCATAAGCTAATTGTAATTTTATTCTTGTGGGTTGTAATGCTTGTTTTCCCCACTTCTCCCATATTTCTTTTATGGCTATTCCTACTCCAACTCCTATGTCTAGAATTGCTTTTGTGGTGTACCCTCGGAAGGTAATGGGTAGACATGTGTTACCTTCATCTCCTTCACTGAAGTCTCCCACTTTATCCATCGGGATTTGAATTGTATGTGCATCTTTGTTGGCCTCCTTGTTGACTGCCTTTACCTCTTTTTGCTTGATTTGCTTGGCCAATCTAGTTCATACTTGTGGTTTGATTTTTAGTAATTCTTCTAGAGTTATAGAGCACTGCACTTTCATCTCCTTTACCTTTCATTCTATGTATGACGTTGTCGGGATGAAATCCTGCAAGGAGTGTGCATTGTTTTTTTTCAAAAGTTCATTGTTTTATGACGGTTTGTGTGATGTTTTGATCTAAAAAGGGTTCATTTCATGCATAAATTGGCAGAATTCATTGATTGTGTGATGCAGAAACATGTTTGAGATGTGTGTTAGACCTGTGTATATAAACAGCAGACTTTAGACCCATAAAAACCTAGGCTTGACCCTTCAGAACCCCCTGAAAACCGAACTTGAACCCTTGGAAACCCTTGGAGTTTAGGTCCGAACTGTAAATAAACCCATGAATTGGCGAGGTTGAGATAATTGTGAGTAAACCCTTACTTTTCCCGATCAAAAACTTTAGGTTGGACCCTTGGAAATGGCGGTTTCTGTAGGTCAAACCCTAAAAACCAATTAAATTGTGAATATCCAGTGTGAAACCAAAACCATAGTATAGGGGAAAAATTAAAAAGTCCGCCAAAAATAGAAAGTTCATTGAGGAGGTTAGAACATTCTAGAAGCGAGTCCAAATCGGGAAGAAGGAGGTCGTGGCGGGAAGCCGGCGCCTTAGGGTTGGATCAGGCCCCGCTCTGGTGCGCCGTTCCCGCTGTCCTGCGAGCGGCGTCTGCGCGCTGGGCGCCTCGCCTGTGCTCTCTGGAGCGTGCGCGATCCTCGTACGCGTGGGGAAAGAGACGAATCAGATACAGCACTGATTCTCGAAATCACTGGGTCGGTGTGTATACAAACTCGATGATACAATAAAATCTGAATGATACAGTGGTGCCCGCAACAGTGCGGGTCTTCGATACAAAAAATCCGCTACAATGCGGAACAGATAAATAAAATAAATGCCGCCAAGGTGTCGAGTCGGCTGGATATAATGTAGGCTTCCCGCTACAGTGCAGGAAGTCACCCTCGATCTCTGTCTTCTGGTCTTTGCGATTTAATCTTTTCTTCACTTTTCTTCGGTCCAAGCTTTTCTTCAAATCCTCACTTTGCAGCTCTTTACTTCAAAATTCACAATAATCTCTGATCACGCAGTAACCTGGAGGAGACAATCCACGAGCAAGATCCACGGGGTAGGGTCATAAAATCATGTTAGTACCTTTTTGAGATAAAAAAAAACCCATATGCAACATTAAGCAATAAAAAACATTTATTTGGTTAATACTACTAGAAATTCATCACATAAATTAGGGGTACTCATTAAACATTTTTTTTTATTTTGGTTCTTCTAGTACACAACTTGGATATCAAAGAGTGAAATTTTCTCTTCAATATGGTAAATTCCCTTTTCCTAATGATTTAGATCTCCCCTCATGCTCTGCCAAACCATCATTAGGGAAAGAACTGCTGTCAAACACCAACAATCTCGCACCAAAATGTCTTGCCAAGGCCTTCACAAGAGCTTCCTGTTGAAAAGTTTCTTCATGCAAACAACTCCCCTAATCTCAATATATGGGATGTTCTTCTTGGTTGCTGCAGGAACATGGACCTGTTGCTCTGGAATATTTGGAGAGGCCACATACTTTGGAAAATCTGGTTGAGTAGAAATAATGCTACTTATTGTAATGGGAATAGGAATTTTCTCATTTCCCTTCCTAATACTCTCAAAAAAGCCTCTCTAAATAGTATCCAGAAAATTAGCTCTGCCCCTTTGCCCAACGAAAATGTATACAAGATTTTAGCAGAAAACAATTACACTAGGTGGAGAAACCTATTATCTACAATGTATTCTGGTAAAAGACTAGAAATGGTCTTGTCTTTGTAATTTGTGGATAGTGGTGGCTCCTGCCCTGAGTACTGATTGTAACTTCCCTTGTTAATTAAACTTTCCTGTTTTTCTTAAAAAAAAAAGAGAGCTTCCTGATAAATCTCAGATCCTGTAGGTCCTAGAAGCAATATCCGTGGACTTACTGAATGTAGATCATTTGCAAATATGGAAAAATCAGGCCTCCGTAAATGAATGTAAGTAGATGTTATAAGCACTTGTTCAATGCTTTCACTCAAATAATGGGGAAAGTTGTCAAATGTATTGTTCAAATCTTCACCATTCATAACCATCCTCGAAAACTCATCCTTCAATGATTGTCGTTTCATGGCAATAGTAGACGATTGGTTTGCATTTTCTCTCTCTGCCTCTTTAAATTTCTCTCCGTCTCTCTTTCTTTCTCTCTCTCTCTCTTTCTCTCTCTCTCGCGTGTGTGCGCGCTGCGCCGCCGTGGGAGGGGGAGAGATTCCCTCTCCTTCACCCTCTCTCTCTCTCTCCCTCCAGTGCGTTGTGCGCCTGTAACCATGAGAGGGGGAGAGATTCTCTCTCTTTCTCTCGATTTCTTCCCGTGATCTACTGGGCGCGTCCATCTCCCTCAGACTCTCTCTCCAGACCTACGCGCACGACCCTCCACCGACTCTCTCTTTGGCGACACCCTCACGACTATCTCCTGTGGCGGCGCACGTGGCTGTCGGAGTCTTCTCCAGCGGCGCCATCTCCCACGGATCTCCAATCATTCTGGAGCTCGCGCAACCATCTCTCTACAGCTCTGGGGCACGCATAAATTCATCCCCCTTTCTCTGGTGCCATCGATGCTATCTCTACTGCTCCAGGGAGCCAGCACCGCCCATCAGGTCCGGGACCATCAACATCTCTCTACCCGCTGACAAGTCAATTTCTTCCTCTCATATGTGCATAGAATCATACCCAATCATCTCCGGAGTCCTCTGCGCGCATCTATCTCCCTGCTTATCTCTCTGCTCTCTCTATGTGCCACCACCACCATCATTTTCTTCACCCCCAAACAGCAACGCCGAATCAAGTTCTTAAAAAATGTGAGCTAAAATCGTTAGCAATATCTCAAGCCAGCTAATCGTCCGACAAAGGCCCTCCAACACGGCTATTCCTATTAGGAATCTTAGGTGAAGGATCGTAATAACACAAATTAATGATCGCTTGCAGCAGTCATACATCGACCTAGGTCTATCAACAATAATGGAGGAAGGAAAACACCTTTCCCTCATGATAATGGAGAGCATGAATAAAAACTAAAGAAGCATGACCAAAGGTGAATGAACAAGGAGCATACCTGGAGGAGACAATCCACGAGCAAGATCCACGGGGTAGGGAAGAAACAAATGAATTAGCACTTATTTATAGGCCCCCCCTTGGACTCGCTTCTAGAATGTTCTAACCTCCTCAATGAACTTTCTATTTTTGGCGGACTTTTTAATTTTTCCCCTATACTATGGTTTTGGTTTCACACTGGATATTCACAATTTAATTGGTTTTTAGGGTTTGACCTACAGAAACCGCCATTTCCAAGGGTCCAACCTAAAGTTTTTGATCGGGAAAAGTAAGGGTTTACTCATAATTATCTCAACCTCGCCAATTCATGGGTTTATTTACAGTTCGGACCTAAACTCCAAGGGTTTCCAAGGGTTCAAGTTCGGTTTTCAGGGGGTTCTGAAGGGTCAAGCCTAGGTTTTTATGGGTCTAAAGTCTGCTGTTTATATACACGGGTCTAACACACATCTCAAACATGTTTCTGCATCACACAATCAATGAATTCTGCCAATTTATGCATGAAATGAACCCTTTTTAGATCAAAACATCACACAAACCGTCATAAAACAATGAACTTTTGAAAAAAAACAATGCACACTCCTTGCGGGATTTCATCCCGACATTCGCCCCCGCTAAACCTGCACATCGTCCCGATGGGCCAACCTGCAAGATCCAACAGAAGAGTATCAGGGTTCTTTTTGAAATCTCTTTACACTTTTTATGCCTTTCTTAAATCATGATCTCATGCAGTCATGCAATCTTTTATAAAGATTAGTACGAATTTTAGAAAATTAGGTAGATTCAAGCTTCACAAACATCATATTATGTTTCTGCGTCTGCAATCTGACAAGTAATTACATGAATAAATCGTCGGCTTTCTAGATCTTTTGTTTGTTCAACTGGTTCAGATCCAACTGCTCATTCTAAGTACTAGCATATACATATGTTTCTACTAACTCAGTTTGTAGAATATACCTCGATTCCTACTATTTATGTCATGCTTGTCCAGCTCTCCATTAGATCTTTCTTTCTTTTTCTTTTTCTTTTTCATTTTTCTTTTTCTTTTTCTTTTCCTCTTCATCTCAGCTCAGCATTTCCTTTTGTCTTTTATTTTTCACAAATCGGCCTATGTCGAAGTCGGGTGCGACTCATGGACTTGTCCGCCCGGCCAAGTTTATTCCACCTGTCTGCCGACCCGGCATAGCGCACGACATACACAACATCAGCCCTGCATGAAATCGACGTCAGCTCGTGGCTCTGACCACCCGATCAGAGTGACTCCACCCGCCTACCGACCCATACAGGCGCATGACAACAGATAGTTCAGGCCTATGACGAAACTAGCTACGGCTCGTGGCCTTGATCACCCGACCAAGGTGGTTCCACCCGCCTACTAGCCCATTGTAGCGCACCAACAACATACACGCACATATAAGCTGGCATGAGTATGAATGTTTCTTTATAAATCATGATCCATATGGAGGTAAGATCTCGCAAGAAATAAATACTAGGATCCGAAGTTTCCCACTCACTAAGTGTTCAAATCAATCAGTATATACATGCACTCGGTCTAAGCATGTCATCACATTCCCAAGCTTTCACTCCCAAAAGTGTCTAGTCCACCAACTGATCCTATTCATATAACTCCTAGTCGCTCATGCTCCGTGCAAACCCATAATAGGTATTTGGTATCTTCCTTCTACATGACTCACACATATCTTTATCACACACATCAATGCAATGCATATGCTCTATCAGAAAGAAAACAAATCTCAAATCAGAAACGTTTCACCTGGTCATTTTTCTTCATTTTGATCCAGCTTTTCTTTAATTCCATGGTCTATCATTCTTCATCAGTATCAGCCTCAGTGTCATCAGTTCCCTCCAAAAGTTCTTGTTCAATCTCGTAATCCGCTTCATTTCTTTTCTTGAATAATTTTATCCTCTTTCCTGCAATCAAAGATCTCAAAGGAGTACTGTCTAACTCACGAAGTGCATACGTACCATTTTCAAACACAGACGTAACCACATACGGCCCAAACCATCGTTTGGTCAATTTCTTCCTAGCATCGTATTGAGTATCGAATGTACTGTCGTACACCAACACCCAATCATCTATCTCAATCCTACGTGGTCTGAGTCGATGGGTTTTGTCAAAATAGATCTTGTTCTTTAACCTTGACTCCTTTAACTTTTGGACTGCTTCTTTCAGCTTTTCATTTCCTTGTTCTAACTGCTTTATTCTCAATGATAATAACTCTTCTCTCGTCATACCATCATTCCATGGGAGCGTCAACCATGTCACTATCTGAGTCTGGATGGGGAAGACTGGCTTCTGACAATACATCAATTCAGCAGGCATGAAACCTGTGGACCGAGTGTAAGTCATCCTATCAGCCCATAGCGTGAATGGAAGAAACCTAGGCCACTGCTTGATGTCATCGCTGCAAGCCTTAGAGATCGCCTTCACAATGGAAGGGTGACCTCTCTCGATTTTCCCATTTGCTTCTGGGTTATAGGCAGTGGTGAGAGACAATCGAATTCCATGACGATCAAAGAACTCTTTTGCCTCTCTCGCATCCAACTCTCCCCTGTCCGCAACCACTTTCTCAACATATCCGAATCTCGAGATCACTTCTTCTAAAAGGAATTTGCATACATTATAAGTAGTCTTCGTACGAAGAGCTCGACCTTCCACATGGTTGGTCAAGTCCTCTCTAGCAAGCACAATGTATCTCATCTTATCTATCCCTTTGGGCATGGTTACAAGGTTGACTACCCACTTGTAATGGATACAAGGAGGGTAAGTCGGATGTAACGGGTCTCTGTGCCTAACTGATGAATGCACCTGGCATGTAGCACAAGTGCCTACAAAATCTCTCACACTCACATAAATTCCTGGCCACCAGTAAGCTTCCCTAATCTTCTCATATGTAGCATAAAATCCTTTGTGACTTGCCCATAAGGTCTCATGCATTTCTCTCATAACTTTTCTCTGAAGACTCCTCGAACTCAATACTCTCTGTGGACTCTTCACCTTGCCTTTAGCGTGTCGCCAAATAAGCCCGTCCTTCAAGAAAAAGTTGTAAGACTTTTTCCTGATGGATCTATACTTATTTGTGGACCAGCCTGGGGAAGGTTTGAGAGTACTCAGATATCTCCCTATATCTCTCCACTCGCCATCATACTCATTCTCTCGGAACTGCTCATATGCATATACCAATGGATCGTATCTTATCATATGTATATCCCTTTCTACCTCATCATCATCATCAGACTCATCATCGAATTTCGCCCTTGAAAGCATATCAGCCACTGTATTCGACTTTCCAGCTATGTGTACAAATGCAGGATTTATAAACTTCACATAAGAGATCCATCTAAGCATAGCAATGTCCGGAGATGAACAATTTGCAATCATGCCAATCAGTGGAAGACAGTCAGTCTCAACTATCACATTCGCCCCAATGAAATACTCTTTATCGCTCTTTAAAGCAGTCACTAATCCCCATAACTCTCTCTTAATTTGTGGATATTTTCTTTGGGTATCATGTAGGATCTTAGCACCAAAGCGCACTGCATATCTCTGCCCCTCATCATCATCTTGCCCTATGACCCAGCCTATGCCAATAGGACTGGTATCAACGGTCAAAATGATAGGTCTCTGACCTGAATAGTCAACACGCTTCAGAATCGGAGCTTCAATTAGCAGCTGCTTCAGTTTACGCATAGCTCTTGATTGTTTCTCTGTCCATACAAACTTCTTTCTCTTTCTCAGCAGATCATATAAGGGGTTCGCAACGTGAGCAAAGTGAGGAATCCATATCACATAGAATACACAGGCTCCTAGAAACCTTCTCACCTCACTGACATTACGACACACTTCAGAGATCCTGCTAATGGCCTCAACTTTCTGTGGGTATGGCTTGCGGCCATAATGTCCACACATATGTCCTACAATGAGGACCTCATCAACGCCAAAAACCGATTTCTCTAAAGAAAGTGTTAGCCCCACATCTTCAAACCTCTCAAAGATCTTCTCACAATCAGCAATATGATTACTCACAAACTTTCTACATCCTGAAGCATCTAAACTTACATCTTTCACTCTTTCCTCACATCCCTTTATCAGAACATCATCAATGAATGGCATAGTCACAGATGGTATAAAGTCTCGTAAAACCAGATTCATGGCATTCATCATGTGAGCCACAGAATTCGTCGCTCCCTGTGGCAAAGTACACATGCGTACAAGGCCCAGTGGAGTCCTCATGGTCGTAATATCTCTGCTCTCCATAGCCAACTGAAACTGGTCATAACCTGAATACAGATCACCCATAGAGTAGATGGAATGCCCAGCAAACGCCTCAACAAACTCATCCACTATGGGTCTTGTCCCTACATTTCTAATTGTGACTTTATTCACAGGTTGCAGATCCTGAATGAAACGAAGCTTCCCATTTTTCTTAGGCACAGTAAATCACCTATTCGAATATGGAGCCGAGGAGGGTTCCAATATCCGCATGGAAATCTTTTCCTTTAGCAACCTCATCAGCTCACGTAAGTGAGCCTTTGGGACTGGTATAGGCCGGATATTCCATGGTATATGTGGCACTGTAAATATAATCATGGGAGGTACTTGTTTCGGGTCTGCACAACCTATCTCATGTGGAAAAAGTGAAAACGCTTTTTCATGTTTCTTGATAACTTCAATAAATTTCTTTTTCTCTTCTTCTCTCAGGAATGGTTTTTCTCCAAACTTGATCTCTTTAATAGTCTCATCAGTGAAATGATGCCCTATGAGCTCTCGTTGTCTCAGCATAGGGTCATCTGACACTCGCAGATATTTCTCATGACTATCTTCTGGCAATGGCTGAGCTATAGGCTTCACTTTCTTATCCACAGTCTTATACTTCGTATTTACATTTACTTCATGCTCTCTCATAAGCTCCTTAATCATCTCATACTCTTGGATAGAACTGAGCATAATCATTTCTGATTTCTGATTTCTCTCAAATGCCTTCTCAAGCTCTTCCAGAGTAGTCGAACTTCTCTCCAACTGGATCACATCTTCAATCTTCTCATCAGGTAACATAATTCCTAAATCCTTATAGTATCTCTCATGAACTTTTCTGAATTTATTTGGAACATTCTCTTTTTGTAAACATAGCAACTTGAATGCAAATGAGTAAATAGAAAAACTTTCAAATCTTTGTACAAAGTCATGCGAGACATCAAACCAACTCCCACTGTTGTCTCGCTCAACAGTGGATCCTAACAGAAATTTTGATCAGCAGAGGCTCCATACTCTCCAACAGGCATACACTCATCATGGTCATGTGAATTAATAGGTTTCTTTCTTATATTCTTTCTATTCCTAGAGTGATTTGGACACACAATCATCACTTGCAAAGAATGTAGACCAGATCTAGAACGGATTCGTGCATAGGCAGATCCATCATCCATGGCCTTAGTCTCCATTCTTACCTCAGCTATAAAGGGCTGCCCAAGGATAGCCTCATATGAACAATCGTCCTGGACAAAGAAGTGAAATTCCTCAGAAATCCCACCTATGGTCACAGGCACAAAGGCGCATGCCCCAAGCAGTGCTCCTGAATGATTATCCGCTGTCCTCATCCTCCATCCATGATCTTTGTCAATCGGCCACCTAAACTTATCATAGAGCTTCTTAGAAATCAAGGCCAGAGCAAAACATGACTCCTCATTGCTCCCTAACTTTATCTTCATCTCTGGAGTTCCTCTCGCCCAAAAGGTCCTGCTAAACTCACTTTCTGTCTTCCTCATTTCATCATCAGGTATGATAGGACCTAGAGAATTTTTATGACACCTGGCAATCTCATCATCATCATCATCAGATGTATCACTCAATGTAACTGCTTCATTTGTCACTTGAATATCTTCAGGTGCTTCTTCCATCTCTACATCTTCAGGTAGTGGAAACCTCTTTCTCTTAACCAGCTTTATGAAACTGTCCTTGAACTCAGGCTTTGCTATGGAGAAGACCTGCTCCAAGGACATGGTTACTTGGCTCTTCAGTAAAATGTCATTTAATATCTCTCTTGCATCATTTTTCCTTTCCAACTCAGAAATTAATACAGCCTTTGGAGTTCTCTTCTTTTTCTTCTTCTCTTCTTTTTCAGCCTCTTGAATACTTTCTTGAACTTGATCGGTCTTTTGAATAGGTTCTGGTTCTTTTTCTTTCTCTTTAATCGATTCTTGGATCTTAGTTGGCCCAGCTGGCCTCTTTCCCTCTCTTATCTCCTTCTTCTTTGCCTCTTCCTTTGAAACAACAGGCTCTTTGAATTGTACTTTCCTTTCTGGCTCTTTAGCCTTTTCTTCGGCCTCTTGACTTTGCTTTCTAGTCACTCTTCTTTCAGGCTCAGTTTCTTCCTGACTCTCATCTCTCTTCCTCTTTTCTTCTACATTTGCTATGTGCGAATAGACCGAGGATTCATCAACAGGAGACTTCTAGGCAGTCTTCTGCATAATGGCATCCCTAGCCCTTACTAAAGCCTCAATGGAATAATTTCTTTGGGGTCGAGGTCTAGGCACTTTTTCATCTTCCTCTTCTACAGGTTCTAATCGTGCAGCTGATGTACTTGCATTATTGCCAGATAAATCTTCATAAAACTTCTTCATTCCCCCCTTTCCCCAATTCACAGGTAGAGGAAGGCGGGTCCTGAAGTCACATAACTTCTTATCGATATCTATCACCAGTTGATGCTCTTTTGCTAGCTTAAGCTCTTCACAGGCATATGAAAAATGCTCTTGTGCATCACACCATACGCATCTCTTAGCCCCTCCAAACCCACCAATTGCTCGTCTCTCAAAAGGTCCAGTGTTTCTTTGAAATGTGGTTTGCACTGGTGGTGTAGGTATCTGTTGGGCAACAGGCTGCACTGGAGGTGCAGGCTGTGGCATCACATAGCCTTGCATATTTGGAATGGGCATAGTGCCTCTCTGTAATGTATCTACATAACTCGTACTCGCCTGAGGAGGAGTGGGGTCCTGATATCCCATAGAATTAACTTTATTGTGAATACTCGCCATTTCTTTTGACATAGATGCTTGCATCGTAATAAGATTCTCTATCTGTCGACTGAGAATCTCAACCTGTAACTCTATTGGCGATCGCGAACTGGATGCAACATTAGCAAAAGCTGACGTTGCAGGCACATTCGGAATTGCCGGAAGTGGAGCTTCCCTAGGCGGTTGTGGTGTTACCAGTGCAAGTCTATCGTATAACACCGCCTGGCGTTGCCTCATTTGGGCAACCGCTTCTACCTCTCTCCTCACTACACCCCAATCTTCAGTCAATCCAAATCTCTTCCCAGGCTCTTCAATCCTCCTTTCGACCTCAGTCCTGTCTTCAAGACTTAAGATCCTCAGGAAAGATATAACTAAGTCAGGTTTCAAAGCATCTAAATCGGCCTGTGGAAGTTGTTCATATCTTCTCAAGAACTCATTCAAAAGTTGAGTGAGGGATGCAGTGGGCTTCGGAGAGCTTATCCACCGCAAGAACCCTTCTCTACTGTGTTGGGAAAAATCTTCCAAATAAAACAACTTATGCAATTCTTTTCTGAATTCGGCCCAAGGCTTTGCTATATGTGTTGTAATAGGGGCTAAAATGGATCTTGATACTACCCGTGTGAAGTAATGTATAAACACATCCTCGGGTAGACCATAAATCCGTGCCTGTTCCTCAAAAACATCTAGGTACTCAGTTACGTTCAAACCTGTAAACTTCCCTTTTTCTCTCAATACCGCTTGGACTACGCGGGCCCCTTGTTTCTCTATTACCATTTCCTTGAATATATCCTCCATCTCTCTTCTCTGCTCTGTCCTAGAATGTAGCACAAGGTCTAGCGTAAGTGGCTCAACTATTTCTCTAAGCTCTGAGTAGAGATCAGAGAAGAGGCTTGATGAGTCACGAGCCAGGAGGTAAAGGTCAGTCTAAGCTCTCTGATTTGCCTAGGCCAAAGTCTAGTCAAACTGTCCTCTCTTCGATTCCCAAGATTTCAATGTATTTTCCCCCTTTTTGTGATAAGTTTTCTAATGTTCTGTCTAAGCTATGAAATCAATAAATCCCTAGTCTTAGCAAGAAGAAAAGTGCTCACACGTATGGACTAAACTAATGCAAAGTGTGGATGCTCAAACTCAAGCAGCAAGACAATCTTTCTGTTTCAGCAGTGTATGTGAAGCAATGCAATATTTCAAATAACTTGAAATGCTAGTACCTGAAATCTCTGTCCGATGCCAAGGTTCTTGTCTCTTTCCTCAAGGAGTAGGTGACGCGATGAGGATCACTGGGCAACCACCTCGCTTCACGTCGGGTTCAGGTTTCGGGAAGAAGGAGGCGAGGCGCCCAGCGCGCAGACGCCGCTCGCAGGACAGCGGGAACGGCGCACCAGAGCGGGGCCTGATCCAACCCTAAGGCGCCGGCTTCCCGCCACGACCTCCTTCTTCCCGACAACGTGTTGCTAGAAATTCCTTTTCCTTTTGTTCTTATTGTTGGGGCATGATAAAGTTCTGAATTCCGCTCATATTCTCCTATGTAGTTAGGTAGTGTGTTTATGATTTCTAATTCCTCCGAACAATTCTCATAATTTATTTATTGAATCATCGTTCCTAGGTTCTCGTTTGCATCCAACTCTCCAAAGGGCGGATTAATACCCTTAGTTTTTCTCCATCTCTCTTCTTGAACTCTAGCCCATAGATCCTCAAGACAATTAGCTTCTACTTCAGGGATTATGGAACTTCCTTCATGGTTTTCATTGGCTAAGCTTTCCGTTTTCTCTATAATCGTTATGTCTTCTAGAGGGTCATGTGCTCTCAAACCTTCTTGAAAATCTCTATTAGGTATTCTTGTTTCCAGAAGGTTTTGTATAGGTTTCTTAGTGTGTTTTGAGCTAGTTCGATCAATTTATTGCAAATTTCTAGCCTTTCTTTTTCCAAATCCCCTCTCAGATAGCTCACTTCATGTTGTTCCACACTCGGTCCTGCTTTGATCATATATTGATAAGCGTTTATCCACATGGCTAGATCTTTGGGTATTGGATGAGCTAAAACTAACCCAGCTTGTTTATGTTGCTCTTTCTCTGCTTTGATAAAATCCTTTCTAGTTGTAGGATTCATAGCTTGATTTGACTCCTCTTTGCTCTTCTCTTCCACCTTCTTTTAAATCCACTTGTCTCTCAGCTTCTCTCGTTGAGCTTTCCACCTTTGAGTCCATTTTACCTTAGCATTTTCTTCATATTCTTCCGAATCTTGTACTACTTGAGGCACTAGAGTTTCTGGTTTGTTGGTTTCGTGCCTAATTGAATCTAACCCTTCTAGAACTTCTTTAGCTCTTGCTCTTGTAATCACCTTCAATGGTACCATACATTCTTTGTCACTTTGAGAGGACTCTACCACTTCTACTACATTCATTTGAATGGTGTGGTTTGTCTTGTTACGGTTTTTGGGACAATCCCTAAACAAATGCTCCTTTCCACAATCACTACAATATCCTTCCCAAGCCTTATGTGGTGGTTGTTAAGGCAAAGGACATTCCCTAATGAAATGGTCACCTCCACAACAATAACAAGGTCCTTGAGGGATAGGGGGGCTAATCACAGGTCTAGAAGGTGCTTGGGCTCTTGGGTTCGTGTACATTAGTGTAGCATATTTAGCTCTATATCCATATGATTGGTCGTAGACCTCTTGTCCATAAGGCTATTGCTCATAGGCCTGCTCGTAGTTCATCAAGTCAGCTTCGTATTTGTAGTAGTCTCCCAAGTGCTGATCATAGGGTTGATTATGGCTATCCGAGCTAGTTAATGAAGTAGTCGGTACTAATGCTCTCTCTGGGTTTTCTTCTGGTTGGGCAAATTTTACCGGGACAACATTTTGTGGGTGAGGTGGTTGTCCTAACACCGGTTGTGGTGGGTTGTATCTTGGGTATTCATAAGGATGTTGAATTAGAGGTGGGTTCTGGTAATGAGGACATCGAGGAAATTCCCTACTTGGGTCTCTAGTTGGGTATCCATATGGCCCAAATTGTGGTGGTTGGACTGGTCTAGGTTGTCTATTGTAAGGACAATTTTTAGTATTGTGATTTGTGAATTCTGATCAATAGTGCAGTACTGGGCTTGACTATGTGCTGGTGGATGGTTGTAACCATATTGGTTTGATGGAACAATTCCCCAATTGCACACATGGGAAGGGTGATCCCCTCCACAGTGTGCACATCTCCTTAGCATGGGCATTTGTAATGGGGGGTTGGGGTAATTCTTCTGTCCCTGCATGCCTAATTTTTTGGCCACTAAGTCTACAATCTCTTCCACATTGTTGCTTGTACTAGAGATGTTGCTAGAACTATCTTCGCTCTTACTCTTGGTTTGGGGAATCTTCAAGTCTTTTGATAAGTTATCTTCCAGATCTATGCATTCCTTCAAGCATTCACTCAATGTTTGGAATCTCTTTACGTAGACTAATGCTCTTAGAGATCCATTGACTACTCCTTCTAAAAATAAGGAGATCATTTTCTCTTGAGTAGGCCTTTCTTCTGTGGGGCATCTATCCACATGTTGCTTAAATCTCTGAGTTGCCAGTCGTACTCACTCCTTAGGGGACTATTTGAAACTGTGAATCAAGGATGAAGAGTTATTCTTAATGCCAGTCTTAGTGAACTCTTCGATCATTTCTTGAAATACTTGTTCCATATTTAGGAAAAGATTAGGTTCAAGTGGTTGGAACCAGGCCAAAGCAGTATCCATAAGGGTCAACCCAAATGACTAATATTGAACTAGGAAATCTTCCACTTGTTCAACATGAATCACTTGCTTGAATTCTGCCATGTGATTATTGGGTGCGACAGACCGATCATAGTGGCTCCTCATGCATTTGGCCACTTGAATTGGTCATAATCTTCTACCCAGTTCTGGTGGTCTGGGCATAATAGGAATGGCTAGATGTCTCACTTGAACTCCCATTCCCCTACCTAACGGTGGTCTCTGGGGCACAAGGTTTCTATTTCTTGGTTCTCCACTAGTCGGGGGTTGATAGTTAGGATTGACTCCTGGAGTGGAAACCTAAACATTAGTCCTTGGAGGAATGTTCTATTGTTGAGCTTGCCTAGAGTCTTGAGAGACATAACTTTGGTATGTTCCTTGAGGATTTTGGGAAGTGGTTCCTAAGTCTCTAGGGGGAAACACTGGAATGCCTTGATATCTTAATTGGGATCTTTCTAGGCTGACACGGGCTAGTAATTTCTCATATTCGTGTCAATATAGGTGATTCTAGAGAGATCCTCTGGATCTCATAGCTCATAAATGGTGATAGGGTTGCTACTTTCTCCCCACAAAGATGAAGGGGCTTATAGTAGTTTCTCCATCTCGGTTACCATATACACATCAGTCAATGCATCATCCTGAGGAATCTTGTCTCCCCTCCACACTCTAGTCACTTTAGACTTACCTCAAGGTGTAGAAACCCTACCTTTGGTACCTTCCCCATTAAGGTGATTGACATTCCCACTTTCCCATTGTTCGCTTATGGTTTTCAGACAATGGATTACTGCATAGATTATTGCTCTTTTGTCCATATAGAACCCTCCATATTTCATTGCGTGTTGAGTAACTATCTTAGATTCACTCGCTTTCTTCATTCGTGCCACTATTCTATTTAGTCCACCTATGTAAATTGGTAGTTCATGTGGATTGGTGTTCACATACTCCAGAGAGGTCATGTATTCTCCTTCAATGACGGACATAAATCTTGTCAAAGGCATTGAACTATGTATGTCCTCCGAAGCCATTCTAACTTCTTCGTCTGATTCACTAGAGGTGTTAGAATACTGGGAATTGGCACTAGGTAAATTTACACTTCCTGCTGATGATATGACACTACGTCAGCTCCCTAGGACATGTCCTGAGTGCAAGTTCATCCACTGAATACCAAAGTTAGTTTTGTAGGTCTTTCAGATTTGTATTTATTATAGGAGTTGACTCAGCCCAATTTAGGTTCTCCTTTCTTGGAAATGTCCAATTGGTTACTGTTTTCCATGATACACAATACTTAGCCTTCCATGATACATGATACCTCATGGGTCACAATACATGATACCTGGGACTAGGACGATACACGCGATACAAGATGGTAGAGATGATACACGATACACAGGATCTCACAATGCACGATACTTGAAGGACAAACGATACACGATACTTGACCTTCTACGATACATGATACACAAAAGGTCATGATACATGATACCCTAATATTGGGATACATAAAAACCATGATACACGATACACGATACTCAATGATTGTGATAATACACGATACACAGAACCTCGCCATACATGATACTCGGTGATCGTGATGATACACGATACACAGAACCTCACGATACATGATACTCGGTGATCATGACGATACACAATACATAGAACCTCGTGATACACAATACTCGATGATCATGCTGATACATGATACCTAGGTATCGTGATACATGGGGATTATAGGTATTGGTGATACACGATAACTGCCAAGAATTGTGAAACATGGGAATTAAAGTATCACGATACTTGACTCAACCGGTCGTGATACTTGGGCTTATCTCACTCAAATGAAAGATTTTTTTTTGAGATTTTTGTGTTTATGTGATCCTTGTGCACTCCTCTCCACCCCTATGTGCCTGTGGAAAATAAACTCTCACTTTATGCCATGATACTTCTTTCACGATACTGATCACAACCGTAGTCACATTTTCAATGGATTTAATTTGATTTTAACTAGACATGTTGTTTGATCTCACCTCATTGATGCTCTCTCTTAGTTCTCCACTTGATTAGCTTCTCCCTAAGGCTATAAGCATGCATGATATCTGACACATGATACATGTTGTTAGAACTCCACGATACTTGCATAAACAAGTGACTTCTCAAGAGTTGTTTTATGGTTTTTATACTCGTGGACTAGCCCAAGGTTGAGAGATACAGGAATAAAAATTTTTTTGGGGTTTGGGGGATCTACCTACCTACTCTACTCCTACTCTTTCCTTTCTACTCTCTATACCTACTCACTCACTCTCACTTCCCTAGGTCTAATAACTTACTACACACACACACACTTTCCAAGTGCAAAGTAATAAGTGCAAATAGAAATGACTTACCGAAGCAGAGTACTCACCTCTTCACGACTCAGATCTTCTCCAAAGAGCTCTTACCATCATGCGAGTACCTCGGTTGGACTCATAATTCCCTGGAAATGGTGCCAAGAAATGTGTGTACTAGGAGACTATTCCTCTATCACCAACAAGTGCATATAGTGGGGATCACACATTTAAGTTATCAATCTCATACCTCCTCACACGTCACGCACGTATTACACACTTTAGAAAAGCAATGAATTGGATAGACAACACTTTCATGCACTCATTCCAAGCTACAATCACACATGCAAGCTCACAAGCAAGGACATACAAGAGGAAGAAGAAGCAAATTCGAAAATTAGAGTTCTCTCTTACTCACAATGGCAAAAAGTCTTTACAAAGTGTCATCAAATGACTTATATACATGTGCCCTAAAAATGGTCCTTTCACACAAGAGACTGGCACTTTATTAAAGAAAGCCTAAATTCCTACTATTTTACAAAGATTATGATAGAATGTTTGGGATTTATGCATCTAGAGGACTCCTCTAGTGCATTTACATGGCTTCATGAGGTTTTCATAGGAGTTTGAAGAAGAAAAATTGTGTCCATAATTTGAAAATTTTTGGGGCTCCTCTTTTGTGCTCCTTTACTCTGTAACATTAGGGTTCTCCACAAAGCATCCACCTTTGTTGAGCCTTACTTCATAGCCTCTTTCAACAATTTGCCCTATGAACACCAAGTTCTTTGTGATGGTAGGTACATGCAAGTCATTCTTGAGACATCTTGCTTCTTCCTTTTCATCCAAAGCTATATCTCCAACATGGGAGATCTCATGGGCTATATCATCACCTATTTCTACATGTCCTTTACCTTTGGGAGTAGGTAGATTAGTAAACCAAGAAGCATTGCAACTCATATGGTTGCTACATCCACTATCAATATACCAAGTGTTATCTAATTTGCTTGAATTGCCATTCATGTGCATCATCAAGAGATTTTCATTTTTTGAACTTTTAGAAACATAGTTACCTTGGACTTTATATGAAGAACCTTGATTATAGTTCCTTTGGTTTCCTCATTAGTAGCAATCTCTAGCATAGTGGCCAAACTTGCCACATATGTAACATCCTTTGCCATCTTAATTCCTATTTTGTTGATGCCTTCCTCTTCTTCCTCTTATTCTTCCTCTACCTCTTTAGATTTGGAGCTCTATAGAGAGAGCAACAAGCTCTGCAAGTTGACTAAATCTGAGCAAGGAGCAATGAACAGAAATGGCACCAAGCAATGATCAAAGAGTATATGTATTATGGATTCAAATCAACAATCTACTTAATGTACAAATGATGTGGAGTCTTTATATAGACTCTTGAGGATATTACCATGCCTTTTCTTCATGGATTTGAATTCGAATTCACGTGGGTTTTCTAGTTTGGATTGATTAGAATCTTTTCCTACAATCTAGGAAAAGAGAAAGTTGAAGTCATATCTACCTTTTGATTGATTGATTGAGAATCAATCCCAAGAACTTATAACATGTGGCTTTTAGGCCTTTTACTCTTTCATTTTTACAAAGGTAAATACCTTGAACTTTACAAAAAATTATCACACGTGATCAACTAATTAATACAAAGAAAATATGTGCACATAAGTGCTATTATTCAAGGTACATAAATATGATAGATAGTGCCATACCATCCAAATGATGGATTTCATGTAGAAAATATCCTCCTCAAGCATAATGTAATCTTGTTCTTCCAAAAACTCCCCCCCAAGCTAAAGTATGCTTGAGTTTTCACTCTTTGATAGGTTGAATGCATGCCATAGCTTTGAATCTACAAAGCTTCATCCCATCAAGTGCCTTTGTCATCATGTCTACTATTTGCTTCTCAATAGGAACAAATGAAATGTCAATTTATTTTTCCATAAGCTTCTCACTTACAAAGTGGTAATGGACTTCTATGTGCTTTTTCCTTCCATGAAAAATTGGATTTGCAACCAAATGCATGGAACTTACATTAACTCCAAGTAAATGAAGTTTGGAACGTACAAGTCCCAAATCTGGGTACAACTCCTTGAGCCATAGTGCTTCTTGAGTTGCAATAGTTAGACCTCTATATTCTGATTCAACTAAAGATAAAGCAATTGTTGGTTGCTTCTTGGAACTCCATGACACCAATTTTGAACCTACAAATGCTAACTATCCAAAGGTACTTCTTCTATCATCCTTTGCTCTTTCCCAATCTGCATCTGAATAGATTTTGATATCCAAATCTGAAGAGTAAGGATAATAGATACCTTGATTAAGTGTTCGTTTGAGGTACTTGAGTACTCTCTTTGTAGCATCCATGTGCGGTCTTCCTAGTGAGTGCATGAACTGACTAAGCACTGCCACACTATATGATATGTCTGGTCTTGTGTGAGTAGCATATAGCTACCAACTAAGCTTTGATAAACTTTAGGATAATCAATCTACTCAGCTTCATAAAAAATTAGTTTATGGTTCAATTCCAAAGGTGTACCTGCAAGCTTTGTGCTCTCCGTTTTGAACTTGAGAAGTAGGTCTTGATGTATCTTTTCTAAGTTAGATACATGCCTATATCTATATAAATCACTTGCATCTATTTTCTTATATCCTTCAATGCATCTATTTCTTCTTTCATGGCCTTTTCCAATTAGGGCTTCCCTTACCCTCTTCATAGGTTGAGGGTTCCTTTGAAATTGAGTCTTTTGCCAAGTAGATTGAATGCTTTGTAACAAATGTGGAATGATATCCATACCTTTTTGGTTGTTTTTTCTCCCTTGTTGGCCTTCTAGGTGATTGCTTGGAGCATTCTCCACACTCTTGCATCTTTGATTTGCCTCTTGACTTCCATAGCTTGTAATAATTTTCCTTTTCATCTTGGTCATCATCTGTATCACTTCTTGGATCTTGGACCTGTGTATGATGTTTGCTTCCTAATTGATGAGAATCAGAATCAAGATCATATGGTAGAGTTATCTTTTGTTTGTCTTCATTATAACAAGACGTGTGTTCTTCAAACACAACATCCCTACTTGTAGTGAGTCACTTGGTTGAAGGATTATATAATCTATAACCCATATGAGTTGATTCATACCCAATAAACACGGCCTTTGTTGCCCTTTTATCTAGCTTACCTCTTATTTGTGATGGTAAATGAACGTAAGCTAAACAACCAAACACATAATTTCCAAGACTAGGTTTTCTTCCATACCATGCTTCATAAGGAGTCATACATTGGAATGATTTGGATGTTAGTCTATTGTCAAGGTACATAGCAGTTGAAAGAGACTCTGCCCATAAATAATATGGCAACCTCTTCTCTTCAAGCATTGTTGTGGATCCAACCAATGTCTTGTTGTGGATCCTAGTAGTCACTTCCCTTTTGATACCTTTATCTTGCAAGAACTCATCAAACTCTTTGGAGAAGTATTCTCCCCCTCCATCAGATCTGAGCTTCTTGAGTGATCTACCTATATGGTTCTCCATGTGCTAGATACTTTTTGCAGCAATCAAACACTTCATTCTTACTCTTGATAAAGTATATAATAGTCCATCTACTATGGTCATCAATAAAGGAGACATAATACCTTGATCCTACCAATGAAGGTTCTTGGCTTGGCCCCCATACATCTGTATGTACTATGTCCAATACATTGTTGTGGATGTAGCCTTTGTGGTTGAATGGTTGTCTTTGTGCCTTCCCGATTTGACATTCATCACATCTATTGATCATGTGTTGCTTTGATATATTTGGTAATCTAAGAACACTTTGACCCCTGCATATATCTTTCAAGGATCTTTCATTCACATGAGCTAGCCTCTTATGCCACACTTCAAGATCACTTATGGTTTGAGACCCAAAGTTGAATAGAGCTATGTTTGTTGTTTCTCCTACTTCAAAAGTAAAGAGCCTACCATGCTTCTCACCTGTGGCTATCTTCTTGAAGCCTTGACATGGATCTTCCACAAAAGCTCCATGTTGGGTGAACCTAAATTGCAAGCCTTTCTCAACTATCTGCCCTACACTTATTAGGTTTTTGTAATAGTGGGAACATAGAGTACCTTTCTCACAATGTTTGTCCTTCCATTAGAAGCTTTGAAATTACCAATCTTCTCCACACTATGCATTGTGTCATCCCTTGTTTGAACTTCATGCCTTTGGTTTGGACTTTCCAAATCAAATAAGAGAGCTATGTTGCCTACAACATGATTTGAACATTTCAAATCTATGTAGAATAAATGATCATCTTCTATACCTTCCTTGTGGCTTAGATTCATCAAGAGAAATGATTCTTCATATTGTTGAAGTCCTCTATTGTTATTGTTGAAGTTGTGTCCACCTGGGCCTCTAATGCTACCATATCCACCTCTTCTTCCTTTCTGGGTCTTTCCATTGAACTAGCAATTATGAGTGGTGTGGCTCGTTAATCACAAATGGCACAAGGTTAAACATTCTGGCCTTTAGTCTTGTCATGCTTTCATCATTTCTTCTTCCCTTTCCACTTGCTCTTGCCTCCAAAGTTGGCTTGAGAAGTCTCCTCTTCATCTTCTTCCTTCTTCTTGCCTTTTTGCTTCTTGTCCTTCTTATCTGCATATAGAGCACTACTTGAATTGCCATGATAGGAGTTACCTTCCTTTATGCTACTATTGGCCTCTTGATTGAAGAGTTGTCTGAGAAAGATGTTGACGTTTGGAGTTTTCACATCCATGATGAGATCATAGGCTATGGTGAAAGATTGCCATTGCTTGTCACCTCTAATCCAATTAAGAATTTGCCTCATGATGACCTCTTTTTCAATTAGCTCTCCAATGGATGCCAACTAATGAGCAACCTCCTTGATCTTTGTAAAAAACTCAGTGATGGTTTATTTTGGAGTCTTCTTCATCTGGTTGAACTCATTGCAAAGACGGTTCTTCCTTGCTTTAACATAAAAGAAAGTCTCTAGAGCATCCCAATGCTCTTGAGATATCTTGAATCCTCTAATATGTGGTAATAGAAATTTAGAGATAGATTTGAGTATGTATGACCTTTCTTGAGAATTCCTTGCACACCAAAGTCTGAGCCTATTTGTTTCCTCTTCAGTAGATCCTCGTTTGGATGTTGGAATAGGCATTGCTTGTCACCTGATACAATCCCATATAGGTTTCTTCCTTGCAAATAAGCCTCCATTTTGATTTGACAAGGAGCATTATTGTGTCTATCAAGCTTCGCAATCATTGATGGAAAGCCATCTCCCATCTTGAAGTTGCTCTGATACCACTTAAAGAAAAGTTGGAGAAGCTTGGAGAGGCTCGTAAAGTTGAGTTGTCAAGTGGTGAAGTTGGTCCAGGAAACCAGCATAGGACCAGCCCTGGATCTTTAGATATGTAAATAAGACCTTTTAGGCGTGTGCTTAGTGCAATGAAACCTAATAGATACTTTGGAACATCAAGAAGAACAAGTTGATGTGAAAAAGATAACTTGCACCTTGAGTAGCTCACAAAACCCTTCTAAAAATGGATGGAAGTTGTGACTTCAAACACTAAGAGCAGCTAGCACAATAACAATTGGAAACATTCCTCCTAAGGGAGTATCACACATAGGTTTTTCTTGCTAAAATGCATAAAATCCCTAATTTATAACAGCTATAGAAGGAGCAATCACCTTAACACTGAACTCGTGTCATCTCGATTTTTCAAGGATGTGCAGAGAATGAACCCAAGACTAAAAAACTTGAATTTCTCTAAAAGGAATGAAAAAATTCACTTGATAATTTTTACACATAAACTAGATAATTGTATCTTTTTAATGAACGCTTAAACACTTAATTTGGAATGATGTAGAGAGAGTAGAGATCTTTGCAAGTTGATTGAATCTGAGGGAGAAGGAGCAGTGAACAGAAATGGCACCAAGCAATGATCAAAGCGTATATGTATTGCTTCAAATAAATAATCTAATTAATTTACAAATGATCTGGGGTCTTTATTTATGCTCTTGAGGATATTAACATGCATTTTCTTCATGGATTTGAATTCAAATATAGGTAGGTTTGCTAATTTAGATTGATCGGAATCTTTTCCTACAATCTAAGGAAAGAGAAAGTTGAAGTCGTATCTATTTTTTGATTGATTGATTGAGAATCAATCCCAGCCACTTCTAACTCTTGGCTTTTAGGTTTATTCTCTTTCCTTTTACAAAGGTAAATGAACCTTTTAAAAAATTATCATAAGTGATCAACCAACAAAGAAAATATGTGCACATAAGTGCTATTCTTCAAGGTACATAAATATGGTAGATGGTGCCATACCATCCAAATGATGGACTTGATGTAGAACATATCATCCTCAAGCATAATGCAATCTTGTTGTTCCAACATGTAAATATGCAAATGAGGCTCTGAAGTTACCTTAATCGAAAGCTTTCCTTAGATGGACACCTTGCACACTTGAAAGTTTGAGTAGAATAGCTCCCCCCTGATGTGAGCTACCTCCAACAAGGTTTTGTTGATGCAAGTCTTCAACCACCAGCCCCAAGAGATCTTCTTGCTTATATTATATGTCTCCAAGATGCCAAAATGCTGTGATATCACTGTTGGGGGAAGTTTCTCAACCCCTATGCAACGATGAATGTGAATGACCTCCATAGGTATCCTTCTTTGACCTCTGTAGACCAAAAATGCTCTTTTTTAGAACACATATAGGGAAATCTAGTGACCTTTTGTAGACCTATAGTAGACACCAACAACTTTCTAGCAAAACAAGTTTCACTCCAAGTGGATGCTTATACGAAGAGAAGCAATGTCCACATGATGAGCTAGTTGAATCCTCATAGCTACTAGTCAAAGAAAGAACTCACTTCACTTGAGCAAGCCTTTATCAAAGCATATACAAAGAATGAATCTCACAATTGAGTTACCTTTATAATAGCTACCAAATGACACAAAAATCATAGCAAATTGATAAATAGAGAAGAAGAAGCACTTCTTACAACTTAGAGCAAAATAGTTCTAATAGAGCCTACATGCAAAGAGAGATGCTTCACTAAAATGTATGTTTCTCCCAACCTACTAAGAGAATGCTCTAGAGAATTGGTGAGCATAAAATAGACTCCAATATCTATTGAATGCAGCAAGAATTACATCAAAAGGATACATAAGGAGGGAGAAGTAATGTTTACAATTGAGGGATAGAGAGTTGCAACATTGCCTATGCACACACATAGATATGCCTACTCAAAGAAAACAAATAAGCAAGCAAGCAAGGGACTTAATGATTACGACTCCAACACTTAGTGCTCACTCTATATGAGCTAAAACTCCAAGAAAATGGCCCAAAAGAAGTTGGGATACATGCTCCTTTTATAGTGAGAAGTGTGCCCCTAAAATCTAAGGGCTAACTTTCCAAATCAGCCTCTTAGGTTGAGATGACTTGGGGAGTGGTTAAATAACTTTTCTTGATGAAATCTCGTGGCTTTTGGCTTCCTTACATTGCTCCGCATGTCCATGATTGATTTCCCATGAATGTTTAGCTTGAATCTTGACTTTTAACAATGCATACATACACATACCTACATACACAACACACATAGACACACTATACATACATATGCATATACACATATACACATGTATACATACGCACACACACATACATACCCATATATATATATATATATATATATATATATATATATATATATATATATATATATATATATATATATATATATACACACACACACACACACACACATAGAGACACACAAACACACACACACACACATAGATGCACACGTACACACATGCACATGCATACACACAAACATACACACATATACACATATAAAAACACACATATGCACACTATACATACATATGCATACACACATATACACATGTATACATACACATACATACATGTATATACACACATTCACACGTATACATACACACACATACATACACTATATATACATATGCATACACACATATACACACATACATACATACAGACACATAGATACATGCACCCACATATACATGCACACACATAGAGACACACACATACACATACACATAGAGACATGCACATACACATACACACACATACATATGCATACACAATGCACATGAATATGCATACATACATACATACATGCATACATGCATACACATACATACACACCCACATAAACATATACACACATACATACACACACATACATACCTACATACACATACACACACACACACGTATACATACATATATATACATACACACATATACACACACATACATACACACATGCATACACACATACATACACCCATGCATACACACATATCTATGCACACACACACAAATATATATATATATATGTATATACACACACACACACACCTATATATACATACATACATATATATATATATATATATATATATATATATATATATATATATATATATATATATATATATATATATATATATATATATATATATATATATATATATATAGAGAGAGAGAGAGAGAGAGAGAGAGAGAGAGAGATTTCTAATCCATTTTGTTTTATATGTACATATATTATGGATTGTAGTAGAGAGAGAAAGGTGAAACTTACTCTCATAAAGAATCTTATGAGAGGGAAAGTTTTGCCTGATTCCTTAGGGGCTCTCATGCATGAGTAGATGAGGAATTAGATTATACCATACCGATGCTTACCTAGTGGCCAGAGGAAGGCTCCTCTGGAGCTCCATTTGCAAAAAGAGACTTATCTGCCCATAGGTATGTTTTCTTTTCATAAATTAATGTTTTTAATGATATTATAACACATGTTTTTATTCATTTTTATCTATTTCAGGACACTTATACCACCTCCACCTCATGAGAGCACAACAGAGGTGGCTTTGAGGACATGCACAAGTAGCATAGGGCTGGGGTGTGACATAGAACCTAAGGGGAATATAGTATATACGAGGCATGGGTTGGAGTTTAAAAGAAGAATGAGAGCTTTATGTGACTTCTACCTACTTTTTGTTCAGTTGAAATGGAAGCTAGTATAATTCTACACTATTATATTCCAGAGATGTACATGCTTGGAGGAACGAGAAGTTCCTTGCTCGAGGGATAGCCAAGGCCAAAAGCTAGAGAGTTCATATGAGGTACCTTCTCATGATGGCTAGATGAGTAGAGGGACCTTAGAGAGAACTCTAGATTCTGACTAGGCAAGGGCTATAAATAGGTTGGGAGGTGAGTCCCAGGCATGTCATTCTCCACTTCTCACATATGGTATCAGAGCATGGTGGAGAGATCCATGGAGAGCAAGGTAGAGATGAAGATGGAGGATTCTCATGAGCATAGGATGATCTTCTTTTTCATGTTTGCAACATCATCTTCATGGCGGCCATTGTGCATGTAAAGAGGGAAAGATAATAGATTTTCTGTGGCATCGATTCATGGGTAGAAGGCGGGTGCTTGACAGTAGAAGTGTAGAAGTAAAAAGATAGAAAGAATTTCGGTATTCATCATCACCACAACAACTTATCAAGGTAAGCATTAGATCAGTTTACAAGCTTAGTCATTGAGTGCAAGAGATGGGAAGCGTACCATGCACCTCTCATATCCAAGGCAACTGTTGTAACCACTCAGCCTTACCAATTCGTGGTATGAAACTTTTGAATTATTGATAATAGTATATGAAATTTCGCTGCATACGACAAAGAAACATAAAAAAGTAGAACTATAGAGAGAAAGAGAGAAAGATAGAGGAGAAAGAGAAGAACGAAAGAGAGAAGGAGAAAGAGAAGAAGGAAAGAAAGAGATAGAGAGAGAAGAAGAGGATGAAGAGATAGGAAGAGAAAGAAAGATAAAGAAAGAGAAGAAAGAAAGAAAGAGAATAAGGAAAGAGAGAAAGAGAAAGAAAGAAAGAGAAAGAAAGAAAGAGAAAGAAAGAAAGAGAAAGAAAGAAAGAGAAAGAAAGAAAGAGAAAGAAAGAAAGAGAAAGAAAGAAAGAGAAGGAGAAATGGAAAGAAAGAAAAAAAAAGAAGAAGGATAAAAGAGAGAGATAGAAGGAGGGAAGCAAAGAGAGATGGAGAAAAAGAAAGAGATGGAGAGAGAGATAGAGAAAGAGATAGAAAAGAGAGGCAGAGAGAAAGAGATAGAAAAAGAGAGGTAGACAGAAAGAGAAAAGAATATGAAGGAGAAAAAAAAAATGGATGAACAAAGAGGAAGAGAGAAGATGAAAGTGAAGATTAGAGAGAGAAGGAAAATATTAGAAAGAGAGAGAAGAGTAAAGAAAGAGAAAAAAAGAAAGATAGGAAATAGGAGAAAGAGCAAGATTAGCATACCAACCTTTACTAAAATGGACATAACTCTCTCGTATGATGTCCAAATTGGATGATTCCACTTGGTATAGAAAGTAGCATCTAAGAGCTTTCTCATGAACGACTGCAACCTCTGATTGTATATTTATAAATGACTTGTAGAGAGCATTTAATTCTCTGCATATGTCTTCAAAGAGGTATGCTGCCCACTCACCTAGCCTCATTGTTTTGGCCATAATTTCCTAATGGAACCTCCAAATCAAGACATTCAACTTGGTATATACTTTAAGAAATTTCTTTTGACTAGTTAGATGACATATTTTGACCATTGTAAGCCACCTCTACACAAGCTTTTATATGGCTATTGACTGACAAAAAACCTTTTTTGAGTGATTTGAGTATCTATGATAATTAGGAATTTCTAATCATATTTTGAACCATTTTGGATAGGAATGAATTAATTTGCATACTTTTTCATCATAGTTTTTCTCTTAAATATATTATTTTGAATACCTTTTGCAACAAAGTTTACAATTTTGCATTGTATTCTCTTCCAATTTTATGAAACAAACATGGGAATGTGCATGGAAGCTAGTTTTTACATGAATTTATCTATGCACATAAAGTTACACTAACTTACGTTGATTCATAAAAGCATGCATAGATCCTTTTTTGTGTGTTTTAGAATCTTTTGCAAGTATTGAAGGCAGAAAGAGACATTGTAATGAGTGCATGTAGTGCCCAACAACACATGTTGGAAAAGTTTTTTATTTTCAGGTTTTAGGAGTAAATAAAGTGGTTTGCCAACCACTTGGCTGATTCCTATCATTGTAAGGGTTATTATTATTTCTTTCAGGCTTCATTTTCCTTGGGAAATGCTGTCGATAATTTTGTAGCCACATGGCGTTATATGCCACTTGAGAACTAGAGTGATGTTGTGTTGTGAGAGAGAGGAAGTCCTATGTGTGCATAGCTAAAAGCATATAAATTGATTGAAGTAGAGAAGAAGATGCATGAGTGGATGCATCCATACATAGACGGTATGATTGCTATAAAGTTGAAATGCATGATGCATTTTTTGTCTATAGAAGATCACTTTTATGTATCACCATGATGAGTTAGGATGAGCATGAGATATGTGATAGAGGTACCATGCGTAGGCTAATCGTGCCTTTAGAAAGTAAATGACACGGTATATCCATGAAGAACAACTAAGATGTGTTTTCGACTAGTAATGCATGAGCACATAAATTGTTTTTCATGCGAGTCCATGTACTTGATATAGACATTTATCTTGAGTCCGCACAAGAGTGCTATGGTTATGATCATCAATACAAGTATTAAGTGCTTGTATGTGATTGTTTTTGATGAGGTTAATGAATGTGCAAGAAGCACAATGACTAGAATGGCATTCATGCATATTCACTTTTATCGAAAAGTGGATATTGTAAAGAATCGATTTTTTCAACGAGACAATTTGGATGGTTAATTGGTTTGCATTGATCTAGATGATCATTATATGCATGGATATATATATATATATATATATATATATATATATATATATATATATATATATATATATATATATATATATATATATATATATATATATATATATATGTATGTATGTATATATATATATATATATATATATATATATATATATATATATATATATATATATATATATATATATGTCATAATCCATCCAAGAGAATGGATGAATGTGTCTAATCATAAGGATTAACATGTCTCATCATTTTTTTTTTTAATTTGAAAAATAATTGAGCAAATAGTTAGTGAGGTAGCAACCTCATAGAGATTTGGATGCTACTCTTTGAGGGAATGCCCAAACTTATTGAAATTTTGAGGACCAATAGATCTTAGGGTTTTATTTAAGCTGACCAATGTTCAAGTAATTTGGAGACTTTTAGATAGGTCAAATGACCTCTGCACTAAAAGTGCTGCTACTAGAGATAGAGGCCTAAAACAAGTGACATAGGCCTGTTACAAAGGGCATTTCTCTTAATTGGTAGACTCAAATGGAATGATTGTTGATGGAAATGCAATTTTGATAAATGAATTTTGTGCACACCAATTTTCATTATTTTTAGAGATCATTTGATTGGTCAAATAATCTCTGCACATCAAAGTGTAGCCTCTGGAATTTATGAAATGACCAGAGACCATGTCACCTAGAGGTGATTGTTTCTCTTAGCTCATTTACTAAAATTGGATGATTTTTGTTCCTAACATTAGATAAATATCTCCATACGATTTTACAAATTTTCAAGATGAAATAATTCTACATTTAGGAGATATAAAGAAAAGAGTAAAAGTTAGCCTTTGCAAATGTTTAAAATATTGCAGGTATAGAGGCTTAGTATTTTGGTTATTGTGAAAAATTTAAATGTCTGAATAGTATGAAACTTATGTGAATAAAATTAGATAGTAGTAGCTATATGCTATTAGAATTTGGAAGAAATTATATATAAAATGGTAGGTCAAATGACCTATTCTTCGGAGACCAATCTCTGGCGAGGATTTCCCAAAGAGTGGTACATGTGCCTGATGAGCACATGATATTTTCATATTGGAAACTTCAATTTCAAAAATTTTTGTTGGAGAATCTACTTCAGTATAGACCCTATGATAGACCCCAAAATTCAAGGATTTTGGAATTTATTTTCATAGTTAGAAGATATTATAAAAGTGCAGCAACATTGTTTCTATGCTCACCTAAGCACAAGTGTAGCAAAGATAGAATTATACGTTTCAACGAGTCTTTGATTGCATTTTGAATTGAAATTTTGTGAGACAAAAGAATATAAGTTAACCTAGATTTGTGCATAAAAAAAATACAATTTGGAGTTTTTTTCATCAGTCTAAGGGTTTTAAGAAGATGGCCCTATATATTTTCAGAGTTGGTCGCAAAGTGTTCAACCCTTCCAATAAAATGTTCATAAAACTCTGAGGAAATATCCAAATCAAGTGATTTTTGTCCCTAATGAAATCTTGAGAAAAGTTAAAAAAGTTTGGAAAATTTCATACCTTTTGCTTTGTTAAAATTTAGTTAAAAGTAAGATTTAATTTGCTGCTATTGGAAATTGTTTATGCAGGAGATGTTTTTGAAAGGAAAAGATTTTGAACACATTTTTATGATACTTTTTTTGAGATGGTGTGATCACCATGGGCTGGCTATGCCCTAGATACTTGTTTATTGAGAATTCATTTATGGCGACCATTCTTAGTAGGACAGAGGAGATTCTATCGAAATTGTCAAGGATATATATAGTGCCAAGAGAGCATGGAACATGAGAACAGTTGTTCTCAGTTCATATAATTGGATTCATACAAGTTGTATAAATTCCAATTTATGGTGAGTTCATATTTGATTCAAGTTGCATCAATTGATATTTGATGCAATCCGCATCCTTCATAACTCTAGTTGAGTTGATTTATTAAATAGTTTCTCAGTTCTCAACTCAAGATGAGTTGATGTTACAGATGGTTATGAGTGATAGAGTTATAGGAATGACTCTGTTCTTTCCATCCAGGGAAGGAAACATTTTAGGAACACTTCATGATTTGATTATTATTATTTATGGTTGTGAGGATTCACCAATTTATTCTTGTCTTTTTGAGAGAAGTATTCGACTTTAATCTCATACATGCATCTATGCGGGGTATAAAGTTTGGTGGTATGGGACATCAAACTTTGTATTCTACCTAGGTGTAGGAAAGATGGTATGGGAGAGAAGTCTCTAAGATTGTATTTTGATATGATTTGGAGTTCATTTATATGATATTCTGGTATCATCTTATTATTCGAAAATATAGAGGCACTTGAGACAGTCACTCTGTATATGATTGCAAACAAGGCAAGTCTACAAGTAAGTAGCCTAGAAGCGGAAATGCAAGATTTGCACATAAGAACTATGAATAGGCAATTGCATTAAGAAGAAATTCATAGAGTACGTACTACTTTATTTGATATGCCTAAGTTTAGGCCATGGTTCATACATAGTGTGTATGAGGTGAGCTAGATGCTTAGCCTAGTGGGCTATGAGTGTGCACACATCCACTTACCATTTTTAGTGTATTTAGTGGACTCACATTATGGTCTCAATATATCTCAGAGTGCTAGATTATTACAATAGTTTGCTAGAGACACCTCATTCCTAGTTAGGAATGATTTGATCATCGTGACGATCAGATGGTGGTCATGGATAAAGCAAGTTTCATCCACTTGGAACATCTTGCATGTTATTATTGAGAAGGCGGTGGTAGTTTCACTAGTTGCTATAATTTCTTAGCACATCTTCACTTGGCATGATGGACTTAGTCCTAGAGAGTGGATTGGGATTTAATTTGTATGGGAAATATTTTGATCCATAGTTTGGATTATCATATATGATAGATCAAGATTTTGATCCATAGTTTGGATTATTATATATGATAGATCGAGCTTTTGATCCATAGTTTGGATTGTTATATATGACACATCGAGATTTTGATCCATATTTTGGATGTGATGGATTGAAATCTTGGTCCATAGTTTGGATCATTGACAGATTGACGTCTTGTTCCATAGTCTGGATCATTGATAGATTGTCATATTGGATTCATAGTTTGGATCATGATGAGACTTTCTTGAGTTTCATTTTCATTATAGTACGTAAATCAAGTAGATTTACTTAATCTTAGAGATAAAACAATATTTGGAAAAGATTTCCATTTATCTTTAGTATTTTTCCAAAGAGATTGGGACATATTCAGGTTGTTTTGGAATCAACATAATAGTTTTCATTACTCTAGTGGAGTAAGTGATTTTGCATGATTATACCATATGACAAGCTATCAATGGGTATTCCAAGGAGACAAAGGAAAGCTGCCAAGGTCTCTATAGGTAACAAGCCATCACAAGTTTGTGGTCAAGGTCTAGGCATAGGGAGTCCGAGGGTATTTCGTGTACTTATGCTGCACACATAGGGACTCATTGGGCCTCAGAGGGATTCCTATAGTATGCCCAAGGCAAGGACTACTATTGATTGGTGGAAATGCTAGATAGGAAGCACAGGGACTAGTTGTCTACTTTTTTAGTATCTAGTATTTCAGACACCTAGCACACTCTACTCTATTATTTGGAATCACAGATTTTCATTCCCACGTTTATAGCTTCTTCTATATCATTGAGGACAATTATCTTTAGAAGGGGGAGAGAGTGTTATATTCCAAAGATATACATCATTCCTTGCTCGGGGGATAGCCAAGGCCAAAGGCCCGAGAGTTCATATGAAATACCTACTCATGATGGCCAGGTGAGTAGAGGGACCTTAGAGAGAACTCTAGATGGTGACTAGGCAAGGGCTATAAATAGGCTAGGAGGTGAGTCTCTCTCTCTCTCTCTCTCTATATATATATATATATATATATATATATATATGTATGTATATATATATATATATATATATATATATATATATATATATATATATATATATATATATATATATATATATATATATATATATATACACCAAGCATGTCATTCTCCACTTCTCACACATACATACATACATACATACATACATACATACACACACACACACACACACACACACACACACACACACACACACACACACACATATATATATATATATATATATATATATATATATATATATATATATATATATATATATATATATATATATATATATATATATATAGATATATATATATATATATACACACACACACACACACACACACACACATATATATATATATATATATATATATATATATATATATATATATATATATATATATATATATATATATATATATATATATATATATATATATATATATATATATATATATATATATATATATGTGTGTGTGTGTGTGTGTGTGTGTGTGTATGTGTGTCTGTGTACACATAGATATATCGATGTGAGTCTAGTAAATAACACATAGAATACAGTAAATCAACTTGAGCCTTGAAAAAGAAAGCGCAGTCAAGGCACCTTATCTAACTTGGCAATCATGTACAAGTAAGTAAAGTAAAGCAACGGTGTTCATGATGGGTCAAGAACCAACCTTGCACACACGTATATGTATATACACACACATATTGTATTTTCAACCATACTTTTTTTGTACTTCTGTACCCTTATGCATTTGACATATGGTTGAAGTATATCTACACATTGCATCTAGTCCTCCCACTAACTACTAGAGAGATGTCTCTCCTCTCAACCTTATGCCTCTATATATAGCTACTTGAGTCAATGAGGACCATAATACATATAAAGATATATATAGATAATGTATATACACATACATATATATAAAACACACATTTAGATGCATGCACATCACACATACATGCCTACATGCGCACATGTATACATATACATGCGTACACAATTATAAACACACTTGCATATATCACACAAATGCACATGCATACATACATGTGTGCATACTAACACATGCATACATGTATCACACACATGCACACACATACATACACATGAAACACACATATATGAATACTAACACATGTATACATATAACACACATGAATACACACACATATGCATACATACATGAGAAATTTTGTCTCGAATATAAAGCTATATAAAAAATTTTAGGCATACCCCCGAGCTTCATGTTATAACTTAAAAGAACATGTTTTCATCTTTGTGGTGGGATTCACCTATATTCTAGTTGAACAAAGGAAAACCTATGGTCTGATACCTATTCAAATGATTCAAGTTAATGATTGATAACCGTTGGAACTCAAAGTCAAGCACAAAGCATGGAAATGCATCAAAGAAGTGGACACACAAGAAAAGGGATCATGTAGGGAGCTCCAAGAAGTGGACACACAAGAAAAGGGAGCATGTAAGGAGCTCCAAGAAGCACATGTCAAAATTTTAGAAGAAATTTCTATAAAAATAGTACTTTTTATCACTAAAAACCATTGTAAATATCATTTCACATTTTTGCAACCCCATTTCTCCAAGCCAAAGAGTCCTTGAGCTTGAGGAGTGTTAGGAGTAGCTACCTACCAATTTTTATATTTGTAGATTCCGTTTGAGCCCCAAATAAGCCCTAGAACCTATTTTTCAACTAGGCAGACACTAGGTCTGGATAGGGCCAAAACCACTCCAAAAACTATAAAAAGGGCTAAAGAGCTTCAACTATTCTTTTCATATCAACAACCTACCTAATACCAAGTATACTACTTAAAGTTTATGCAAAAAAAATCTTGTTCGATTACCAAAAAAATTAACAGTATTGCTTCACAAAACTATAGTAAAAAAAACTATAGAAATAGCTCATTACTGACTAAGATAGACACCAAGGAATTAAAAAGTTTACAACAATAAGAAAGGAAGTGACATTGAGAACAATAATAGAGAAGTTTGTAAGAACATGAATGGGATTGGATTTGCATTAGCAAACATATTACAAAGGTGCATTAACTGCCATCCAAATAGGTATGATCATTCAGTTCTTACAAACAAATATTCTAATCTTCTACCTTATGGCCACGCTATAAGACTATCTACTTCGTCTTATGCAAGCTTCTAGACTCATCTACGTAGTTCTCTTCTTTGTGAAAGACTCACTTTCCCATAGTAGTTTTCAAATTTTCTATTGTAGGGCTAATTATTTTTCGTATATTCCATTCATCAATAGGGGGTATTTTTTATACTTTTAAGTACAAGTCAGGTGGTAAATTAACTAAAAAGACAAATTTTCAAAGCTTTTTACTAAAAGAAAATGGCTTTTACAAAAAGATTATCAAAATGCAATGGAGTTTTTTATAGCAAACAAAAATGTTACACATCTCCGACAACACTCTAACATTGGCATGGTCCTTTGGGCCAAAGTAGGTAGTAGTAGGACTTATTCCTCCTCCATCAAATCTTCTAAGAATCCTTTGAGTATTTGGCCCTTTACTCCTACCAAGTATTTATCTTTTTCTTTAACCTTCCTTTTTACTATCCTAACTATCCTCTAATTTGAATTTTGATCCAAAACGGTGCCTTATTGAGATGTGAATGGTAACTTGGACGCATCATGTAAAATTGCGTTGGCCTCTTTTTCCCCTAGTTGTTCATGTAGTTTGGATTCATTTTGAACATTGTACCTGGTTACTTGACTCATTTGGGTGTGTACTCCTTTGATGTCTTGATCATTAGCTTTGGCCTTTGGGTGTGTACTCCTTTGATGTCTTGATCATTAGCTTAGTGGTTGGATGTGTTCTTGGAGCCTCTCACTTCTGACTCTTACATAATGTAATGCCTTATCCTTGTCTTGTATAGTGCCTTGTACTCGTAATTTTACTTTCCAATGCACAAATGACCCCTTTTTCCTTGTCCAACCTAGTCTTTTGGAGTGCTCTTGCATACTATGAATTCTTGATTCTAATTCTGCAAATCATTGGCATGTTGGTGTAATCATCCATATTCAACTTCTATGTTCATTCATTCTTAAGAGTATCCATGATTGTATGTAGGTTTTGTTGTTCTTCTTTGAGCTCTTCTTTTTGTTATTGAATGACTTGAGCTTGTTATTGGTATTGATCCAACACTTCATTTTTTTGTTCCATCTCCAAAACTGAAAATTTTGGCTGGTAGATTTCTATTTCAAATTGTTTGATATGATGTTGATGTTGCACTTCTATATCTATTGAAGTGTTACCTAAAAAAGTACAAAATTTGGGCTATTTTGATTGAACGATCATTATGAAAATGGGTGGGAACATGATGGGGTGGGGGTCTATGTTGTGTGGGGGAGTTGGCGATGGCAAGTATGAGACTCTGTTGTGATCAAAATCGTGAATATCTATATAATGTTTCTATTGTTGGTTTTTTTGGGTTTATTGTACTTTTTCATGTTGGTATTATTGTTGCTCATCATGTTGGTATTGTTGTTGCTCACCATGTTGGTATTGTTGTTTTTGCTTGTGTTGTTATTGTTGTTTGTGCTAAGTTTGCTATTATTATTATTGCTACTGTTATTGTTGAATCTGTTGTTGTTGTGATTGTTGTCATTGTTGTTATTGTGATGGTTTTTATTGTGGTAGTAGTAGTAGTAGTAGTAGTAGAAGTTGTAGTAGTAGTAGTAGTAGTAGTAGTAGTAGTAGTAGTAGTAGTAGTAGTAGTAGTAGTAGTAGTAGTAGTAGTAGCAGCAGCAACAACATTAGTAGTAGTAGTAGTAGTAGTAGTAGTAGTAGTAGTAGTAGTAGTAGTAGTAGTAGTAGTAGTAGTAGTAGTAGTAGTAGTAGTAGTAGTAGTAGTAGCAGTAGCAGTAGCAGTAGCAGTAGCAGTAGGAGTAGTAGTAGCAATAGCAATAGCAGTAGTAGTAGCAATAGCAGTAGCAGTAGTAGTAGCAGTAATAGTAGTAGCAACAATAGTAGCAACAGTAGTAGTAGTAGTAGTAGTAGTAGTAGTAGTAGTAGTAGTAGTAGTAGTAGTAGTAGTAGTAGTAGTAGTAGTAGTAGTAGTAGTAGTAGTAGTAGTAGTAGTAGTAGTAGTAGTAGTAGTAGTAGTAGTAGTAGAAGAAGAAGACATGATTGCTCCTCATGTTGTTTTTGTTGCTACAATTGATTCTCTTGGTGAAGTTTGGAGGAGTACTCCATGGCCTAGGTGGAATATTCCTACTCTTCCTAAGATTGTTGTTTCTGATTTGAGAATTTTTTGAAGAGATTATTGATGGACTTATCAATATTCATGGACTCATCTCTGATTAGTACTTGATTGATAAATGGTGGTGCAATTATTGAGATTGAACATGCAAAGATGGTAGTAATCTCTTAGAATGTTGGGTGGGCCACCCAAGGGTGGTAAAATCAATGAGAAATGTGGTCTATTCAAGTGTGTGCTTGTTTCTTTACTCTATTGTTGTTTTTGTCAATCAATCAATGGCATTTACATATGATTTTCTGATTTAGATATTATGCCCCATTTAGTAGTGTTGCAATTACAATAGATAGCTAGCTATAAATGGTCTAGTTGATGATTGTGTTTACCTTTTAAGTTGAGGGACTCAAACAAGAACTTCAAAATTCTTGCTTCCTATCCTCCCTTTTGCGAAAGTGGATACTTATGGTTAGTGCACTACCAAAATGCCTTTGTGTTTCTTTTGGGATCATTAGCTACATGTTGAGTGTCATAATGCCATGGGGCGAGACATGGTTTGAATCAAATGGATTATCCATGTTGGCTATCCTAACCTATATTGCAAGACTTGGTTGATAATTTATAAGGCATAAGGGTGGAGAAAGTGAAGGGGGAGAAGGTTTTTTCCTCTAAGTATATTGTAGCACTATGGGGAGAGTGTTTCTAGGGCCACAGTTATAGGGGAGATAGTTCACCATTGTTGTAGGTTGCTATGATGCTCCGGGAGAGAAGTGTGCAAAAACAATAGTTATAAGTCTTGAAGTATTGATCAAGTTGCTCAGGGAGAGAAGTGTGCAAAAACAATAGTTATGGAAGAAAGTCTTGAAGTATTTATAAAGTAATTTTGAAGTATAATTTTGAAGGGAGAGGAACATACAAAATTTTTAAAAGGGGGTTGAGGGGAGAGCAAAAATAATTGTCGGACTTCATGGTGAGGCAATGATGCCTTTCACCCATTGAACGTGCATTGGATGAGAAAGTAGTGATGTCACCTTCAATATGGGTGCTACTTAGATTTGTTTATAGGTGCACTAATGACTATTCATTAAGTGTTTGTAATCTAAAAGTTATAGGGCCAATCTCTATATCAATTTAAAAGGGGCAAGTCCACCTTATTTTGAATTTCCTTGCTTTCTTTTTTGATTTGGAGAAAAAAATAAAATCATATCCCCAACTTTAAAAGTAAGTGTTTTTAGATTTCTATGATGGCAGCTTACATCTCTTGAAGTAGCAAAAAGCTTTCATACCTGTGTGCTTCTAGATCTCATATGTCACTCATATAATCTTCTAGAGATTCTTAGGGAAATAGCAGATGCTGCACTTCTATTTTGAATCAAATGGATTATCCATGTTGGCTATCCTAACCTATATTACAAGACTTGGTTGATAATTTATAAGGCATAAGGGTGGAGGGCACATGGAACCAATCTAAGAAAGTGAAGGGGGAGAAGGCCTTTTCCTCTAAGTATTCTCTTAGCACTATGGGGAGAGTGTTTCTAGGGACATTGGTATAGGGGAGATAGTTCACCATTGTTGTAGGAAATAGCAGATGCTGCACTTCTATTGTGAGAGATTGGTAATTCATATAAAAATATAACTCTAAGTCAAACACCAATCTAAAAAATGTGAATCCAATAGATACCTTATAGATGGTGCAATAAGCCTAGAGATTGGATGGCAGATACTCGTCCCAATTTGTATAGTTTTTGAGAAACACTTTTTCTAAAATCCTTAGTAGTACTTATTGGTGCTCTCAACCAATCCATTTTCTCTAGAATAAATTTTTGTCAGATTCTCAATCATTCGATAGTACTCTACATCAGTTGATTCCTAAAACACATTCTCCTATATGATATGAGTTTTGGTGATAGTCCAAAACTTGGTGATAATCTTTAATGAGGAATTGGGCTATAGAGAGTGCATTGGTGTGCTTAAGTGACTAGGCTTCAGCCCATTTTGTAGCATAGGCAATGTAAGTTAGTATATATACACATCCAATGGTAGCTACAACCAAGGAAATTGAACCAATAAAATATAAGTCCCATTTTTGAAAAGGTTATTGTGAAAAAATATGTTTCAATAGGAATATATTTCATGGTAAATGTCTCATATTCTTTGACATATATTGCAAGCTGTGATTTAGTGTTGAACATATTTGTGCATGGTAGACCGTCATAGTCCAAATTGTAGAAGTTTCTTAATAGTCTAGTATGCACCAAAATGTCCTATTCTAGGATGTTCGTGTGCATCTTGAATTACTGTAAGGGCTTCATGAGGTTGCAAAGGGTGAAGAAGGTTCCTATAGTATATTTATAATATAGTTTTCTGAATATAATCCTAAATCAACGACTACATAAAGCCAATTTTAGCCTTTCCTCCGTGCTCAAATTAGAAGGCATAAATCCATTTCCTAAGGATGTAAATATTTATTCATACAAAGTATAAGTGTTTACCATTTCAAATGTACGAATGGAATTGTAGAATCATTTGGCAATTCAAGTTCTGCAACAAATAATTCAGTCTCTATGCTGATTGAAGGGTTCTCTAGAATCCACCCATGAGAGATAACTAGCTACTCCATGTGATATCCCCAACGTATGTCATATTTTTAAGTATAATTTATGTAAAAGTAATACCAATCTTGCTACTCGACCAGGTAAAGACTATAGTCTGACTAGAGAAGGAAGCACGGATTGATCCACATGGAAAGTAAATCTACATTCTAGTAAACAATGCCAATTTTTTTCACTAAATAAATTAATCCCAAACATTCTTGTTCTATTAATGAGTAAATTTGTTATACTAGGTAAAACCTCTAGCTAGCATAATACACTAGTTGAAATCATCTTCTATCAATAAGTTGCATCAACACATTACCAATTACTAGTTCTAAAGCATCCCAAGGGGACTTGGGGGGTCCCGAGGGCACTAGTCATATTCACTTGTATTCTTCTTTTATTTAATTAAAGTTAGGGAGAGTAGGCATTGCCAAACTCCCTTTATGTAAAAAAAAAAAAAAAAAAACTAGTTCTAAAGCATCCACAAAGACATGAAAAGGTTGTTCCCAATTTGGACCTTATAGCAGCATAGCCTACGTAAGTAGTTTGATTCATTCAATAGCAAGTATATAGTTTGAGGTCTAGCTTAATTGACTAGTAGATGCATGAACTAAATGATTAAGTGGGAATGCAATATGTGATAGATGACATAGATTTTAGTAGTGCCACTGATTTTTCCCAAGAAATTGTTGAATTTCCTTAGGGGACTTGGTTTTTGAAGCCTCCTGTATTATTTTAACCTTGTCTAGAAATTTGCCACAATTGACAAGAAATAAAAATTTGAAAAGATTGAGACAAAGGTGAATCAATTTGGACCCCTCAAAACGCAGTTGGAGATGATGTAAATGCACATTACTATATCCTAAAAATGAAAAATCATCTCAAAAAGTTTTTTAAGAAATCCATGAGATATAAGGATAAAATCTCTTGCATGCACCAGTGGAAAGTACGAGGCATATTTCTCAGTCTGAACCACATAACTTTGCAAGCATAGACCCTGTTGACAGGATGCGGGAAGAAACAAGTATGGACACACATGCAGATCTAGCACTGAGGCTACTCTTCATTTTTTTCAAAAACCCCAACATCATTCTAAAGTGATTCTCATCACTACAAACCCTTGTAAATATCATTTCACCTTTTTGTAGCTCCATTTTGTACAAGCCGAGGAGTCCTCGAGCTTGGGGAGCCTTAGATGTAGTTGCCTGCCAATTTTCATAATTTTTAGATCTCGTTTGGGCCCTCAAATAAGCCCCGGAACCTAATTTTTAACTAGGCCGGACACTAGGTCTGAACAGGGCCAAAGTTAGTCAAAAAACTATAAATAGAGCTAGAGAGCTCATTTTTGAGAGAGCTTCTTGTAGTTTGAGCTTGTATGAGAACTTTCTTGCAATAGAAGTGATTCCATTGTCTTACTCTCTTTGTTCTTACGGTGTGTGCGCGTGTGTGTGTATGTGTGTGCATGCTTGTGTGCTTCTCACTCACGCACTTGTGCTTCCACTTGCTCGTGGTCTTCATACCATCCTCATGTCTTCCCGGATTGACATTAAAGGAGGTGCTACTCATCACTGAGCTACACCAAATTTTGGCGCCGTTGCCGGGGATCGAGCTTTGAGGACGAGCGTGTGATGGTAAGACGTAGAGAGGACGCGTTGGAATGGTAAGTAGTAGGTAAATTTCTGATTTTTCTCCATCTCCATCTTCATCTTCACCTCCTTCTCCATCTCCACCTCCACCTCCTTCCCCACTACATATCCCCTCTTCCCTTTCTTTCCCTCATTTGTTGTGTGCGAGTTTGAGAGAGAGCAATTGTGTGTGTTTGCATTTGTGTGTTTTTTGCATGCTTCTTGCAGGTACCAGCTCCATCACCATCTCCAGCAAGCTCAGCAGGTATAGAAACTGCCTGCACAGTCCCCGAGGCGTTGAGCTCGAGCTATCGCGACACTCCGAAAAGCTCGACTTCTCACGATTCTGAGTGCACCACGGCATTGCGCAGGCCTAGAGCTCCTAGAAACCCTAGATAGAACAGGAAAATTCGCCATATCTCGAGGTATCGCGACACTCCGAGGTATCGCGACACTCCAAGGTATCGCGACACTCCAAGGTATCGCGACACTCCAAGGTATCGCGACACTCCGAGGTATCGCGACACTCCAAGGTATCGCGACACCCCAAGGTATCGCGACACTCCAAGGTATCGCGACACCCCAAGGTATCGCGACACCCCAAGGTATCGCGACACTCCGAGCTATCGCGACACCCCAAGGTATCGCGACACTCCGAGCTATCGCGACACCCCAAGGTATCGCGACACTCCGAGGTATCGCGACACTCCAAGGTATCGCGACACTCCAAGGTATCGCGACACTCCAAGGTATCGCGACACCCCAAGGTATCGCGATACTCCGAGCTATCGCGACACTTGGAGGTATCGCGACACTTCGACCCGACCTATCGCGATACATGGCCTTAACGCACGAAATTTTAGAGTGAATTTTTGGAGTAAAATTGAGGTACAATTGAGCTTAGTTTTGGTCACATTGGAGCAACATTAGAGCCTAGAAGTGGGACAAGACCTAGGAACCTGTGAGGAAATCCCTGAACCCTGAGAGCCTGTGTTGACCCCTATTTGCCTGAATGGTCACAACTTGACCATACGAACTCCGATTGATGAGATTTTGGTCTCGTTGGAAAGCTCGTTGAGAATCCTACGTGGACCTCGACTGGTTTTTGTAAGAATCATACGCGGAGTTTCAGAACATGCATTTTTAAGTTAACCTTTAGGTGGAACTAAGTGATTCTCAGAGACAGGGGGTACAGTGAGCTACCCAAGGGGGTTAAAAATTATTGAAGCGGGTCTTTCAAATACTTGTGGCAATAAAGCTATACTAACTGGTGAGTTTTTGCAGGAACTTTGTGGGCACTCAAGGCAATCAAAGCAAGCTAGCAAGGGTGAGTACCGGGCCTGGGAGAAGGCTTCCTGGGCTTGCATAGCTGTCGGGTCAACCAGCTGATTGAGGTTGGAAGATCTTATAACCCTCCTTTGTCAATTCCTAGCCTAGGCTAAGTACGACTTAGGTGTGGTAATTAACTAGGGCAACGTTAGGCACGAAGTAAGTCCAAGAGAATTAATCAACCAAGTGCAAGAAAATAAATAGGTCTTAAGTGCGAAAACACTAAGGGACAAAAAGGTAAACGGGAATCGATCACTCATCAAGTGCGGAAATTCATTTAAGTACTCCTGACGACGCAATTTCAGACAAGACCATAAACATACTATTCAACTAAAAAGAACAAAGTAATTGGGGCAAAATCAACCTGCAACGAGAGTGTGCTTGGGTTCCAGGGGGTGAATAAATCAGGCATATGAACCTTAGATCAGGTAGACACTTAGGCCGAGACAGACAAAGCCTCAGATCTTCTGAAGCTAGTGTCAATCACACTGCCAGGTCTTGGGCCCAGCAGTTGAGTGATTACCCATACACTGCCAGATCAGAAACAAGTGATTCTGAGATGTCCTATCACATGGAGAGATCAGTAGGTAGTTCAGGGTTGGCATATCTAGAAAAGCCAGAGGGGCCTTATAAGACTCAGTTGGAATATATCAGGACGAATCGTCTAGGTGCTCGCATCTACGAAGACGGACTGAGAAGATCAGTGGTCCAGATTAAGAACCCCGACCAACCCCATGGAATAGACCACCCGGTAGTCAAGTTTGAGAATGGAGCATACCTAGATAAAGAGGGGACTATATATGTAGTCACCACTCTTCCCGATAGAACTGATGAGTTTGGAAATGTGATTGCTGAGGCCGACATAGGAGATGACTTAGAGAGAGAGCCAAGAACTCCCCGCGGTAAGTCTGTCTTGACCAGAATCATGACTCCTGAGTGGATTCCACAAGATAATAAAAGCATAGATCTACTTTTAAATCGGGAAACCGATGAGGCTTTTTGGAGATATAGAACTTCTCAACCTCAGGAGGGGAACACCCTCACAATTTACGAGTTTAAAGACCCTGATAGTCCAGGCCAAGTAACCTACCTAGACACTGCATCAGAGAGAATCTTCGTGGTCACTGAGCAGGGCAGACATGCCTACACTTGGAAGGGTGAATTTGTTTTTCCCCAACCAAGGTCTAATGTATCCTTTGGTCATCAAGGAACTGGGACCTCCCACACTCATGGCGCTCAAAGAGATAGAGGTAGAGACAAACCTGAGGTAAGTTTTGCCAACTCCCTGGGAAGGGAAAGAACGGGAACAGAAAGGAATAGAGTAGAAACTGAGAGACATAGAACCCCATGGAATCACCGGGACATTGATGATTTTCCTTTGCCAAGGCCGAGAGAACACACTAGGACCCTACGACCAACCCAACTTGTGAAGTCCATGAAGAATTATTTCGATGGCACGGGAGACCCTTATGACCATGTGGCAGAATTTCGACAAGTGTTGAAAGCTGAACAAGTGGAGGACCTATTCACGCAATATAATGCTTTCGGTCTAACCCTTAGGAACACTGCCCTTACGTGGTTCCAACCACTAAATGAGAGGCATTTCAGAAACATAGACCAACTCTTAGAGGCATTTATTGTCGAGTTTTCTAAGAGTGGAATCAGGCATAACACCTCCTCACTAATTCATAGTTTCAAACAAACACCTCAAGAGACGGTCAGACTAGCTGGAAGAAGATTTAGACAGTACCTGGAGAGATGCCCTATGCCAGAGTTACCCACACCAGCCAAACAAGTGGCCTTGTTCCTAGATGGATTGTTGAGCACTAAGCTCAGGTCATATGTGTACCTGAAGGACCCTAGAACGATAGAGGAGTGCGTGCGCATGTGCATAGACATTGAGGACAATCTAGGTGAAGAGTTAGAACTATCAAAAATCTATAAGGATTCTGATAGCTCTAGTAAACAGACATCTGGTCAATCCACATCCATCGAGGAACTTGCAGAGAAGGTAGCCCAAAAACTAGGTGTCTCTAGTAAGCAAATTCCGAGATTTGCCCCAGTTAAGCGGTGTTACAATTGTGGCGGCGAACATATGGCAAGTGTATGCCCCATTATGGCCCAACCTCAGGCGAACCTTAGTGGCCAGTACTGCACCATAGAGCGCAGGTACACCAATCACACGGCACAGGACTGTCCATATAACAAACAAACTGTTAGGCAAAATTATCCTCAGCCATATCCACAACAGGGGAGATACCAGAATCAGTACCCATCGCCACAATACAACAGACCGCAACAAACTTATCAGCCACCTTACCAAGGGCAGCAGAGACCTCAACCAGTCCTAGTGCAACAACCCCCTACTCCAACCAATGTGATCCCAGTGAAGTATGCATCTACTGAAGAAAATCTGAACAGAGCCATAGTCCCAGTCACCCCATTGCTATCAGACAGTGACCCCAGTGACCATAGTTTTGACTCCGCACATATTGATAGCCCACAGGCTTACTACATGCAGTCACCCGAGCATAACGAGTCATACTACTATGAGGACCCAAGTGAAAATAGCGGGGAACCGGAGTATTCTAATGTCATGTACACAAACCCCAACTCTAGACCTCAACCTAGGCAGGTACGACCCCCATTTCCTAGAGGGCCATGTTTCAGATGTCAGGGAGATCACCTTGTACGTGATTGTCCACTACCTGTCCCTACACTACCTCAGCCAGTAACCATTCAGGGCTTTTGCCAAGACTGCGGGAAAGAGCATCTCCTACGAGATTGCCCAAAAAACCCCAATAACATGCCTAAGATCACTCCTATCAACGTTGTGGGATTAGTTGTAGACTCCATAGGAAGCGTGACTTCCACTGCACCTGTGCAGGTGATCACAAGAGCCCAGGCACTTCAACAACACCAAGGTGTTGGTCCCGAACAGAGCCCCGAGGTGAGTGAGACAGAGAGCATAACCAAAAAGAGGACTAGAGCCTGGAAGGAGAGTCGTGAAAGGATGAAGAGGCAATGGGCAAAAAAGATAAACGAACTTGAAGAAAGCTTGAGAGAAACCAAGGCAAAACTCACAGAGATCACATCTCAACCGCACTCCCACACACTTCCACCATTACCTCCCCCATCACCCTCCATTCCTCCACCCTCTAATACACCCCACGTAACCCACCCACCACCCCGAGTAGGATCAGTATTAGCTGACCCCACTCCTGAAGGCTTGGACATGATGTTCAAGGCCTACCAGGCTCGACTTCAAGAAGGGCCAACAGCTGCAAACCTAGACAGGAGTTACCCTAGAGCCGACTTAGAGATTGAACGGATGAAGATGTGTATGAAAATGGTAGAACAAGCTCAAGCTATACTTGAGACTAGCCAAAAGTTCAGTCAGACGAACGCTGTCAAGCCGGATTTGCATTTCCAAGGCTTACTAGAAAGATTAGAGCAGTTGGTAAACAAATCACAAGTTTCTTTACCTCCACAGGCTCAACCAGTTGTTGAAAGAGGAAGCTCACCAAATACCTCCTTCAATACAACAGTACTCTCCAGAGTTCTTGCGGGAAATACAAGAAGAGAAATGGGCCAAGGAGAAGGGTGATTCCCCTCCTATTCCTGAGATTGATGACCTTCATGATCAATTTCCCCAAGACATTCCCTCTATCTATGGGGATCAAGCAGAGCAACAAGAGGATGAGAGATTAGATTTTGAATCTAATTCTTTACAAGAGTTGCCTCATTTCACAGGCCCATGGGAATCTGAATCTCTCCAGATCAGAGCGCCCACGATATTGGTAAGAAATGAAGACTCAGTGATTCCCAGGAACACTGATGTTGTGAAAAACACTAAGGTTCAATGTCACCTCACTGTAGAGGAGCTGCTCAAGGCAAAACCGGAGCTCTGGAATCATGTGAAGGATCAGGTTCCAGAACTTGAATCCAACTTACCAAAAGTAGGCTCTAAGCAGAAAGTTCCCGAGATACCTCTCGACAAGATAGGAGACATGAGCGAAGGTGAAGAAGGTAACACTTATCTTCCGATCACCTATCAAGGTTACACAACCAAAGCAATTGTGGATTCGGGTGCGGGAGTTGCTATCGCAACTACCTCCTTGTGGAAACGATGGGGCAAACCCACCTTAAGACCAACGAGAATGAAACTTCAAATGGCAGATGGTCATTTTGAAAGACCTCTCGGATTGCTTGAAGGGATAACTCTAACCACTTGTGGTGTAGAGTTTGAACATACGTTTGCCATATGTGACTTTGAGAAGAATAATGTTTACGAGATGATCCTAGGAAGACCCTTCCTACGACAATTACAAATAGTACAAGATTGGGGAACCAACTCCTTGTACTTACAGCACGTAGGGGTCACCACCAAGGTCAATCTGAAGGATCACACCTTCAGAGATGTACCACCCCTACAGTGGAATCCTATCCACAAAGCAAGGGAAGATTCTATCTCCGTGCATTCTGGGAGTTCACCGGAACCCTCCTGGCTGCATGAAGATACTCACTTGTGGATGTGCAAGGTCGCGGAGGAAGAGGAAAAGCGCCGGAAAGCGAGAGAAGAAGGAACTTCCCCAGGAGATAGACCAATAAAAGACCCAGCCTATACACCGATGATATTTCCAGATGAGGAATTTGAGCCTCATGGTTGGGCAGAAATCTTAGCTACCATGGACATTGCAGTCAATGAAGAACAATGGACACCTCATTGTGATGAGGAGGGTTATGATATTTCAGTGTTCATGTGTCAGCCCTTGTTGGAAGAGTGTGATCCTAGTGAGTCCATGGAAGAAGAAGAGAGTGACGATGATCTAGAATCCATTGTGATGGATACTTACTTTGACTCAGAGGAACACTACTTAGAAGACATAGGAGTGTTAACCCAAAAAGAAGAAGAACCCCTTGCGAGTATTAAAACGATAAATTCAAAGAAAGGAAGTGAAGGAAGTCAAAAGAAAAAGAAAAGGAAAGCAGTAAGACAAGAAGAGGAAGAATCATTGTTTGAAGTACCAGAAAATTTCAAGAAATATGAAGTGGAAGACCGGAAAATATTGGTACGAATGCCTAAGAGAGAGGCCATTATAGGAGAAGCATATGACAATAAAGAAAAGACCAAAAAAATTGTAGTGACCCTTGAAGGGAACGAAGAGAGATGTACGTACATAGGTGACGACCTAAGTGCAGAAGAAGAAGCAGAGCTTGTAGCTCTATTAAGAGAATATAGGGATGTGTTCGCATGGCATTATAGAGACTTGAAAGGAGTAGATCCAGAGATCTGCTCTCATACGATTCCGATGACCGCTGATGCTAAGCCCACCAAACAAAAACCCTACACGTATAATGACAATTATGCGGCCAAAATAAAAGAGGAAATTGACAGGCTGATTGAAGCCGGATTCATCTATGAGATTGAGCACACTGAATGGGTGTCCCCTATTGTAGTGGTGCCCAAGAAGAATGGGAAATTGCGAGTGTGCATTAACCTTAAAAAAGTTAATGCCGCTACGATTAGAGATAGTTATCCACTGCCCATCACCGAACATCTTTTGGAGCGTGTTGCAGGCAAGGAGGTTTACAGCTTCCTTGATGGATTTTCAGGTTACAACCAAGATCAACACAAAACGGCCTTTGCCACGGAATGGGGAATCTTTGCATTCCGTGTGATGCCATTTGGGCTCACCAATGCACCTGCAACATTCCAAAGACTCATGTGTCATGTCTTCAAAGAGTTCTTGCGAAAGAGCTTAGAAGTATATGTGGATGATTTGTGCGCTCATTCCCAAGAGAGAAGTTACCACATCCCTGAACTCAGGCAAATCTTCAACAAGTGTAGAGATTATCGAGTGTGTCTGAATCCAGAAAAGTGTGTGTTTATGGTACGACAAGGTAAGATCTTAGGCCACATCGTTTCTAAGAATGGAATTTCAACAGATGAAGACAAAGTAAGAACAATAGCAGAGTTGCCCAGACCAAGGAATGTTAAAGAGGTACAAGCCTTTATGGGCCATTGCGGATATTACCGTAGGTTTATCCACATGTATGCCATCATAGCTAAACCTCTTTATGGGTTGTTAACAAACTTTGAATGGAACGAGGAATGCGAGAATTCCTTCAATGAGCTGAAGAGACGTTTGTGCACAGCACCAATACTGACTACTCCGGATTGGAGCAAACCCTTTCATGTCCATGTAGATGCCTCCAATCATGCTATAGGATGTGTGCTAGCACAACCCACAGGTGAAGGAAACCTAGATTTGCCGATAGCATATGCTAGTAGGCAATTAAATGCAGCTGAACGAAACTACACCACAACGGAGAGAGAAGGCTTAGGCATGATATATGCTGTGAAGAAGTTTAGACACTATCTATTGGCCAATAAGTTCAAATTTTTCACTGATCATCAAGCGTTACTATATTTGGTCAATAAACCTTGCAACACAGGTCGCTTAGTAAGATGGTTCCTCTTACTAATGGAATACGGCTTTGAAGTTGTTGTCAGGAAAGGTAGAACCCATCTTAGGGCAGACCATCTTTCTCGCATCACTTCAGGAGAGCCACCGCAAGGAGTGTCTGACGAATTGCCTGATGCTTATCTGTTCAATTTAGAAGTTGTTCCTAAATGGGCAAATAAGTTGGTACCAGTCCTAACCTTCGGGCCTGCAAATAAGAATGTGAAAACCAGCAAAGAAGAAGTTGTAAAATCATTAAAGTATCAAATCTTGGCTGGAAGTATGTACAAGCAAGATACAGAAGGGGTGTTAGCTTGTTGTGTCGAGGAGGATGAACATGCTAGTTGGCTGCAGCAAGCCCATGAAGGACTGCTAGGGAATCACTACTCTAAACAGCGAACATTGCAGAATCTAAAGCGCTTAGGAGTGTATTGGCCGAGCATGGACAAAGAAATACAAGAGTGGATCCACAATTGTCCAGTATGCCAGAAGAGGCCCCCAGTGGAGCATGCCACTCTTTATCACGTGTCATCAATCCCCGATTGGAGTGCTCCATTGGTTGAGTTCATGAGATCGGGAACATTACCCAATCAGGCTAGTCTTGCAAGAAGACGGAGCATGGAGCAAGAGGCTCAAGACTATGCCTTAGTAGGGGATAACCTATATAGAAGAGGCAAGGATGGTTACCTAAGACTGTGCGTACATGAATCAGACTACCTGAAAGTCTTGGAAACGGCACACAGCGGTGTTGCAGGTGGACACTTTGGGCCTGACAGAGTGATTAAGACTATTCTATTCTCAGGACTATGGTGGCCCACTCTTCATATGGATGCACATACTTATGTGAAGAGTTGCGACACATGCCAACGTGCCCAATATCCGACAAGAAAAGATGAAATGCCCTTGAGGCCAATGATGGGAGGACGTGCATTTTCAAAGTGGGGTATAGACTTTGTAGGTCCCATCAACCCCCCAGCTAGGAACTCCCATGCAGAATACATTATTGTGGCCACAGATTACCTTACAAAGTGGGTGGAAGTAAAAGCCACTACAAAGAATGATGCTCAAACGACGGCTAAATTCTTATTCGAAAATGTGTTCACTAGATATGGGTTACCAATAGAGTTGGTTAGTGATAGAGGTACGCACTTCTTGAATGAGGTCATTGAAAATCTCCTTCAAGAATTCATGGTGGTACATAAGAAGTCTGCACCCTATCACCCACAAGCTAACGGACAAGCCGAGAGCACGAATAAGATCCTGTGTAACGTATTGACGAAACTGGTCAATAATAAACGCTCTGATTGGGACAAACAACTTCACCATGCTGTTTGGGCATACCGAGTTGCTTACAAAACGGTACTCAATGCCACCCCATTTCAGATGGTCTTCGGACAAAATGCGGTGCTACCCTTAGATTTCCTAATTCCAGCTTTAAGAGTAGCACAAGAGCATGAGTGGAATGGACACGAGTTGTCCTCGAGGATCTTTGATCTAGAGCGCTTAGGTGAGACGAGGCTACGAGCAGCAGCAGGTATCTATGCTGCAAAGAAACGGCAAAAGGCATACTTTGATGCCCATGTGAAGGATAAGGGCTTGAAAGCAGGAGATCTAGTGTTAGTCTACACATTGAAACAACACGCAAGAAAGCTAGAGAAGAGAGGCTACGGACCTATGATCATTAATAGGATCTCCACGAGTGGAGCAGTACAACTAGCCACGTTAGAGGGGGATGTCCTCCCAAACTATATTAGCGGATGCAGAGTCAAGCTGTATCAGGAACCCCTCACGGAGGAGATGCTAAGCCGACTCAATATTGCTAAGCAACGTAAAGAGGAGGAAAAACGAATTCGAGAAGAAGCACAGGCAGAGGCCTTAGAACGTATTAAACGAATGAAGTTGAGAAGACAAGGAAGAGACCAGCCTATGAATAACACTGAAGAGTCCCCAGACTATCACATGGCCATGTGTAAGGTTTCAGGTGGACGCACCCATAAGATAGTAGACCGACGACCTTTTCTGACCCTAGAAATAGGACAAAAGGAAAGCACAGCAAGCGTGAGGGCTTTAATTGATTCAGGAGCAGCCACAAGTGCAGTTCGGCTTTCTTACTGCCAGCAGCTGCAGTTGGAGGTAAAACCCATAGAAGCATATCTGATAGGATTAGGAGGTGTTGAAACCCCTTGTATGGGAGAGGTGGATCTTCCCCTCTACATACAAGAGGTCCGCATGCCAGTAAAAGTGCTAGTGTGTGAAGACGAGGATCTGACCGAACCGCTTATATTGGGCCAAGACTGGATCTATGATCACGCAGTCAACCTAAACCTAAGAAGTGGACTTCTTCAGGCTTGGGTAGGCCAAAGTCGTCTCACGATTGAATTAGAAAATCGAGCACTCAAACCAATAGAACAGGCAACAACTCCTGGTCCCTCCAGGAATCCATATGAAGATAACCACGATGTGCTTGTCCAAACTTCTATGGTGCAGAGGAATGTCAACCTTACTGAAGGTTCAGGAGCCAAGAAGGAGTTCCTAATTGATCCACAGAAGATTCTAAACGAACGGACCGAACATCACTCTATACGAGGGAGACCGCTGATCAAGAGGAAGGAGCGCCAACCTGCGCATCATGGAGCATCTCGTGGCGTGAAGCAGATCTGGATACGCAAGGATGGGAGATCTACAGCTCCAATTGCAGATTCTCAAGGAGACAAGAAACGAGCCTCACAATCAAGGATCAAAGCTAAGAAGCCCCCTAGGATCACCCCTAGGCACACCATCTCTATTTGGGTCCCTAAGCGGTCAATGAAGGCCATCCCTAATGCTAGACAGATATGGGTGCCCAAGGCTAGCTTACAAGCCCAAATTACTTCAACTATAGACACAAGGATGAAGCAGCTCTCACAAGCACTCTTGGCCAACAACTCAGGAAGTGACAAGATACCTACACCTCTCACTGTCCACACTCCCATCAACCCCAGGAATGTCTGGAAATGGGTACCCACAAGGTCCCAACCACATCACACACTCAGACCAAAGTCTTCACCTGTCCTTAGCTCTAAAAGCTACGACTCCTGTATCAAAGTGTGGAGAGTTAAACTGTGTACTAAACCCCCTGACCATCTTCTGTAAATCCGTCCACACTAACACAGAAGCATTTCGAGTCCATTGCATAACCAAAGTACGCATCTAGGATGACACTGACCTTTAATCACCACTCACACATATCATAAACACCTCACCACTAACTACTGACCTCCTGGATTGTCATGTTAGTATTGTGAAGGGAACACCATTACATCTTGTTTCCTATGCAACACTAATGTGCCTTTCGTCTTCCAGCAGATAAGCGACCTACTCTCATGGCAACCGCGGCAGGCACAAGCTCTCAGGCAGGATCTGGTGCCCCCATCAACTGGGATGACATGCCAGTGGAAGCTCCACCAACGGCTAGACCTGAAGAATTCTTGAATGTGCGAAGAATCCCTATTCCAGATCCACCCAGTGGACTAACCGAAAGAGTAAAAGGGCACTCCCATTGGTTCAATGAAATGCCAGGGGATTTGGGAGACGCGGACCACATCTGGGAGTCCAAGATGGAGTGTGGAGGGGTTTGGTGGACCTTCCAATTCTTTTCAAGAGAATTTGAGGCCTTACAAAATGCAGCTCCCCTTCAAGAGATCTGGCGAAAGGCAGGACTGCAAACTTACTTCAGTGCAGCTCTACCAAAACCTGACTTCCTCAGGTGTTACTACTTGATTGCTACGATGAAACCTACCGGGGATAAAGATCATTCAGGCACATTCTGGGTGCCCTCCTTATCTAATCTGGAGGAGATGAGGAAGTTTGAACTAAATGTAACATTAATCAGGGAAGCCCTTCAAATGTATGGCACTCATGTGCCTTCAGATCGCGACCCCCTGATACCAGAATCAATGAAAAGCAATAGAGTCAAGAAGCTCAAAGACATGTGCGCCCTCACCCCCAACATCGCCATACCCCTGCGGATGTGCCTCCAGCACTTCGCATTTCCAGCTCAAGACCGTTTCACTCAGCCTCACAAGAAGATATGGTACGGACTGTACTTAGCAGAGACCGGCAGCTTGCCCATTAAGATGCCAGTATGGATCTTAGATCAGGTATATGAGGCAGGCAAGCGGGGGGTGAGGAAGCCCACCCTACATGGTTGCTGTGCGTTGACTAGAATCATCTACAGATGTCTGGCGTATGATGTGCCAGTTGCTCGAGCCCTAAAGTATGCACATCTGGAGTTGTTTAAAGGGCGAAAGTCAGGGAGTCAGCCTGCAAAAAGAATGCGTGGGTCCCTTTCACAAGTCCTGATCCCTCCAGCAACCACTACCGAAGTCTCCACTAGAGAGGAAGCCCCGGTGGCACCAATCACAATTCATCTCCAGGAGTCTCAACCAAGAGAGGTGGTACAGCCCACCCCCTCTGCCCCTCCGCTACCTACCGATGCAGAATTTGCAGCGATGGCCACTTTTACCGAAGATCCAAATTTTGATTTTGAAACATTTCTGAAGACGGCTCATCTATCAGACAGTGAAGATTGCCCTGACAATGTCGATCCGGGGACATCTACCCAAAGAGAACATGCACGAGGCGAGACAAGCAGCGTACAGGAGCTAGGAGTGACGCAACCCCCTCAAAGACTAAACACACAAACTCAGGAGCAGGCACCAAGGAATAACCCAGAAGAGAGTGAAGACGAAGCCCCTGCATATACGGCACAGCTCCAACGATTATACCAAACAATCAAGCAGGTACAAAGACGCCATAAAATGTCAGAAAAAGCAAATAGGGCCCTAGTAAACCAGATGTTACAGTCAGAGCATATCGACCCCCAGTTTGTAGAATCACTGAATCTATTGGCGGACACCTGTGGCATCAGTGAAGCATTGAGAACCATGGTCTGTCAAGAGAACCCTGCTTATGATCAAAGAAGAATTGATACACGGCCGCGACAAGGAAAGATGATTCAGATGGAAGTATCTACCGCGTTAGCTACGTCCACATCAGAAGATGTGCACATGATTAGCCCTAGGCACAATGATGAACCGGAGGAAATTACGCATGCCCCATCTCCCCCATCATCTCCTATCCCACCCTCAGAGCCTCTCTCCACGTGTCTTTCCACACAAACATTCTCCTCCTATAGTGAGACAATTGTACACACCCCCGTTTCCACTCTCCTCCCTTCACCCTCATCCATTTCTGTCACTCGGGCTTTTGAACCTCAATTAGGTCACCCTTTCTTCCCCCATGCCTTTGGACAACCATCTGTCACTAGTCAGACTCTTCCCTTCCCTTTACCCTCCACCCCTCCATTTCCTCCCCCCCAAACTCTACCTACCCCGTCCCTTGTAACTGCCTCGAGCACCACACTAACCACCCAACCCTCCTTCTGGACCTACCTTGTAAACATTCTTCAACAGGTCGAGGAACATAAGAAAAAATCCCATCCCCAAATTCACTCCCCCACATTCACGGCCACCACTATCACACCACCCACCGTCCCGGTGTTCACATTTCACGAATCACACTCACTCATGTCCGATCCCATGGACATCTCACCATCCGCTGGATCACCCACCACCACTGTCCTCACAACACCATCACAGGTTATTACACTCACAGCACCACTTCCACACACGGTAGGCACAACATCCACTTTTCCCATTCCCACTTCCCAACCCCCTGCATCTTCCACCTCATTTAGTCTTGCACTCGACACGATGCTTGAAGCTGCCACTCAGCTTAAGCAAGAATATACATTATTGGAAGAAAATAACAAAGGGCTTTGCACCCTCTCAGCAACACTCCAAGAGCGTGTCACTGCTTTGGAGTTCATTCATACGGAGTCACAACGCAAGATCTCTGCCCTCGAACAGGCAAATGCGCAACTCAAAGCGGAGCATATGGAAGAGAGCAAAGCCATGGAGGAACAGCTGCGCGATCAAATGGGCCGCAATGCACGGCTTCAACGAAACATGGCTTTGCTACGACGACATCTGGCGGCAGCGCAAGAAGAGAATAGACGGCTTCAACAACAAAACCAAGAGAACCTCGAGGCTGCCATGGAAAACACCCCGGGGGCTCCCATAGACCCGGTCAAATTTCAAGCGGTCCCCTCAGAAAGCATACAACAAATATTGGAGACGTATGCCAATCTATTAGAAGCACATGATCAGCTTGCCGACCAGCTAAAGGACGTACAGAGACCCCAAGAGTCTACACCACACCGACAAGAACATAAAGGAATGACAGACGCTGCTACTTCAACCGAACCTGAACATTCAACGCCCAATGACGTGCTGGAGTTACAGCAGCAGATTGCAGAATTAAAGCTGAAGTTGATGCAGTACGAACGACCCCCTTCCCCCCCAGAGCAACCGTCAGAAGAAGAAGCAGTTACCATCCCAGTGGAGGAAGCATTCGACGACAACTACGAGCCTCAACCACTTCCAGGTGGACGCGTAACAGAAGAAGGTCAAGATACCTATGAGGAACCCCCATCGGCATGGATGAAACAAGTAGAGGAAATGGGGAAAACTCATCAGGAGCGGATATCCACTCAGATGCTGGCAATGAAGGCCGTTGAGGACACCATCCTTCACTCAGAATACTTCAGGCACCTCGCCCCTAGACGCCTGATCACTAGCTCAGAACTGCAATACAAGCCCTATTTTGTATTGTTGGCTGACTACAATGCAGAAATCAAACGAGTCACCAACAAGTGCCCAACATTTGCCACACAGTTCGAACCAGAAGACATACCAGAAGCGGCACGAAAGGGGGCCATATTCCAACCAACGTGGAGGCAAAAGTTACTCGAAACTTATCCAGAAATGCTTCGAACATGGGATCATGCCCCCATGCATTTGAAGTACAATCCGTGTTTTGGACCAGTGCAAAGACGCAGATCATGGAAAGCTTTTGCCATCAAGGTTCAGAATAACGCAAACTGTAAAGAATGGCTCAATTACCCCGCTATCGCCCCCCCAACCGGTACTCCTACAGTGTCATACATGATTGCAACCATCAGACATTGGATACCACGCCTCCACCCGATGCCAGATGTCGCTGCCCAGATGATGCTCAAGATCCTCGACATGATGCAGGTCGTACTCAAAACTTTTCGCAATGTATGCCATATTCAACCTCCTATTCCAGGGTTTATCAATGGTAACTACGACCTGCTATATGATATGAGCACAACCCCGAGCATACGAGTGGCTTACGCATGGCATGCACGCATAAGATACCTCCCTGCCTGCTACAAGCAAACGTTTGACGACATGTTCACCACGGGGTTTTGGGAAGCACATTCAGAGGTATTTGCGCCACGGCCTACGCATCTACTCCATCTCTTTGCATGTGAGCAAACGATGCACTCCGAGCTTTACACGATGCCACAACCTGACATGCCTGGTACAGTGGATTGGGAGACCTTGCAACGAGATCTAATCAGAGGTTTAAAAATCAAAGAACACGAAGTGGCAACCGACCTCCTGCAAAAATACATTGATCAAACGGCGGAAAAAAGGTCTGTCAGAGGCGACAGACCCTAGGGGGGGGAGAGTGTTGACAGGATGCGGGAAGAAACAAGTATGGACACACATGCAGATCTAGCACTGAGGCTACTCTTCATTTTTTTCAAAAACCCCAACATCATTCTAAAGTGATTCTCATCACTACAAACCCTTGTAAATATCATTTCACCTTTTTGTAGCTCCATTTTGTACAAGCCGAGGAGTCCTCGAGCTTGGGGAGCCTTAGATGTAGTTGCCTGCCAATTTTCATAATTTTTAGATCTCGTTTGGGCCCTCAAATAAGCCCCGGAACCTAATTTTTAACTAGGCCGGACACTAGGTCTGAACAGGGCCAAAGTTAGTCAAAAAACTATAAATAGAGCTAGAGAGCTCATTTTTGAGAGAGCTTCTTGTAGTTTGAGCTTGTATGAGAACTTTCTTGCAATAGAAGTGATTCCATTGTCTTACTCTCTTTGTTCTTACGGTGTGTGCGCGTGTGTGTGTATGTGTGTGCATGCTTGTGTGCTTCTCACTCACGCACTTGTGCTTCCACTTGCTCGTGGTCTTCATACCATCCTCATGTCTTCCCGGATTGACATTAAAGGAGGTGCTACTCATCACTGAGCTACAGACCCCCCAATTAGTAATAAATGATATCTTGGGTATATCATATTCCGCCATGTGAACTTGGTTATCGACACTTAATTAATCCATAAACGAATACATTTCTCTTGCTACAAATTCATCTAGCATACTATCCAAAAATGGTAATGAGAAGGGATCTAGAATGGTAGCAACATTGAGTTTTTGGTAGCTAACATAGATTGACATAATTTGTGTTCATTATGTGCCTTTGATCTAATACAAGAATAACATCAAGTTTTATTAAAATTTGGTGTTGATCAAATTTGGGTTCAAGTTCCTACATATGAGTATAATCTCAGGCAAAGACATCTTGGAATTCTATAAGAAGATCAATTAACTATGTCTGAAAAGGTTCTAGTAGACTTGTGAGAATCTTCATTGTTCTAGTATTAGTTGTGATTGCCAAGTTATAGACTTTGATATGGTCCTTAGTGATGCTGTAGATACTATGTAGCAATTTGATAAACATTAATGAAAGCTATTCACAAAAGATCTTTATTTGCCTTCAACATTTCTTGAACATCCCTTGTGCAAAAGAGAATTTCTTTGTAGGCCAATCTTATATTAGTTTTATTTAGTTTGATCCATGGCTTCTGTATAACAAGATGGTAATCAACTTCTGATCCATTGAGGTCCAAAACTACAAAATTCATCTTGAATGTAGCTCCTTGCATAGTAAGTTGATATGGCACATAGCTAGCTCCAAAAGGTCTAGCTAATGTTTAAGTGTTTGCCTATAGATTTAAAGACTCAAACAAAAACTTCAAAATCTGTGATTTCCAACCTCTTTTTCTTGAATGCAAGTATTCATGTCTGGTGGCGCTATCGAATTTCCTTACATCTCCTCTAGTGGAATCATCTTTTGGGAGCATGCCTCTTTCCTCAAACTAGTTTCTCACTACTTTGAGGAGAGCAATTTTGGGTATGTAGGCATAGGGGAGATAGTTCACCATGGTTGCAAATTGCTATGGTACCGAGGGAGAGGTGTACAAAAATGATATTTATAAGCCTAGCCATGGAAAAAGGGCGTAATTTCAAAGGGAGAGGGGTGTAAAAAATTTTCACAAGGGAAGAAATGATTTCTGAATTGCGCAGCTCGAGGCAAAGACACTTGTCACCTATTAAATATGCATAGGATGAGACAATTGTGATATCACAATCGATACATGCAACTTAGATCCATTTAGAGATGTGTTAATGAGTGTGTGGTCAAGTCTTCATAATGTGAAAGTTGTAGGTCCAATCTTGATTTAAAAGGGGTTGGTCCACCTTATATTGAATTTTCTTAACTTCCTTTTTAATTTTTTATTCGTAAGTAAAACCACATCCCCAACTTTGAAATGCATTTGCATGCTTCAGTGCGCAAGCTTCAAACCCAATTGGTAGGATAGTCAATATTGGTGAGTATATAACTACAAGTAGATAAATTGAGAAAATAAAATATAGGACCCATTTTTGAAAAGGTTCTAGTGGAAAAATAAGTTGCAATGAGAATAATTGGCATTCTTGAAATTGTGGGAGGAAGTCTTGAGTTCAAGTTTTGGCTGGACATGTCCATGAGTCTCTCATGATGGGTGTCTCTACCTTGCGAGGTTGGGTGTGTGAGTGTGTATTTCCAATTCATTGTACTCTCAAAAAAAAAAAAACCCCACTCATGATAGTAAACCAACACTAGATGATAAAACATCAACTTCAAGGATACCATACTCTCCATGATAGCATACCACAGACGATACAACACTTCCAGAATGATACAATACACCTCCTACAGTGATAGGATAGTCACTCACACCCACGATATGATACCTCTCCTTGACCCGATGATACTACACCTCCCGAATGATACAACAATCCTCCTAAGAAATATGACACTTCCAAAATGATATGACACTCCTAGACTCTGTACGAGGAGACCAAAACACTACCAAAGCAACTAACGATACCTAACTGGCACTATTTTTTTTGAGAGTACAATGAATTGGAAATACACATTCACACACCCAACCTTGTAAGGTAGAGGCACCCATCATGAGAGACTTATGGACATGTCCAGCCAAGACTTGAACTCAAGGACTTCCTCCCACAGCTTCAAGGCATCAACCACTAGGCTATGTGGGCTTGGACTAACTGATTGGCACTATCGCTTGATCCTTCACTTGAAAGAACTACCAAAAACTTAACGCTCCACCTCTAGCTGGACCTCACACGCGAGAACCCTAACCACCCCGACATGCCCATAGGCTTCACTTATCAACACCTGAACCTAGAGGGGAGGGCGAGAAGGTAACCCACACAACGACACAACTCACCAGAATCCCACGATCTATATGTGTTTTAATATCAATTCATAGAAATTCGATAGTTTGCATTATGTAGCAATCCATTCTACATGTGGGAAGGTTTTCTTGATGCCTATTAGGGGTTCCAGAATCCAATCATGAGAGATAATTGGCAACTGTATGTGATATTCGTAGCATGTGTTGTATTTCAAAGTTGAAATTCTATAGGAGTTATATCCATATGCTACTCAACAACTAAGGGTTGTTGTCTAACTAAATAAAGCAATTCAAAGTGATCCAGTACTCCCTATTATGCGTGTGCCAATGGTCTCACTGAGAGTACTAACAAATCATTGTTGAACATGTTGAAGAAGTTAATTCAATTTTCACTGGAGAGAATATGGGACTAATTCCTATGCTCTATGTTATGGGCTTATCGACCAACCTATAAAGTCACTATTGGATTTACCGTCCCATTTAAATTGGCTTATGGTCTTGAAGCCATTGCACCTATGGAATCAATTGTTCCCAGTTTATGCATTGCTATTGACCATAAAATCCTTCCTGAAAATTCAATCTACTTAATGTGCCTACCCTCGACTTTCCATCTTTGTCCTCTATTCCATGCATTCTAGTCCATAATTAGCAAGTGTAATGGTTTTTATTATGATATGTTATTGCCAACGACACTTATTGTTTCGATTACTTTCACCACTGTCATTCATGCATGCACCCTCAACCACCATTGCTCTTCACCTATATTTATCCACTTATTTTTCTTTCTTCCTTTTATGGTGTTTGCACTCTCTGCACATGTACTCACTAGCTTGCCATTGCTTTCTATCTATTCATTGTTCGCTTGCGTAGTCTGCAATGGAGACCTTGCCTCATTTGGATGGTTTTGAGGACTCCATGACCCCAAAGCTCACCAAGTACTCTCAAGTATGCCCCATCCATGAAGTTGTCGCAAAAATAACCCCATTGGAATCACCTAATTACTCCCCCCCACTCTCACTTTCGATCACCCTATCCCTGAAGACCTCTCGGTCCTATAACATGAAGTCCCGAAAATTCCCACTAGTCTGTCTATCTAGTTGCGTATTGGATCACACTTTTCCATGGAATATTTAGCAAAAGCTATGCAATTTCTAGTACAGGCTGTCATTCACATTCAGAGTAGTTTCAAGTCTAAGAAATCAAAAGTTCAGAAGGCTTTCCAAGAGAAATTGGACATGGTAGAGGATGATCTCTCACACTTATAGGATGAGATGATGAGATATCAGTCACAAGAGTTACAGCCTTAGCAGAAGCTTACAGATAAAGAAAGTGAAATGGAGACTCTGTGGAAGGAGTTGATTGAAAAATAGGAGGCCTTGACTAAAGTAAATTTGGTTTTGGAAGAACAAACTGCAAGGGCTGATCTATCGGAGCACACTTGCACAATTCTTACCACTATTATGCAATAAATGGATGAAGAGATTGAGCAAGTAAAGGCTAAGCTATTTGACCATTAATTTATGAAAAAGAGTTAGAAGCAACACAGAGAGAGCAACATTCTTTTTTCACCACATTGAGTGGCAAGCTGCCCAAATACAGTGCATGGAGATATCCTAAATAACTAGGCAACTAAAATGAAGCATGTGGAGGTTATTACCGAGAAAAATAGAGCATGGTGTTTAACAACCCTTCAGAATGATTTTTACCTCCATGAAGCATTTTTGGAAGTGCAAATTTAGTAGTTCCTTACATAGGCCGTAAAAGATAGCAGTTCGAGTCTTGAAGCACGGCTGCCGGATGCGGATATAGTCAAGAAGTTATGAAAGGCCTTATAGAATGGAATGAAGCGGATTTTTGAAGAAGCCCATGCTATGTACTTACAAGGAATAACTAATGAACATTGTTTTACTTAGGGTTCAAATTGTTTTACTTTGGGTTCGAGTCCACCATCATGCTAGTGTAAGGCAGCATTGCATGATGACACAATAATTATTTTTTGTAATTCTTTAGTTTTTGGTGAAACGATTTATCAAATCAATGTAAACTTTCATATATCTATTAATGAAACAAACATTTCAGTGAGAGAAGAGAAGCGACGATTCGGTGTGACTCGGTCGGCCTACATATTCTCAATGTTGTGACATTCTTCCTCAATTTGGTGCTTCTTTCTAATCATTGTGAGATGTAGTTAAATCTATTATTAATGTAATCATTGTGAGATGTAGTTAAATCTATTTGCAAGTGATTCTATATGCTCAATGAGATTGTAAGTGATTCTATTGTTGGTAACGGTGTAAGGAAGTGGTAGATTACTCGAAAGTATTCAGTTAATTTTGTTTAAATGTCTGCAAGTCCAATATTGATGTATTCGGCCATAATATGTAAGTTGTATTAGAAAATAATATAGTCTGCAATTATCTGTATGACTACCACCCAAGAAACCCTTTTGTAATTCCTATTTTCTGTCTGTAAGTTGTCAGCAGAGAAAGTTTGATTAACATATTTATGTATTTATGTACGTACATATGCATATTACTATTGAAACCATTTCAAAAATAGAGACTACATTTCATTGGCTCTATCTTATCACCATTAGTTGTTACATGCAAAGAATACATTCTCACTTGCACAAGTTATGCTACTAGTTGGGCCGAAACATGTGCACTGAAGGATGCTATGAGAATGTTAGTTGATCAATATATTTGCGCAAAGTTTAATCCATGATTTATTTTACCTTTGGAAATAGTATCCAATTGAGAAACATGCTTTGTAAATGAACTAATACACAATACTAAAAATTGTCTCATAAGCAAAGCACATGTTATCACCTAGATGCAAATGATCTTGTAGAGAGCACCAATAAGGCTCTTCTCACGATGCTAAATAAACTTGTCAACCAACTTTATTTTGTATGGGATCAATATATTGGGCTCACTCCATTCAAATTACCTTAAGGTATTGTCACTCTAGCACAATGGTGAGTACCAACGTGAGAAGATTCACCTCATAATTGTCAATCCGTGGAGACGTGAGGACTAGTATGAAGACTATGAGCAAGTGAAGGCACAAGTGCATGAGTGAGAAGCATACAAGCATGCACACACATACACACACACGTGCACACAAGGCAAGAACAAGGAGAGGAACAATGGAGTTCTTTGCATTAATCAAAAGGTCTCTTACATAAGCTCAATTCACAAACAATCTAACCCCAAAAATGAGCTCTCTAGCTCTTTTTATAGTTTTCTAACTAGCTTTGGTCTTGTCTAGACCTAGTGTCCGGCCTAGTTAAAAATTAGGTTCTAGAGTCTATTTGAGGGCTCAAACAGAGTCTAAAAATTATGAAAATTGATATGTCGCTAGTTCTAATACTCCTCAAGCTCGAGGACTCCTCGGCTTGCACAAAATGGAGTCTATTCTACCAAAAACGGGATTTACAATGTTTGTGTAGTGATTAAAATCACTTGAGTTGTAAATAATCCATGGGAAAAGATGATTTGGCCTTGTTGCTGTATTGTGCATGACTCCTCTGTTGCTTTGTATGCCAACACGCCCCCCTTCCTAGCGTCTGTCGCCCCTGACAGACCTTTGTTCCCTCGGGTGGTCGATATAGTATTGGATGACATTGGTGGCCAGTTCATGTTCTCCTATCCTTAAACCTCTTGCTAGATCAGCTTCCAATGCATCCCAATTTATTGCACCAGGGGCCTCTGGTTGCGGGGTGGTGTAGTACTCAGAGTACATTGCTTGTTCACAAGCAAAAAGTTGGAGCAGATGTGTTGGCTTTGGTGCGAAAATCTCCGAGTGATACTCCCAGAAACCTGATCTAAACATTTCTTCGAAGGTCTGTTTGTAGCAGGCAGGGAGGTATTTGATGCGTGCATGCCAGGCGTAAGCCACACGAATACTGGGGGTGGTGCTCATGTCATACACCAAGTCGTAATTTCCATTGCTAAACCTCGGGAGACGTACCTGTGGTGCGACTGCATTTCTAAAAGTCTTCAGGACTACTTGCATCATATCTAAGATTTTAAGCATCATTTGCGCTGCTACATCTTGCATGGGCTTCAAGCGCGGCATCCAATGGCGAATGGTTCCCATCATATATGCTACCGACGGTGGTCCCTGTGGTGGCGCAATGTACGGGTAGTTCAGCCATTCCTTGCATTGCGCGTTGTTCTGTACCTTGATATTGAATGCCTTCCAAGACCTGCGGCGTGGGACTGGACCGTAGCATGGATTGTATAGGAGGTGTAAAGGCGCGTTGTTCCATGTGCATAGCATTTCTGGATATGTCTCTAGAAGTTTCTGCCGCCAGGTGGGTTGACGAATTTTGCCTTTTTGCACCTCTAGAGGAAGATCTTCGGGTTGAAATTGGGTCGCAAAGGTAGGAATCTGACCCGTGACTCTTTGTATTTCTGCATTATAATCAGCCAAGATAATATAATACGGCCTGTATTGGAGTTCAGATGAGAGGATCAGGCGTCTCGATGACAGGTTCTTGAAGTAAGCCGATTGTAGCACAGTTTCCTCTATGACCCTCATGGCCTGATTTTGCACTACTGTGCGCTCTTCGTGCGAACTCCCGATTTCCTCCACTTGACGTAGCCATGGGGGCCGTGGTGCCTCGAATGTGTCCTGAGCTTCTTCTGTTTGTTGGCCTCCTGGGAATGGTTGTGGATCGTATTCTTCGTCAAACGTTTGTTCCACAGGAATTTGCACAACTTCTTCGTCCGTGGGAGCCTCTGGAGGGGAAGGTGGTCTCTCATATTGTAGTAGACGTGTTTGCAATTCAGTGACCTATTTCTGGAGATCTTTTATGGCCTCTGCGTCTGTGAGAAGTGAAGCCGCGGAGGGGGTGGTTGGAGAGGCTGCTGTTGGTCCTTTTTGGTGTTTCTGCTTCAATTGTCCCAGTTCCTCCGATAGCTTATCATGTGCTTCAAGCAGCATGGCATAGTCTTCCAATATGATCTTGATATTATCGGGGGTCACTGCTTGAAACTTGGATGGGCTGATGGGTGCCCCCGGTGTGCTCTCAATAGCTGCCTCCAGGTTCTCTTGATTTTGTACTTGCAGACGTCGATTCTCTTCCTGAGCGGCCGCAAGATGGCGTTTGAGTAGAGCCATATTTCGCTGAAGCTTTGAGTTGCGTTCCAGCTGTGTCCGTAGGTGACCTTCTACCACCTGTATCGCTTCCTGATCTGTGTTCTGTAACTGTACCTCCAATATGCCATGAGCTTCTTGGAGAGTTTGGAACTGTGTGTGGAGGCGAGCATTTTCCTCTTCTAGTGCCGCGAGGCGGTGCTGTAGTGTTTCTGAGTGCTCGTGCAGGCGTTCATTCTGTTGCTGGAGCTGAATGTAATCTGTCCTTAAGTTTGATATACAAGCAAGCATGGTGTCCAATGCACTTCCTATAGATGAGTGGGTGGTGTTTATAGTGGGAGATGCATGGGAAGGGAATTGGGGATGGGGAAGAGTGAATGATGTGTCTATTGAAGTCGTGTGTGTGAGTGAAATTGGTGGAGGGGGAATGGGAGGAGGTGGAATCGTGGGGGGAGGTGCCGTGGGTGGTGAAATGTCCATACCTTCAGGAGTGGGTGTGAGTGTGGGATCTGCCATATATATTGGGATGGTAGGTGGTGTGTGTGTGGAAGTGGTGAATAGATGCGAAGTGGGGTGGGGAGCTGAAAAGAAAGGAAATGGTTGAGACCCTGGTTGAAAAGTTCTAGCAAGGAGGTCATGGAGGGATTGTAGAAATGGAGAGAGAGAGGTCGGGGGTTGAGGTCATAAATTTGAGGAGGGCGCGAAGGGTTGCGTGGTAGTAGGGAAACCCATGAATGTGGTTCTAGGGTCAGGATGACCTATGGCTGAGGGCATGGGGGATGGTTGCCCTAGGGCAGGCTCTAGGAGCGGTTCGGTGGATTGTGTAGTGATGGGGGTTGCTTCAAAGATTGGGTTATCAGTGGTAGAGAATAGGGTGGAACTAGAGATGGGAGTACGGAAGATGAAGGTTGGTTCGGTGGGTTGAGTGGTCGAGGTGATTTCCATTGTTTCTGCTCTAGGGGGCGAGGGTGGGGGTGTGGGTGGTTGTGGCTCTGTGGACTCCTCATGGGTGACTGGGTGCTCTTGGCTAGCCGTTTCGGTTGCTTGGGAGGTTGTCCTGATGGGTTCAGATGTAATAGTTGGCTCTTCTGCAGTTGTAATGGGAATCTGGATATTCTTACCTGAGCGTGGTCATGTCTGGAACCTTCGTGGATCATATTGAACTGGAGACCTCCGAATGGCAGTGCGCACTGCTTCCACTACCCCATATGTTTCTGCCATCAATAAGAGACCTTCCCTATACTCTGAGTCAACTCCTGCTTCTTCCAACAACTGAGTCATGAGTACTCTGCTACTCTGTTCGGTAAGTAGTTGTTGCGATCGCACTCTTTCCATAATCTGATACAGCCTTCGGAGTTCTGCTGTATAGGCTGGGGCTTCAGTGGTCTCCTCTTCATACGCTCCTTCTTCTTCTAGGTGTCCTTGTTGTTGACCTTGCTGAGCGTCACTCCAATGTACATGTCGACCGTCTGTAGACTTTCTTCTTCTTTGTGAGGATGTGCCTTGTTCCTCTGCATCTGAATAAAACTCCACATCAGAGAATTGTGTACTATGTAGGAATGCTTCGAAGTCCTGGGGGTCCATTCCTTCAGCATCTCCAGTGGCAGCAAATTCGAATTCAGGTGGAACAGGAGGAGCCGATGGGGTAGCTTGTGTCGTAGTTTCAGATCCCAACCTGGGTATCCTAATGGTAAAGGGAGGTACAGTGGTCTCCCTTCGTGGCGATACCTCAGGAGTAGTCAGAACTTCCCTTGTCTGGACACAAGGGATCGCCCCCCTCATGCGCTTGGATTGATGTGTGCCCAAGTTAAGGCACGTTCAATGGGAACATCGTATGCTAGGCACCGGTAAATAATGCGTGTGATTGCATAGCATCCGTTCACCACTAATTTCCTAGAAGACCGTTTGTTTGCTTCATACAATTGATCTATAATCCATACCGGTAGCTTAATGGGTAACGCACCTGCTTCCGCTAAGTAGAGAGCGAACCAGATTCTCTTGTGTGGTTGTGTGAAGCGGTCTTGGCCGGGAAAGGCGAAATGTTGCATGCACATGCGGAGAGGGATGGACACGTTTGGTGTGAGTGCTGCCATGTCTTTAAGCTTCAATAGTTTCCTATCCTTCATGTTAGTGGGAACAAGAGCATCCTTTTCAGAGGGTACATGCGTGCCGTGCATATTCAAAGCGTCGCTTACCAACTCCACAGTAAGTTCAAACCTCTTCAACTCGTTGTTGCCCAGCAAGGAGGGAAGAACAAATGATCCGGGTTTGTCCTTTTCTTCATTAGCTTGTAATGTGGAGACCAAATAGTAACATCGGAGGAGATCTGGTTTAGGTAGTGGGGCTTCAAAGTATTCTGCCAGCCCTGCTCGTTGCCATATGGTCTGGAGATCCTCGGTGTTCTGTAAAGTCTCGAACTCCTTGGAGAAAAATTGGAATCGAACCCATGATCTGTCATACTCGCACTTAGACTCCCATATATACTTGGCCTCTCCTAATGGACCTGGCATGCCATTGAACCAATGAGAATTGGCATGGACTCTTTCTGTGATCCCTGTGGGTGGATCCGGCACCGGGATTTGCTGAAGGTGCTGCAGCTCCACTGGTCGTTCAGTTGGTGGAACATCCACAGGTAGACTATCCACATCAATTCCTGCAGTAAGTATCCCTACTTGTGAGCCCGAACCTGTCGCTTCTGCCATTTTACTTCTTGCCTTCTGATTCTGTGAGAATATAGAATCATGTGTTAACATCGTAATGGACAGAATAAATCCGTTGTTGTCCCCGTTACAACATTAACATGAGGTAGATGGTGAGTTAGTGGTTAGTAAGTGCACGAAGACAGTGTGTGTAGTTAATGCTTGGGTATTCCTAGGAGACTAATGCAGTTAGTAAGTGGGGGTGAATTTACAAATTGGGGTCGGGGGGTTTATTACAGGTCTTAAGCTTCCAAATGCAGTGGATGGGTTTTTCTCTTGGTTTCGTAGAGACGCTAGAGAACATTATAGGTGTATCAGCTTGAACATGAGGCCTTTTAGGAACCCATTTACAAATGATTCTGTTCGTGCTCATGGGCCTTGGTGTGTTCGTGAGTGTTGAAAACGAGTGGATGCCGATTGTGCGAGTGAATGGGTTACACTGTATAGGTTGTGGCTTCGGCGTAGCTATTTGCGCCCGCAAGCAAGCCTTAGGCACCCAAATTTGTCTTGATTGTGGGCTAGCCTTCATCGACTTCTTGGGACCCAAATAGATTTCACGTTAGCAGAAGAATTTCCGAAAGACTTCTTATTAGTGTCGTGTTGTTGGTTACTAATAAGAGGCTTTGCCCGTGTGGTTGGCTTGAGTGCAGCCGGGTGTTCGCCTTTCCGCACCCACACTTGTTTCACTTGCTGGGACATTTTGCTGCGCAGGTACTTTGGATCCCGGACATAGGTAGTACTCTGCTTCTTCTGCCTTTGATCCACCTTTGGTTGTTGCCTCCTTCTAGCCTTTGGAAAAGAAGGGAGTTCCTTTGCATCCCTGACTCCTTTTTTGCGAATATCATTCCTCTGCAACACATAGTTTTGGACAAGAACAACATGGTCATCTTCATGTGTATTCCTGGAAGGACCAGGAGTCTGTGCCTTTCTTAGTTCCTTGAGTGCTCCATTATCTAACTCTACTGTAATTCGACTATGATTGACCCAAACCTGAAGAAGTCCACTTCTTAAGTTTAAGTTGACTGCTTGGTCATAGATCCAATCTTGACCCAAGACAAGAGGTTCAGTGAGATCCTCGTCTTGACACACTAGTACTTTAACTGTTATAGCCTCATCATGAATATAGAGGGGAAGTTCCACCTCACCCATGCAAGGGGTTTCCACGCCTCCCAATCCTATGAGATACGCTTCCACAGGATTGACAGTTAACTGCAACTCTTGACAGTAAGACAATTTAACAGCACTAGTGGCTGCACCTGAGTCAATCAAGGCTCTTACGGTCCTTGCACTCTTTCCTTGTCCTATATCTAGGGTTATGAAAGGACGTCGATCAATTATCCTATGCGAGCTTGTTCCTGCGACTTCACACATGGCCATAGGATATCCTTGATCTGCATAGTCATCTGTTCTAGTCTGATCTCGGCCTTGCCTTCGTAACTTCATCCTTCTGATGCGTTCTAAAGCTTCTGCTTGAGCTTCTTCTCGAATTCGCTTTTCTTCCTCTTTGCGTTTCTTAGCAGTGTTGAGTCGGCTGAGCATTTCCTCCGTGAGGGGTTCCTGATACAACTTGACTCTGCAACCGCTAATATAGTTTGGGAGAGTATCACCCTCTAACGTGGCTAATTGTACTGCTCCACTCGTGGAGATCCTATTGATAATCATAGGTCCGTAGCCTCTCTTTTCTAGCTTCCTTGCGTGTTGTTTCAGTGTATAGACTAAAACTAGATCTCCTGCTTTCAAGCCCTTATCCTTCACATGGGCATCGAAATATGCCTTCTGTCTCTTCTTGGCTGCATATATTCCTGCAGCGGCTCTCAGTCTTGTTTCCCCTAATCGTTCAAGGTCAAAGATCCTAGAGGAGAGCTCATGACCTGTCCATTCGTGCTCTTGTGCTACTTTCAACGTAGGAATCAGGAAATCCAAGGGTAGCACAACGTTTTGGCCGAATACCATCTGAAAGGGGGTGGCTTGGAGTACCGTTTTGTAGGCAACTCGGTATGCCCAAACAGCATGGTGTAGCTGTTTGTCCCAATCAGAGCGTTTAGTGTTCACTAATTTCGTCAGTACATTGCATAAGATCTTATTAGTGCTCTCAGCTTGTCCATTAGCTTGCGGGTGATAGGGGGCAGACTTCTTGTGTATTACCAAGAATTCTTGGAGTAGATTTTCAATCACTTCATTTAAGAAATGAGTGCCTCTATCACTTACAAGCTCTATAGGTAGCCCGTATCTTGTGAATACATTCTCAAACAAGAATTTGGCAGTTGTTTGAGCATCGTTCTTTGTCGTAGCCTTTACCTCTACCCACTTGGTGAGATAATCTATTATTAATGTAATCATTGTGAGATGTAGTTAAATCTATTTGCAAGTGATTCTATATGCTCAATGAGATTGTAAGTGATTCTATTGTTGGTAACGGTGTAAGGAAGTGGTAGATTACTCGAAAGTATTCAGTTAATTTTGTTTAAATGTCTGCAAGTCCAATATTGATGTATTCGGCCATAATATGTAAGTTGTATTAGAAAATAATATAGTCTGCAATTATCTGTATGACTACCACCCAAGAAACCCTTTTGTAATTCCTATTTTCTGTCTGTAAGTTGTCAGCAGAGAAAGTTTGATTAACATATTTATGTATTTATGTACGTACATATGCATATTACTATTGAAACCATTTCAAAAATAGAGACTACATTTCATTGGCTCTATCTTATCACCATTAGTTGTTACATGCAAAGAATACATTCTCACTTGCACAAGTTATGCTACTAGTTGGGCCGAAACATGTGCACTGAAGGATGCTATGAGAATGTTAGTTGATCAATATATTTGCGCAAAGTTTAATCCATGATTTATTTTACCTTTGGAAATAGTATCCAATTGAGAAACATGCTTTGTAAATGAACTAATACACAATACTAAAAATTGTCTCATAAGCAAAGCACATGTTATCACCTAGATGCAAATGATCTTGTAGAGAGCACCAATAAGGCTCTTCTCACGATGCTAAATAAACTTGTCAACCAACTTTATTTTGTATGGGATCAATATATTGGGCTCACTCCATTCAAATTACCTTAAGGTATTGTCACTCTAGCACAATGGTGAGTACCAACGTGAGAAGATTCACCTCATAATTGTCAATCCGTGGAGACGTGAGGACTAGTATGAAGACTATGAGCAAGTGAAGGCACAAGTGCATGAGTGAGAAGCATACAAGCATGCACACACATACACACACACGTGCACACAAGGCAAGAACAAGGAGAGGAACAATGGAGTTCTTTGCATTAATCAAAAGGTCTCTTACATAAGCTCAATTCACAAACAATCTAACCCCAAAAATGAGCTCTCTAGCTCTTTTTATAGTTTTCTAACTAGCTTTGGTCTTGTCTAGACCTAGTGTCCGGCCTAGTTAAAAATTAGGTTCTAGAGTCTATTTGAGGGCTCAAACAGAGTCTAAAAATTATGAAAATTGATATGTCGCTAGTTCTAATACTCCTCAAGCTCGAGGACTCCTCGGCTTGCACAAAATGGAGTCTATTCTACCAAAAACGGGATTTACAATGTTTGTGTAGTGATTAAAATCACTTGAGTTGTAAATAATCCATGGGAAAAGATGATTTGGCCTTGTTGCTGTATTGTGCATGACTCCTCTGTTGCTTTGTATGCCAACACGCCCCCCTTCCTAGCGTCTGTCGCCCCTGACAGACCTTTGTTCCCTCGGGTGGTCGATATAGTATTGGATGACATTGGTGGCCAGTTCATGTTCTCCTATCCTTAAACCTCTTGCTAGATCAGCTTCCAATGCATCCCAATTTATTGCACCAGGGGCCTCTGGTTGCGGGGTGGTGTAGTACTCAGAGTACATTGCTTGTTCACAAGCAAAAAGTTGGAGCAGATGTGTTGGCTTCGGTGCGAAAATCTCCGAGTGATACTCCCAGAAACCTGATCTAAACATTTCTTCGAAGGTCTGTTTGTAGCAGGCAGGGAGGTATTTGATGCGTGCATGCCAGGCGTAAGCCACACGAATACTGGGGGTGGTGCTCATGTCATACACCAAGTCGTAATTTCCATTGCTAAACCTCGGGAGACGTACCTGTGGTGCGACTGCATTTCTAAAAGTCTTCAGGACTACTTGCATCATATCTAAGATTTTAAGCATCATTTGCGCTGCTACATCTTGCATGGGCTTCAAGCGCGGCATCCAGTGGCGAATGGTTCCCATCATATATGCTACCGACGGTGGTCCCTGTGGTGGCGCAATGTACGGGTAGTTCAGCCATTCCTTGCATTGCGCGTTGTTCTGTACCTTGATATTGAATGCCTTCCAAGACCTGCGGCGTGGGACTGGACCGTAGCATGGATTGTATAGGAGGTGTAAAGGCGCGTTGTTCCATGTGCATAGCATTTCTGGATATGTCTCTAGAAGTTTCTGCCGCCAGGTGGGTTGACGAATTTTGCCTTTTTGCACCTCTAGAGGAAGATCTTCGGGTTGAAATTGGGTCGCAAAGGTAGGAATCTGACCCGTGACTCTTTGTATTTCTGCATTATAATCAGCCAAGATAATATAATACGGCCTGTATTGGAGTTCAGATGAGAGGATCAGGCGTCTCGATGACAGGTTCTTGAAGTAAGCCGATTGTAGCACAGTTTCCTCTATGACCCTCATGGCCTGATTTTGCACTACTGTGCGCTCTTCGTGCGAACTCCCGATTTCCTCCACTTGACGTAGCCATGGGGGCCGTGGTGCCTCGAATGTGTCCTGAGCTTCTTCTGTTTGTTGGCCTCCTGGGAATGGTTGTGGATCGTATTCTTCGTCAAACGTTTGTTCCACAGGAATTTGCACAACTTCTTCGTCCGTGGGAGCCTCTGGAGGGGAAGGTGGTCTCTCATATTGTAGTAGACGTGTTTGCAATTCAGTGACCTGTTTCTGGAGATCTTTTATGGCCTCTGCGTCTGTGAGAAGTGAAGCCGCGGAGGGGGTGGTTGGAGAGGCTGCTGTTGGTCCTTTTTGGTGTTTCTGCTTCAATTGTCCCAGTTCCTCCGATAGCTTATCATGTGCTTCAAGCAGCATGGCATAGTCTTCCAATATGATCTTGATATTATCGGGGGTCACTGCTTGAAACTTGGATGGGCTGATGGGTGCCCCCGGTGTGCTCTCAATAGCTGCCTCCAGGTTCTCTTGATTTTGTACTTGCAGACGTCGATTCTCTTCCTGAGCGGCCGCAAGATGGCGTTTGAGTAGAGCCATATTTCGCTGAAGCTTTGAGTTGCGTTCCAGCTGTGTCCGTAGGTGACCTTCTACCACCTGTATCGCTTCCTGATCTGTGTTCTGTAACTGTACCTCCAATATGCCATGAGCTTCTTGGAGAGTTTGGAACTGTGTGTGGAGGCGAGCATTTTCCTCTTCTAGTGCCGCGAGGCGGTGCTGTAGTGTTTCTGAGTGCTCGTGCAGGCGTTCATTCTGTTGCTGGAGCTGAATGTAATCTGTCCTTAAGTTTGATATACAAGCAAGCATGGTGTCCAATGCACTTCCTATAGATGAGTGGGTGGTGTTTATAGTGGGAGATGCATGGGAAGGGAATTGGGGATGGGGAAGAGTGAATGATGTGTCTATTGAAGTCGTGTGTGTGAGTGAAATTGGTGGAGGGGGAATGGGAGGAGGTGGAATCGTGGGGGGAGGTGCCGTGGGTGGTGAAATGTCCATACCTTCAGGAGTGGGTGCGAGTGTGGGATCTGCCATATATATTGGGATGGTAGGTGGTGTGTGTGTGGAAGTGGTGAATAGATGCGAAGTGGGGTGGGGAGCTGAAAAGAAAGGAAATGGTTGAGACCCTGGTTGAAAAGTTCTAGCAAGGAGGTCATGGAGGGATTGTAGAAATGGAGAGAGAGAGGTCGGGGGTTGAGGTCATAAATTTGAGGAGGGCGCGAAGGGTTGCGTGGTAGTAGGGAAACCCATGAATGTGGTTCTAGGGTCAGGATGACCTATGGCTGAGGGCATGGGGGATGGTTGCCCTAGGGCAGGCTCTAGGAGCGGTTCGGTGGATTGTGTAGTGATGGGGGTTGCTTCAAAGATTGGGTTATCAGTGGTAGAGAATAGGGTGGAACTAGAGATGGGAGTACGGAAGATGAAGGTTGGTTCGGTGGGTTGAGTGGTCGAGGTGATTTCCATTGTTTCTGCTCTAGGGGGCGAGGGTGGGGGTGTGGGTGGTTGTGGCTCTGTGGACTCCTCATGGGTGACTGGGTGCTCTTGGCTAGCCGTTTCGGTTGCTTGGGAGGTTGTCCTGATGGGTTCAGATGTAATAGTTGGCTCTTCTGCAGTTGTAATGGGAATCTGGATATTCTTACCTGAGCGTGGTCATGTCTGGAACCTTCGTGGATCATATTGAACTGGAGACCTCCGAATGGCAGTGCGCACTGCTTCCACTACCCCATATGTTTCTGCCATCAATAAGAGACCTTCCCTATACTCTGAGTCAACTCCTGCTTCTTCCAACAACTGAGTCATGAGTACTCTGCTACTCTGTTCGGTAAGTAGTTGTTGCGATCGCACTCTTTCCATAATCTGATACAGCCTTCGGAGTTCTGCTGTATAGGCTGGGGCTTCAGTGGTCTCCTCTTCATACGCTCCTTCTTCTTCTAGGTGTCCTTGTTGTTGACCTTGCTGAGCGTCACTCCAATGTACATGTCGACCGTCTGTAGACTTTCTTCTTCTTTGTGAGGATGTGCCTTGTTCCTCTGCATCTGAATAAAACTCCACATCAGAGAATTGTGTACTATGTAGGAATGCTTCGAAGTCCTGGGGGTCCATTCCTTCAGCATCTCCAGTGGCAGCAAATTCGAATTCAGGTGGAACAGGAGGAGCCGATGGGGTAGCTTGTGTCGTAGTTTCAGATCCCGACCTGGGTATCCTAATGGTAAAGGGAGGTACAGTGGTCTCCCTTCGTGGCGATACCTCAGGAGTAGTTAGAACTTCCCTTGTCTGGACACAAGGGATCGCCCCCCTCATGCGCTTGGATTGATGTGTGCCCAAGTTAAGGCACGTTCAATGGGAACATCGTATGCTAGGCACCGGTAAATAATGCGTGTGATTGCATAGCATCCGTTCACCACTAATTTCCTAGAAGACCGTTTGTTTGCTTCATACAATTGATCTATAATCCATACCGGTAGCTTAATGGGTAACGCACCTGCTTCCGCTAAGTAGAGAGCGAACCAGATTCTCTTGTGTGGTTGTGTGAAGCGGTCTTGGCCGGGAAAGGCGAAATGTTGCATGCACATGCGGAGAGGGATGGACACGTTTGGTGTGAGTGCTGCCATGTCTTTAAGCTTCAATAGTTTCCTATCCTTCATGTTAGTGGGAACAAGAGCATCCTTTTCAGAGGGTACATGCGTGCCGTGCATATTCAAAGCGTCGCTTACCAACTCCACAGTAAGTTCAAACCTCTTCAACTCGTTGTTGCCCAGCAAGGAGGGAAGAACAAATGATCCGGGTTTGTCCTTTTCTTCATTAGCTTGTAATGTGGAGACCAAATAGTAACATCGGAGGAGATCTGGTTTAGGTAGTGGGGCTTCAAAGTATTCTGCCAGCCCTGCTCGTTGCCATATGGTCTGGAGATCCTCGGTGTTCTGTAAAGTCTCGAACTCCTTGGAGAAAAATTGGAATCGAACCCATGATCTGTCATACTCGCACTTAGACTCCCATATATACTTGGCCTCTCCTAATGGACCTGGCATGCCATTGAACCAATGAGAATTGGCATGGACTCTTTCTGTGATCCCTGTGGGTGGATCCGGCACCGGGATTTGCTGAAGGTGCTGCAGCTCCACTGGTCGTTCAGTTGGTGGAACATCCACAGGTAGACTATCCACATCAATTCCTGCAGTAAGTATCCCTACTTGTGAGCCCGAACCTGTCGCTTCTGCCATTTTACTTCTTGCCTTCTGATTCTGTGAGAATATAGAATCATGTGTTAACATCGTAATGGACAGAATAAATCCGTTGTTGTCCCCGTTACAACATTAACATGAGGTAGATGGTGAGTTAGTGGTTAGTAAGTGCACGAAGACAGTGTGTGTAGTTAATGCTTGGGTATTCCTAGGAGACTAATGCAGTTAGTAAGTGGGGGTGAATTTACAAATTGGGGTCGGGGGGTTTATTACAGGTCTTAAGCTTCCAAATGCAGTGGATGGGTTTTTCTCTTGGTTTCGTAGAGACGCTAGAGAACATTATAGGTGTATCAGCTTGAACATGAGGCCTTTTAGGAACCCATTTACAAATGATTCTGTTCGTGCTCATGGGCCTTGGTGTGTTCGTGAGTGTTGAAAACGAGTGGATGCCGATTGTGCGAGTGAATGGGTTACACTGTATAGGTTGTGGCTTCGGCGTAGCTATTTGCGCCCGCAAGCAAGCCTTAGGCACCCAAATTTGTCTTGATTGTGGGCTAGCCTTCATCGACTTCTTGGGACCCAAATAGATTTCATGTTAGCAGAAGAATTTCCGAAAGACTTCTTATTAGTGTCGTGTTGTTGGTTACTAATAAGAGGCTTTGCCCGTGTGGTTGGCTTGAGTGCAGCCGGGTGTTCGCCTTTCCGCACCCACACTTGTTTCACTTGCTGGGACATTTTGCTGCGCAGGTACTTTGGATCCCGGACATAGGTAGTACTCTGCTTCTTCTGCCTTTGATCCACCTTTGGTTGTTGCCTCCTTCTAGCCTTTGGAAAAGAAGGGAGTTCCTTTGCATCCCTGACTCCTTTTTTGCGAATATCATTCCTCTGCAACACATAGTTTTGGACAAGAACAACATGGTCATCTTCATGTGTATTCCTGGAAGGACCAGGAGTCTGTGCCTTTCTTAGTTCCTTGAGTGCTCCATTATCTAACTCTACTGTAATTCGACTATGATTGACCCAAACCTGAAGAAGTCCACTTCTTAAGTTTAAGTTGACTGCTTGGTCATAGATCCAATCTTGACCCAAGACAAGAGGTTCAGTGAGATCCTCGTCTTGACACACTAGTACTTTAACTGTTATAGCCTCATCATGAATATAGAGGGGAAGTTCCACCTCACCCATGCAAGGGGTTTCCACGCCTCCCAATCCTATGAGATACGCTTCCACAGGATTGACAGTTAACTGCAACTCTTGACAGTAAGACAATTTAACAGCACTAGTGGCTGCACCTGAGTCAATCAAGGCTCTTACGGTCCTTGCACTCTTTCCTTGTCCTATATCTAGGGTTATGAAAGGACGTCGATCAATTATCCTATGCGAGCTTGTTCCTGCGACTTCACACATGGCCATAGGATATCCTTGATCTGCATAGTCATCTGTTCTAGTCTGATCTCGGCCTTGCCTTCGTAACTTCATCCTTCTGATGCGTTCTAAAGCTTCTGCTTGAGCTTCTTCTCGAATTCGCTTTTCTTCCTCTTTGCGTTTCTTAGCAGTGTTGAGTCGGCTGAGCATTTCCTCCGTGAGGGGTTCCTGATACAACTTGACTCTGCAACCGCTAATATAGTTTGGGAGAGTATCACCCTCTAACGTGGCTAATTGTACTGCTCCACTCGTGGAGATCCTATTGATAATCATAGGTCCGTAGCCTCTCTTTTCTAGCTTCCTTGCGTGTTGTTTCAGTGTATAGACTAAAACTAGATCTCCTGCTTTCAAGCCCTTATCCTTCACATGGGCATCGAAATATGCCTTCTGTCTCTTCTTGGCTGCATATATTCCTGCAGCGGCTCTCAGTCTTGTTTCCCCTAATCGTTCAAGGTCAAAGATCCTAGAGGAGAGCTCATGACCTGTCCATTCGTGCTCTTGTGCTACTTTCAACGTAGGAATCAGGAAATCCAAGGGTAGCACAACGTTTTGGCCGAATACCATCTGAAAGGGGGTGGCTTGGAGTACCGTTTTGTAGGCAACTCGGTATGCCCAAACAGCATGGTGTAGCTGTTTGTCCCAATCAGAGCGTTTAGTGTTCACTAATTTCGTCAGTACATTGCATAAGATCTTATTAGTGCTCTCAGCTTGTCCATTAGCTTGCGGGTGATAGGGGGCAGACTTCTTGTGTATTACCAAGAATTCTTGGAGTAGATTTTCAATCACTTCATTTAAGAAATGAGTGCCTCTATCACTTACAAGCTCTATAGGTAGCCCGTATCTTGTGAATACATTCTCAAACAAGAATTTGGCAGTTGTTTGAGCATCGTTCTTTGTCGTAGCCTTTACCTCTACCCACTTGGTGAGATAATCTGTTGCAACAATGATGTATTCCGCATGAGAACCTTTAGCTGGGGGATTAATAGGACCTACGAAGTCTATTCCCCACTTAGAGAATGCACGTCCACCCATCATAGGTTTCAGTGGCATCTCATCTTTGCGTATAGGATACTGAGTCCTCTGACAAACATCACACCGTTTCACATAGGTATGTGCATCCATGTGAAGGGTAGGCCACCAGAAACCCGCAAATAGTATTGCCTTGATCACTCGATCCGGTCCAAAGTGTCCTCCTGCTACACCTTGGTGAGCAGTTTCTAAGATCTTAAGATATTCACTTTCATGGACACATAGCCTCAGGTAACCATCTTTACCACGCTTGTATAGATTATCACCAATGAGTGAGTAATCCAGGGCTTCTTGTTCTAAACTCCTTTTCCTAGCCAGAGTCATGTCTGGCGGGAATGTGTTTGTCCTCAGGAAGGATACTAGAGGTTCGCTCCAATCTGGCACAATGGATACTTGATAAAGAGTGGCGTGTTCCACTGGTGGTTTAGTGCAACAGATTGGGCATTTCTTGCACAACTTTTGGACGTCAGCTTCCATAGTTGGCCAATGTACTCCGAGTCTCTTTAGGGTCTGTAAAGTTCGTTGCTTTGAGTAGTGTTGCTCTAACGCACCTACATGTGCTAATTGCAACCATTTAGCGTACTCATCCTCTTCTACGCAACAAGCCAAGATCCCTTGATCTGTGTGCTTGTACATACTTCCTGCCATGATGTGGTACTTTTGGGCTTTTACAACCTCTCTATTCCGTGTGTTTACCACTGGATGGTTAGGCCCGTATGTCAATACTGGTACCAATGGCTTAGCCCACTGCAGTACAACTTCCAAATTAAACAAGTAAGCATCAGGAAGGTCATCTGACACTCCTTGTGGGGCTTCTCCCGATGTGAGCCTAGAGAGGTGTTCTGCTCTCAAGTGAGTCCTCCCTTTCCTTACCACAACCTCAAAATCATATTCCATTAGCAAGAGAAACCATCTCACTAATCTTCCTGTATTGCAAGGCTTATTTACGAGGTATAGCAATGCTTGATGATCCGTAAAAAATTTAAACTTATTTGCAAGCAAATAGTGTCTAAATTTCTTAACTGCATAAACCATGCCTAAGCCTTCTCTCTCCGTAGTGGTGTAATTTCGTTCAGCTGCATTCAACTGTCTACTGGCATAGGCAATCGGAAGATCCATATTACCTTCACCAGTAGGTTGAGCAAGCACACATCCAATAGCATAATTGGATGCATCAACATGAACATGGAATGGCTTATTCCAATCTGGTGTGGTCAAGATTGGTGCTGAACACAATCTTCGTTTAAGCTCCTGGAAGGAATTCTCACATTCATCCGTCCACTCAAAGTTAGTCAGAAGCCCGTACATGGGCTTTGCAATGACAGCATACATGTGTATAAATCGTCGGTAATAACCACAATGCCCCATGAAAGCTTGTACTTCCTTGACATTCTTTGGCCTAGGTAGCTCTGCTATGGCTCTCACTTTTTCTTCGTCGGTAGATATGCCATTCTTTGACACTATGTGTCCTAGAATCTTGCCTTGCCTGACCATAAAAACGCACTTTTCTGGGTTCAGGCAGACTTGATATTCTCTACATTTGTCAAAGATTTGTCTGAGTTCAGGGATATGGGTTTGTCTAATGTTGGAATGAGCACAAAGATCATCAACGTAGACTTCTAAACTCTTCCTCAGGAACTCCTTAAACACATGGCACATCAACCTTTGGAAGGTAGCTGGTGCATTGGTAAGCCCAAATGGCATTACTCTAAAGGCAAAAATGCCCCATTCTGTGGCAAAGGCTGTCTTATGCTGATCCTCTGGAGCTATGGCTACTTGATTGTAGCCCGAAAATCCATCAAGGAAGCTGTACACTTCCTTGCCTGCCACTCTTTCTAAGAGATGTTCTGTGATGGGAAGCGGATAGTTATCTCGAATCGTGGCTGCATTAACCTTTTTCAAGTTAATGCACACACGCAGCTTGCCATTCTTCTTGGGCACCACTACGATGGGGGATACCCATTCAGTGTGCTCAATTTCATAGATAAATCCAGCTTCAACCAGTCTATCTATCTCTTCTTTGATCTTAGCAGCGTAATTATCATTATATGTATAGGGCTTTTGCTTAGAGGGTTTAGCATCTGAGGTCATGGGAATGGTGTGTGAGCATATGTCCGGGTCAACACCTTTCAAATCCTTGTAACTCCAAGCGAATACATCTCTGTATTCTCTTAGCAAGGCTATCAACGCATGCTCTTCTTCCTCTGTTAGGTCATGGCCTATGTACGTGCATCTCTCCTCTCCTTCTTCTAGGGCCACTACTATTTTCTTGGTGGTTTCTTTGTTATCATAGGCCTCTCCTGATTGTGCCTCTCGTTTAGGCATTCTTATCATGACTCTCCTGTCATCTATCTCATACTTCTTAAAATTTTCTGGGACCTCAAACAAAGATTCTTCCTCTTCTGGTGAGGCTTCTCTCTTCTTTCGTTTCTTTCCTTCTTCCTTCGGGGTCACATGTGTTGCTAATCTTACATCATTTGTAACCTCTCCATGCCTCTGGGGTTGAAATTCTACTTCATGGAAGTATTCTTCATCTGATGCAAATGGTGGGTCCATAATGATTGACTCTAGATCGGAGTCACTTGCATCCTCAAATGCATCAGGGCTAGGTTCGCATTCTTCTAGAACTGCCTCTCCCATGATTGGCTCTATGGAGAAGACTGAAATGTCATAGCCATCCTCATCCCAGTGAGGTGTCCATTGTTCTTCATTGATGGCTACGTCCATTGTTGCTAAAATTTCTGCCCAACCGTGAGGTTCAAATTCTTCGTCTGGAAAAACTACAGGTGCATAGGCTGGGTCTTGGATTGATCTATGGGTTTCTTTCGCACCTACCTCTCTGGCTTTCTCTCTCTTCTCTTCTTCTACTGCTACCTTGCACATCCATAAGTGAGTGTCTTCATGCATCCATGAGGATCCAGACCCTATGGAATGCACCGATTCTGTATCATCTTTGGCTCTATGGATGGGATTCCATTGGATAGGAGGGACATCTCTATGAGAATAATCCTTGAGATTGACTTTGGTCGTAACACCCAAGTGTTGCAAATACAAGGAGTTGGTTCCCCAATCCTGTACCACTTGCAACTGTCGCATAAATGGTCTTCCCAAAATCATCTTATAGGCATGATTTTTGCTGAAGTCGCATATGGCAAATGTATGCTCAAACTCGACACCACAAGTGGTGAGAGTTATTCCTTCTAGCAATCCTAGGGGTCTCTCTATGTGACCATCGGCCATCTGCAATTTCATTCTCGTTGGCCTGAGTGCCGGCTTGCCCCAACGCTTCCATAGGGAAGTAGTGGCAATTGCAACTCCTGCACCTGAGTCCAAAATTGCCTTGGTGGTGTACTCCTGGTAGGTGATGGGAAGATAGGTGTTCCCTTCTTCACCTTCACACATATCCCCTATCTTATCCAAGGGAATTTCTGGCACTGTCCTATGGGATCCTACCTGGGAACGAGGTTTTGCTATCTTTGGTACTTGTTTGGCTACATGTTTCCATAATTCAGGTCTAACCCTGAGTAGCTCTTCTAACTTGAGATTGCACTGCACGTTAGTGTTCTTCACTACCTCTGTGTTCCTAGGTATGACTGAATCTTCGTTTCTTACCATGACTGTAGGTGCTCTCATACAGGTGGACTTTGCTTCCCATGGTCCTGTGAAGTGGGGTAACTCTTGTATGGAATTAGATTCAAAGTCCAATCTCTCGTGAGATTGAGTACTCTCATGTTCCCCGTAAATAGATGGGATGTCTTGTGGGAATTGGTCGTGTGCATCATCCACAAGTTCAAAGGGAGGGGCGACTTCACTTTCGTTATCCCATTTGTCTTCTTGAATCTCTCGTAGGAAGTCTGGTGCAAACCGATTCATAGAAGAAGAAGTGTCTGGCTCCGTAGAATTAGGCGCATAAGCAACCTGGGAAGGAGGGCTTATTCTATCGTTGGCTCTCTCCTCGTTCTCATAGATGGCTGGAGCACAAGCTTCCTGGGGAGGGTTACTTATTCTATTACTTTTCCGAACAGGCTCATACGCTCCCTGAGAAGGAATGTAGGCAACCTGTGGAGGTACGCAAGCTTTCGAGGGAGGCTCATGTGCCTTTTGGGGGGGAAGATAAGCTTCTTGAGGAGGCACATGGGCTTCCTGAAGAGGCTTGCTTATCCGTTCTCTTGCCCTTTCCTTTCTTTGAGGGGCAGGTTCCTTTTCTGATTGTGCAATTAGCCTCTCTATTCTTTCTAAGGAGGGGAAGTTGTCTGGTTTAGTGGAATTGGCCACATAAACTTCCGATGGGGGATGGTTCATGTTTTTGCTTGCTTTATCTTTCTCTTGATTTTTTTCTTCCTTGGCAAATCTTGCAATTATTCCCTCTAACTTCTCTAGGAATCCATCCAAGTGTAATTGCGTCTTGGCTGAGCCCGAGTAATTGAAAAGGCGACTGGCTTCAAACATAGTCTGAGCCAATGCGACCATTTTCGCGCACAGCTTGGTTCTTTCTATCTCTAGGTCAGCTCTGGGATAGCACTTGTCATGATCCGTGACGTTTGGCCCTTCTTGGATTCTGGCCTGATATGCTTTAAGCATCATGTCTATGTCTTCAGGAGTGGGATCAGCTAATACTGATCCTGTTTGGGGTGGTGGGTCGGTTACGTGGGGTGTCTTAGAGGGTGGAGGGATGGAGGGTGATGGGGATGGTAGCGGTGGGAATGTGTGAGAGTGCGGTTGAGATGTGATCTCTATGATTTTAGCCTTGGTTTCTCGTAGACTTTCCTCAAGTTCACTCATCTTCTTTGCCCATTGCCTTTTCATGCGTTCGCGGCTATCTCTCCAAGCTCTTGTTCTCTTTTTATTTTGGCTCTCAGTATCGCTAGCGTCTGGGCTCTTTTCCTTGCCTACCCCTTGGTTTTGCTGCACTGCTTGAGCTCTCGTGACTACCTGTACGGGTGCAGTGGAAGTAACACTTCCGCTGGAATCTACCACTAACTCAATAACATTGATAGGCGTGATTTTTGGCATATTATTGGGGTTCTTTGGGCAATCTCATAAGAGATGCTCTTTTCCACAATCTTGGCAGAAGCCTTGGATCGTCACTGACTGGTTTTGTGTAAGTGGAGGTAAGGGGCAATCACGAATGAGGTGATCTCCTTGGCATCTGTAGCACGGTCCTCTTGGGAATGGAGGTCTTACTTGCCTAGGTTGAGGCCTAGGGTTGGGGTTTGCATACATGACGTTCGTGTAATCTGACTCCCAACTAGGTTCGTTTGTCTCTTCGCTATAATAGGACTCACCATGCTCAGGAGACTGCATGTAGTAGGCCTGGGGGCTATCAACATGTGTAGAATCAAAGCTATGGTCACTCGGGTCACTTTCAGAAAGCAAGGATGTTACAGGGACTATAGCTCTATTCAGGTTCTCTTCTGCAGCAGTATACTTTACCGGAATCACATTAGCTGGGGCTGGGGGTTGTTGTGCTAGCACAGGCTGAGGCCTTTGTTGGTTTTGATATTGTGGTTGGAAATTTTGTTGTGGCCTGCCATATGGTTGTGGAGGGTACGGGTTCTGGTATCTTCCCTGCTGAGGGTATGGCTGAGGGTGGGGTTGCCTCACTGCCTACTTGTTGTATGGGCAATCTTGTGCGGTGTGATTGGTGTATCTCCGTTCTATGGTGCAGTACTGGCTACTAGGATTTACTTGGGGCTGAGCCATAATGGGGCAGACATTCGCCATGTGGTCACCACCACAAGTGTAGCACCTTTTCACAGGGGCAAACCTTGGGATTTGTTTACTAGTTACCCCTAATTTCTGAGCTACTTTCTCTGCGAGTTCCTCAATTGATGTGGATTGCGTGGAAGAGTGACTAGATGCACTATCTGAATCTTTGTAGATTTTGGAAAGCTCTAGTTCTTCCCCTAGGTTATCTTCAATGTCAATGCACATGCGTACACACTCTTCTATAGTCCTAGGGTCTTTCAGATACACATAGGATCTCAATTTCGTACTCAGCAATCCATCAAGGAATAAAGCTACTTGTTTGGCAGATGTGGGTAGCTCCGAAACAGGACATCTTTCAAGGTATTGCCTAAATCTTCTTCCTGCAAGTCTCACAGTCTCTTGAGGGGTTTGCTTGAAGCTGTGAATCAGTGAGGAGGTATTGTGTCTTATGCCACTCTTGGAGAATTCAATAATAAATGCTTCTAGGAGTTGGTCTATGCTCCTGAACTGGCGCTCATCCAATGGCTGAAACCATGTAAGTGCTGTGTTCCTAAGGGTTAGACCGAAGGCATTGTACTGCGTGAATAGATCCTCCACTTGTTCAGCTCTCAAGACTTGCTTGAACTCCGCCACATGATCATAGGGATCTCCTGTGCCATCAAAGTAATTCTTCATGGACTTAACTAGCTGAGTCGGTCTCAGAGTTCTTGCGTGCTCTCTAGGTCTCGGCAGAGGGAATCCATCTACATTTCTTTGGTTCCTGTGAGCTCTAATCATCTCAGGGTCTACCCTATTCGTCTCCGTCCTCGTTCTTTCTCTGCCCACTGGGTTGGCAAAGCTTACTTCTGGTCTCTCTCTACTTCTGTCTCTTTGCATTCCATGAGCTTGGGATGTTCCAGCTCCAGGGTGACCATAGGATACATTCGATCTTGGTTGAGGGAAAATGAATTCACCCTTCCAAGTGTAAGCATGCCTATCATTTTCTGTCACCACAAAGATCCTTTCCGAAGTGTGATCTAAGTAGGTCACTCTACCTGGGCTATCCGGATCCTTAAACTCATAGATCATGATAGTTTCTATATCAGTTGGCTGATTAGATTTATACCTCCAGAAGGCTTCGTCAGTTTCTCGATTGAGGAGCAACTCTATGCTCTTGTTGTCTTGGGGAACCCACTCAGGTGTGATAATCCTAGTGAGAACAGATTTGCCTCGGGGTGTTCTAGGTTCTACTCCCATGTTTCCTTGTTCCAAGTCACCTAAGTCCGCTTCTGAGATTACATTTCCAAATTCATCTGCCCTATCTGGGTGACTGGTGACTACGTATATGGTTCCTTCTTTATCCAGGTATGCACCGTTTTCAAACTTGATAGCTGGGTGCTCTAGTCCTATGGATTGGTCAGGGTTTTTAATCTAGACCACGGATCTTCCTAGGCCGTCCTCATAGATGCTAGCACCTAATCGGTTGGTCCTAAGGTATTCCAACTGTGTTTTGTAAGGGCCTTCTACCCTGTGCAAGTAAGGCACTCCTGAACTTCCTGTAGGTCTGTCCATGCCTTGAGACATCTCTGACTCATTGGTCTCAGAGCTAGGGTAGTACGAGTGGTGGCTCAACTGCTGGGCCCAAGACCTAGCAGTGTGGTTAACACTGGCCTCTGAAGAGCTAAGGCTTTGTCTCTCCCTTACTAGATGTCGTCCTGATCTAAGGTTCATATGCCTATCTAAGTAGCACAGTTCTTTGCCCAGAGTACAACCTCGTTGCTGGTTACTTTATATTAGTCGCTTGGGTCTTTTTAGTTATTTTATCGTGTTTAAGGTCTTTTCTGATATCACGTCGTCAGGAATATTTGAATGTTGTTTCGCACTTACAGTTGATCGTTCCACGTTAAGTTCTTTCCCTTTAAAATTCTCGACAGTACAAGGATTATGCCCTTAGCTTGAGCTTGAAAGTTTAGGTATGCTTCAACTTGATAGTGGTCTATCGTCGCCCTGACTTACTCCTACTTCCAATCGTTCTTAGCCTAAGCTAGGAATTGACGAAGAGGAGTTGAGAGTATTCCGACCTTTCTTGCCGAACCTTGCTCTTTAGTGCTTGAGAAGTTGATTCTCAAGCTTGTGCAAAACCCTTGCTTGGACGCTCTCAATTGCTTCTCAATAGACCTGCATAAGTCCCAAGATTAGCTCCAAGTAGACCTTTCAATTGACAGACAATTTATTTCAGACACTTTTTTAATGACCCTTGTTCCCCCTTTTGTATTGCTAGAAATTTCCTCTAGAGCTCCCTTGGTGTTCCTACCCCTCAGTGTGTCAACTTCCAAATATCCTATCTGAAAATCAACGCATTATTCTTATAAAAAATAGTTGAGGGCGTGTAGTATATGCCACGAGCTTTCCGACAAGCCCTAGAGCTCAAAAAATGGATTTCGTATGAAAAAGTTATGACCGTTCAGGGTTTAGGGGGTTAACTTAGACAAACAGAACCTTTTAGGGTTTTAATGCATTTTTCTAAGGCCTTTGCAAGTGTATGAGTATTTGAGAGTGCAACTATGCCCAAAGTTTAGCCTAAATTTCCAAAAAATTTACCCCTTAATTTTTGCCGAAAATGTCTGTCTGTCGCGATAGACACAAACTATCGTGGGGGCTGTCTGTCGCGATAGACGGTGTCTGTCGCGATAGACGATGTCTATCGTGGAATTTTGGTCTGTCGCGATAGACGGTGTCTATCGTGGAATTTTGGTCTGTCGCGATAGACGGTGTCTATCGTGGAATTTTGGTCTGTCGCGATAGACAGTGTCTGTCGCGATAGACTGGTCTGTCGCGATAGACGGTGTCTGTCGCGATAGACGGTGTCTGTCGCGATAGACGCTGTCTGTCGTCTGTCTGTAAGACAATAGTTACGCAATATAACACAGGAGCAATAGCAGAGAAGATAACAGATATAGGAGAATCTCAACAATTTTCTACTAGCAGCAAGTACAAAGATGATGGCGTTGTCCACCCGTGCGCTCTCAAGGTAGAGCTTAAATGGTGATCTAGACAACTCTAGATAGGGAGATACAAGGTAGAGGTATGCTGGCTCAACTCAATGTCTTAGGTAGTGCAGAAGTCATGTATATATAGGATCATGGGTGGCCTGCCATGGACGGCTATACATGGGCGGTAGGGCGTGGGCGGCCACCGCCCGCGTAATTGCCATACACGGCTTAGACTGGTTGAACCGACCTAACAAATATAAATGATTTCTGACTCCGACAGGGAATATTCCATGGAATATTCCCTTTACCGTCGCGCCGGGGGCGCTGCCCCCGGACCCCCACCAGGGGGCCCGCTGGCCCCCTGGGACCCCCCAGCCAGGGGGCCCGCTGGCCCCCTTGGACCCCCCAGCCGGGGCTGCTCACCGCTGCCCCGGACCCCACAATTGGGGACCCTGGTAACTCCCTTTCCTTATAATATCTTACATGGTCCAATATGACCTTCATCCAACATTCAAGTTGGGATTCCCATCAATTGGGTAATGCACGCTTGGCTTCTCCTCATAAAGGGGGCCTTACAAAATGTGCATACAATCATGAGGGGTAGACATTGATCATACTCTAACACCCCCCCTCAATGTTTACCGATGATAAATCAAGTAGGTCTCGGTCCTATGCCCATCTGTTGAAGATGCTTGTTGAGCTGCTCTCTTCCAAGTGCTTTAGTGAATATGTCAGCACAATTTGCCTCTGTTGGGCAATATTCTAGCTCCACAATTTCATCTTCAATTAGCTCACGAATGTAATGGTACTGTACTTCTATGTGCTTGGTGCGAGCATGAAATACTGGGTTCTTTGCAATAGCCATACAACTTTGATTATCACACTTGAGTACAATTGGCATATTTGATGGAAAGCCTATATCTGCAAGAATTCTCCTTAACCAGACTGCCTCACAAGAAGCAAAACAAGCTGCTTTGTACTCTGCTTCAGTGGAGGAGAGTGCGAGAGTTGGTTGCTTCCTACTTACCCAAGAAAATATTCCTGAACCAAGTGAGAAACAATATCCAGAAACTGATTTTCTAGAATCACAATCTCCAGCCCAATCTGAATCACAATATCCTTGGAGTGTATCACCTGTGGTATACAAAATACCAAAATCCAAGGTTCCTGCAATGTACCTTAGAATTCGCATTCCAGCATTCCAGTGACTCTCCTTAGGTTTGTTGGAAAACCTGCTTAACACTCCAACAGCATAGCAAATGTCTGGTCTAGTGTTGCACAGAAAAATAAGACTTCCAACGAGCTTCCTATACTTCTTAGCATCTACATCAGGCATGTTATCATCCATAGATAGCTTATGATTTACCTCCATAGGTGTGCTAGTTGGTTTGCAGTCCATCATTCCAAATGCCTTGAGAATTTCTTTGGAATATTTTTGTTGTGAGATGAAAATGCCATCCTTCCTTTGCCATACTTCAATTCCCAGACAAAAATGGAGTAGACCTAAGTCTGTCATTTCAAACTCAGTTCCCAAGCTGATCCGAGTTTGATTGATGAGTTCCTGATGATCTCCTGTAATGATCAAATCATCTACATATACAATGACAACAACTAGCTTGCTATCCCTTTTCGTTACATACAAGTTAGCATCAGAAGTACTTCTTTCAAAACCCATATTTTTGAAAAAATGATCAATTCGTTGGTACCAAGCCCGTGGAGCTTGCTTAAGTCCATACAAAGCTTTCTTCAACCTGCAAACTTTATTTTCTGAATTGGGCACCTCAAAACCTGGTGGTTGAGATACATATACCTCCTCCTTGAGGTGACCATTCAAAAATGCAGATTTGACATCCATCTGGAAAATAGGCCAAGACTTTTGTGCAGCTACTGCAAGTACCGTCCGAATAGTTGTCATGCGTGCTGTTGGTGCAAAAGTTTCTTGAACATCAAATCCTTCAATCTGTGAAAAACCCTGTGCAACTAATCGTGCCTTATACTTTTCTAATGTTCCATCAGCTTTATACTTAGCTTTCCAAATCCATTTAGTACCTATTACCTTCTTCTTTGGCGGCAAGTCGACTAGATCCCATGTATCATTTTTGAGTATACTATCATACTCAGACTGCATTGCCGCTCTCCAATCTGGATCATCAATGGCTTCTTCAATGGTGGTAGGTTCCTTTATCGAACCCATGATATCTGCCATTAGAGCCATGTTAACAATGTGTTCTGAGGCTCTTCTTTGCTCCTCTATTCTCTTTGATCTTCGTAATCCATCCGATGATGATTCTGGTGCATCTACATGTGGATTGTGATCATCAAAGAGCTGTTGTGCCCACTTCGGTAGTGGCTTACGCTGTGCAGCTACAATTGGTTGGCTTTTTATTGAGGAAATTTCTCCATCAGATGTTTCCTCCTCCTCAACTTTAACCTGTCTTTTGATAGGCACAAGGTGAGATATTTCTCCGTTTGATGAGATAGTAGATTTACCTTTATCTTCTACTAAGTGTGGTCGTTCATCAAACACCACATCTCGGCTGACAAAAATCTTCCTTGCCTCAGGATCCCATAACCTGTATGCTTTAGACTCTTCACTATATCCTAGGAAGACACACTTTTTGCTTTTTGAATCCAACTTTGATCTTGTTGAATCAGGAATATGTGCATAACAGAAACAACCAAAAATTCTGAAATGCAAAACTGAAGGCTTTTTACCAGAATATGCTTCTTGAGGAGTCATCCCCTTCAGAGCTTTTGTGTAGCTTCGATTGAGGATGTAGACTGCTGTATTGACTGCTTCTGCCCAGAATGAATCAGGCATGTCTTGAGCCTTTAACATACAACGAGCCATTTCAACTACTGTCCTGTTCCTGCGCTCAACAACGCCATTTTGTTGAGGTGTATGAGCTGTGGTAAGTTGCCTTTTCACACCATGCTCCTTACAGTAATTGTTGAATTCTGTTGACAAGAATTCACCTCCTCTATCTGTTCTAAATTTCTTCAGTTTCCTTCCTGATTCACTTTCTACATACTTATGCCACGCTTTAAATTTTTCAAAAGCATCAGCCTTCTCTCGAATGAAATAAACCCACATCTTTCTACTATAATCGTCGACTAACAGCAAGAAGTAGAAAGATCCTCCTAAAGCAGGTGTAGACATTTTACCGCAGAGATCAGCATGTACCAACTCTAGAGGAGCTTGAGATCGATTGCTGGTCTCTCTTGGAAATGCCTTTCGTTGTTGCTTGCCCATCATACAAGCTTCACAAGGTTCCTGCAACTCTGAAAATGCAGGCAAATGAGCAACCATCCCTGTTCGTTGCATCTCCTTCAAAACTGCAAATCCGAGATGCCCAAATCGTTGGTGCCATAACCTGCTTACATCTTTATCTTCTGTAGCAGTTAAAGCACTTAACTCATACAAGTTATCCCGTCGTGTGCCTTTACCTACAACATTACCTGATGAATCCATGATTTCCGCACCACTCTTATTGAAGTGAACTTCGAGTCCACGATCTGTTATTGCAGAAACTGACAACAAATTTCTTTTGAGTGTAGGTACATAGAGAACATCGGATAACTTTTTCTCAACACCTGGAGAAGTGATAAAAGAGATGGTTCCAGTTCCTTCAGCTGGACACTTGGAGTCGTTTCCCACCACTACATTGATGGATTCCCGCAGAGGCACTAGGGAACTATACCAATCCTTTTTACTAGTCATATGGCGAGAAGCTCCACTGTCTAAAATCCATGGCTCATCAACACGAGCTTGAGCAGATGAACATACCTCTTCAATAGCTACCCAAAGTTCCAGCTCTGTGTTGTTTGCAGACTCTTTGTTCTTCCATGATGATTTTACAGTCCCATTCCGTTCATCAGCTTGCTTCTTTCTGCAATCCTTGATGGCATGGCCTTTCTTTTCACAATAGAAGCAACTTCCTGTGAACTTTTTCTTCTTTGGCTTCTTCTTTGATCCCTCTGAAGAGCCTTTACCTTTTGCATTTGCTGAGAATGCAGCATCAGTTGTACTTTGCCGATTCTTCAGCCGCATCTCTTCTTCTAAAAGCATGGCACAAAACTCTTCAAATGTAAGAGGAGTTGGCCTTACCTGAGTGTTAAGGGCTGTTACTAATCCATCATACTTTGCTGGAAGAACACGTACAGATCTTCGAGCTAGCTCTTCTGGTGTTATAACAACACCAACTGCAGCCAATTGATCTTGAAGATGCTTTATCCGTTTGATAAAATCTTCAGCCTTTTCAGAATCAGAATGCTTTTCATTTGCCAATTGATTTTCTAAATTCTGTATCCTAGTGTGGTTCTTGGTCTCATATTGTCGAGCCAATATGCCCCAAGCCTCATGTGCTTTAGTAGTATGTTGAACTAAAGTAAGCACAGAATCACTTACACTAGTGACAATCGCACATAATGCATCAGCATTCCGCCTCTTCCAAGCTCGTAGAAGATCTGGATCTGGCTGAATCATCAATCTTGAATTTGCTGGATCTTCAACTGGTATAGGCTCTGGATCCAATCCCATCGGTCCCATGACAGTGTCAAGTAATTCATAGGAGTCCAAAATTGCAGAAATTTTGAACTTCCAGAGTGTATAGTTGGTTCCATCCAGCTTCCCTTCAGTGAATGCAGGTGGACGAATTCGAATAGGTGCAGCATTAACATTAGGTGAAGCACCAAGACTAGTGTTCGACGATGAAGCCATCATGTAATCACTCGAATAATCTACTGATATTCTAGTCTGCTAGTAGGCTAAAATAATGATACTTCTCAAGCTATTCGAACCTTACAGCTCTGATACCATGTAAGACAATAGTTACGCAATATAACACAGGAGCAATAGCAGAGAAGATAACAGATATAGGAGAATCTCAACAATTTTCTACTAGCAGCAAGTACAAAGATGATGGCGTTGTCCACCCGTGCGCTCTCAAGGTAGAGCTTAAATGGTGATCTAGACAACTCTAGATAGGGAGATACAAGGTAGAGGTATGCTGGCTCAACTCAATGTCTTAGGTAGTGCAGAAGTCATGTATATATAGGATCATGGGTGGCCTGCCATGGACGGCTATACATGGGCGGTAGGGCGTGGGCGGCCACCGCCCGCGTAATTGCCATACACGGCTTAGACTGGTTGAACCGACCTAACAAATATAAATGATTTCTGACTCCGACAGGGAATATTCCATGGAATATTCCCTTTACCGTCGCGCCGGGGGCGCTGCCCCCGGACCCCCACCAGGGGGCCCGCTGGCCCCCTGGGACCCCCCAGCCAGGGGGCCCGCTGGCCCCCTTGGACCCCCCAGCCGGGGCTGCTCACCGCTGCCCCGGACCCCACAATTGGGGACCCTGGTAACTCCCTTTCCTTATAATATCTTACATGGTCCAATATGACCTTCATCCAACATTCAAGTTGGGATTCCCATCAATTGGGTAATGCACGCTTGGCTTCTCCTCATAAAGGGGGCCTTACAAAATGTGCATACAATCATGAGGGGTAGACATTGATCATACTCTAACACTGTCGTGATTTGGTCTGTCGCGATAGACGGTGTCTATCGTGGAATTTTGGTCTGTCGCGATAGACGGTGTCTATCGTGGAATTTTGGTCTGTCGCGATAGACGGTGTCTATCGTGGAATTTTGGTCTGTCGCGATAGACGGTGTCTGTCGCGATAGACGCTGTCTGTCGTCTGTCGTGATTTGGTCTGTCGCGATAGACAGTGTCTGTCGCGATAGACGCTGTCTGTCGTCGATTTTTGGTTTGTCGCGATAGACGGTGTCTGTTGCGATAGACGGGGTCTATCGTGGGTCTCTGTCTGTCGCGATAGATGGTGTCTGTCGCGATAGACAGTGTCTGTCGCGATAGACGGTGTCTGTCGCGATAGACTGAAAAAACGCAAATTTTTTAGAAACTTCTAGTGATTTAGAGTGCCCTAATGGTGTAGGTTACCGTGCCAAACATGCATTCACAAAATTTTAAGTTTTTCTGTCTATCGCGACAGACAGAGGTCGTCGTCCCGGGACCTGTGCAGAGTCTGTCGTACCTGCGCACACTGCTGGAGGAGGTGGTACAGCAAGTTCCTGCAACAAAAGCTCAAAAACACACCAAAAACAGATAGCATGCAAGCTCTCTCTCGCTCTCTCTCACAATGAAATGAGGGAAATGAGGTGGGGGGTGTAATATGACCAAAAAACTGAAATTTTTTGTGGAGATGGAGATGGAGGTGGGAGATGGTGGAGATGATGATGGTGATGATGGTGATGCGAAAGTAAGGAAAAAATGAAGAAAAATTAAGAGAAAGAAGGATATTACCTATAACTCCAATGTCTCAACTCGACGTCTTACCATCACACGCTCGTCCTCGAAGCTCTCTCCCCGGCAACGGCGCCAAATTTGGTGTCACTCTAGCACAATGGTGAGTACCAACGTGAGAAGATTCACCTCATAATTGTCAATCCGTGGAGACGTGAGGACTAGTATGAAGACTATGAGCAAGTGAAGGCACAAGTGCATGAGTGAGAAGCATACAAGCATGCACACACATACACACACACACGCGCACACAAGGCAAGAACAAGGAGAGGAACAATGGAGTTCTTTGCATTAATCAAAAGGTCTCTTACATAAGCTCAATTCACAAACAATCTAACCCCAAAAATGAGCTCTCTAGCTCTTTTTATAGTTTTCTAACTAGCTTTGGTCTTGTCCAGACCTAGTGTCCGGCCTAGTTAAAAATTAGGTTCTAGAGTCTATTTGAGGGCTCAAACAGAGTCTAAAAATTATGAAAATTGATATGTCGCTAGTTCTAATACTCCTCAAGCTCGAGGACTCCTCGGCTTGCACAAAATGGAGTCTATTCTACCAAAAACGGGATTTACAATGTTTGTGTAGTGATTAAAATCACTTGAGTTGTAAATAATCCATGGGAAAAGATGATTTGGCCTTGTTGCCGTATTGTGCATGACTCCTCTGTTGCTTTGTATGCCAACAGGTATTGAAGCTATTGCCCTATGAAAGATATTGCTCCTATTGACATAGACTTCTTTCGATAATTCCTTGATAGAATGCATACAAAATTTATGGTAATTAGAAGAAGATCACTATGAAAGCTATTTAGTTGTACAAGAAATGCAATTATGACAAACACAATGGAATGACTGCAATCCGAGAACTCGGAGTCATACTGATTCCATGCACTCACAATAATGGATGACTTTTGTCAATCTGAATGTGTGAAGATGGAAAAAAGTTGGATTTGTTGTGAGTACACTCCACCAAAATCCTTGAATGTATTAGTACCCTTCTTGTGACAAAGAAAGGGTACATTTAAAATGGTAAAGAACAATATACAAGCTACCGCATGAGAAAAAGAATAAGAATTTATTTGTACAAATGCTCAAAGATTTTTCCTAATGCTATTGCTTTGAGCAATAGTTAATGGAAGTGGCTACAAAGTTTCTCAACTTCACCACGCTTTGGTGTAGTTGCTGATGGGGGGTTAAATATTTTGAAGACTGGTCATGCTACAATGTTTTGTTATCATAACTTTATGTGTAATTATTTATACAAATTGACATTGATTTATGTTCAAGGAATTTGTAAATGAAGATTGAGAATGCACTGATTGAAGAAAAGTAACACTTCTATGTTGGAAAAGAGATCGAAGGTTCTTCCATGAGGAACTGTAAAACCTTTGTGAGTTCAATTATTCCATTGTACATACATAGCTATTATTTCATTTAAAATAAAGAGGATAATTTTAAAATTTGTACTTGAATTTTTCATGTATCAAAAGACTGAGCTTGGACATCATTACTTTTGAATTTATTCAATATATCAAAATTTTAGCACTGTAGTTCAAGAAAATGTATTTCAACATGTTGTTGAAAATTTCAACATTATAGTTGCAAATTTCAACATTGTAGAGGTGATCATACTCAAGGCGATAAGGAATTCAAAACCACTATATTTTGTGGCATTAAAAGTTTTATTTGAGCTTGTTTTGGCCTCTGAATGTACTATTGCTCTGGTTGTGCAAGGAGTTTTGTACTTTCGTGCCAATATATATATATATATATATATATATATATATATATATATATATATATATATATATATATATATATAGAGAGAGAGAGAGAGAGAGAGAGAGAGAGAGAGAGGTTTCTCAATCACCTCAAAGTCTGTTATAAGTCCAAAGGTTTGCATATTTACGTTCAAATTTTTGAGACTCGCATGTTGGGTATTTTGATAGTGGTGCCACCAAACATATTACCTCGCAACGTAGTTTCTTCACTTCACTTTTGTCTACTCCTACAAGAAATACTATTACATGTGATAACAACCCCTCTTATCTTTTAATGGGAGTTGCAAAAATTATTTGACTACTACTAATGGTAATTCTTTCACATTTTCATATGCCTTATATGTGTCCGGATCAAGAAACATTTGTTATTAGTTTCAACACTAGCCAAGATTGGCTTGGTTGTATAGTTCATGATCTCTCGGATGGTGATGTTACCATTGCTACTTGCATTTTATGTCATGGGCTTTATAAGATCATAGATTATGTAAAATCTAAGAATGATTCAACATGTGCACTTAATGATTCTCAAGCTATTTTAGATGTAAGGATTTGGCATGCACTGTTTGGTCATCTGAATTTTGCTAGTTTTCTTTACTTGCAAAAAACTAAAATGTTATCCACTTTGGAGAAACTTGATGCACCTTGCAAACATGTCTATGAAGTATGTACTTTGGGTAAAATACAACTTTTTTCCTTCCCAAAAGATGGTTCAGTAAGAGTTGCACATAAATTGCAATTTTCTCATAGTGATGTATGTGGTCATATGTAGACACCTTCATTTGGGAATTACCTATAATTTGTGAATTTCATTGATGAGTTTTTTAGGCATGCATGGGTTTATCCATTGAAATCCATGTCTTAAGTGGTTGTGTGCTTCAAAGAGTTCTTATTTATAATTCAAAATTTGTCAATATGTAAAATGGGCACCCTCCGTTCTCATTGAGGGGGATAGATTATATGTCTTTTTAGTTTAATGCACTTCTTGTTGAGCATGGGATAACACATCAATGTAAATTTTCATATAAGCCTCAAAAAAATGAATTTTTTGAGAGGAAGAACATGTCTTTCATGGAAATGACAAGGTGTATGGCCAAAAGTCATGCTTTACTGCATAACTTTTGGCTTGAGGTTGTTATGTGTGCACCATATGTACTTAAAAAGTGTCCCACCAAAGCATTGTAGTCTATCACTCCATATGAGGCTTATCATGGTCACAAGCCACTTATTGCTCATCAACATTTTTTTTGGTTTTATGGCATATATATTAGACCTTGAATGACAATGCAGTGTCATGAAGGTGTGCAGTCAGGTAGATCAACTCCAACTATTGGTTCTCAAATAGTGAGGTGCATCTTATGGCTCAAGTAACGATTGGAGACTCAAAGAGCAGAAAAAAAACTCAAGAAGATGGATTTTCTCAATTTGCAAAGAAAACTTATCATATCGTCAAGAACTATGGAAAAACAATTTTTTCATGCTTGGTCAAATATCAACTTTGGGATGTTCAAGAAGAAAGACTAGAAAACTGTATAATGTCTTTATTAAACAATCCAAAATGTTCAAGGATTCATCACACATAATCAAAGATTCATTAATTTTTTCTCATAACACATCATATGAGTTGATGTTCATAATTATCTTTGAATACTTCTTTCAAGAGAACCAATGTACTGAGTAAGATTAATAATATAGAAGTTTCTTCGATTCAACATCCAAGTAAAGTCTGTCATAATCAATTGAATATGATGTAAGACCTTTCAAACTTTTTCAAAATAATTATTCGAATTTGCCTTCAAAGTAAAATATTTCTAGAGCTCTTCAGTTAACAAAAATCGGTCATGTGTTTTCATTAAAATAGGAAAACGTTTATTCCATCATCCTATGCATCAGATAGGAGACACAATCAAGAAGGTGCATAAGAAGGTTTTTGTTTCCAAAGCTTGTAACAAAGAATTCAATAGATGTTCCTTCACCATAAAACATAGCAACCCCACCTTTTAGCCTTGCTTTTAGTTTATTTGCTAAAGTTAGTGCTAACGAACAAACCTAACAAATCATTCTTGTTTAACTTAGCAACTGAGAGAAACTCCTTCAAGTTGTATTAATCTCGAGAAGTTAAAAGCACGAATGGAACACTAAGGTAATAAGGTATTTGAATAAGAAAGGCTAGGCTTTGATAGTTTATCTTTTAAGCATGGATCACCTAGCATGAATAATTCCATGCTTTTTTGATATGATTGCATTGGTTGATGTGATAGCTAGAATGATGCTAGGTCTAATTTTTATGTATGTTCCATTGAGAGCCTTTATAGTTTTTACTCCCCACATAATTGTCATTTGCATCTTTACTCCAAATAACGTGTCAATTTGAAGCAACTAAAGGTGAGAGTAGAGATGTGAATCTCTATGACAATGGAACATTGGATGATAAGGTAGTGAAATGTATTTTTGTTGGGCACAATGCTAAAAGCAAAGCCCATCATCTGTATCATCCATACAATAAACACATTTTGGTTATCTATGATGTTGTTTTTGTGTAAGATGCAATTCAGCCCTTACTTTCATGTACAAGAAGACATCACTTAGATCAAAAGATGTGTAGATGCTTTGTTGCCTGATTTTACAAGTGGATAGTCAAGTGCTAATGCTAGTGAGGTAATTTTTTAGCCATCAAATAATGGTGCAAATCATTCCATTTCTTATGCAAATTTACATGATGCACTTATTGATGAGAGGGTTGACATACAAGATGCAAAAACAATGCCTAAATGACTGGTGTAGACTTTCAAAGATAGCAAAATTAAATGCACCTTTTTCATATCATACTTGTTCAGGCTCGCATAGTGCTTCATTTGCATCAGATTGTTATGCAATGGCTGTCTCTAGTCTTTGTGATGAAAATAAGTTTGTTTCTTTTAATGAAGCACAAAATTCACAAAATTGGATGGTTGTCCTCCAATCAGAATATGATGCTATTATGAATAATGATACTTGGCCTTTATGTTATTTTCCTCCAGGAAAAAATGCCATTGGCACTAATGGGTATACAAGCTAAAATGTAAGCTTGATGGAACATTTGATAGGTATAAGGCTAAGCTTGTTGCCAAAGGTTATGCTCAAGAGAAAGGCATTGATTTTGATGATACTTTTGTTGCCACATGTCAAATGACCACAATTTGTAGCATTTGTGCACTTATAGCTCATCATGATTGGCATGTAATTATTTGGAAATAAAATTTTCATTTTTGAATTTTGATTTACATGAAAAAGTGTATGCATTTTAGCCCCATGGTTTTGTGTAAAAAGGCATGAAAACAAAGTGCATAGATTGAAAAAGGCATTGTATGGAATGAAGCAAGCACCACTTGCATGGTATGGAAAGATAGATGCCTACCTACTAGAACTTGGATTTGAGAACATTCCAACTGAGAGCACCTTACATGTTGAGCATGTAGATGATGTAATTTTGATCATTGTTTTATATGTTGATAATATGGTGCCCACCATTTCTAATGAGGAGTATATTTCTGAATTTAAGGCTTATTTGCATGCCTCTTTTGAGATGTCAAGTTTTGGACATTTGCATCATTATTTGCACATTCAATTTATGCAAGATGATAAGGTAATAGCGTCATCTCAAACAGAACATATTGACACATTATTGTAGTGTTTTAGCTTTGAAGATTGCAAACCTATTTCCACTCCCATGGAAACATGTTTGTGGTCGAGTCTTCATGATGCCGGAGATGCATTTTTTATGTTGTTCTCTATCAGCAGGATGTTGGATGCTTAAATGTTGGAGTTTGAGGTCTATGAAAGCATGCAAATAGCACAATGATGATGAAGAAGAAGAAGCTTGGAGCACAACACACAATACTGAATGTATTACCAAGTCAATGTACAAAGATAAGTAACCCTTTAGGGTTATACACATATATACAAATTGGGGGAAAAATAGCTCCTTAAGAGGGAAAAAAGTGCCCTAACAGTCCTAAGTTTGTTCACACACCACTACTAAAATATATCAACAAATCCCCCCTATGAGTGATGTGGTGAACAAGGAGTTGGCACTCATGTATAAGGAAGTGCCAAGCTATGTGGAAGGAGATCAATCCGCAAAAGGAAGTAAGCCCAAAGCTTTGCAGAAAGCTTCAAACTTTTCCCGAGGCAGAGCCTTTGTGAAAAGATCTACAATGTTATATTGTGTGGGCACATATGCCAAACCGATCTCTCCAATAGAGAAACTCTCCTTGACATAATGATAACACACCTCAATGTGCTTTGTACAAGCATAAAACATAGGGTTCTTCACAACTGCCAATGTTCTCTAGCTGTTAGTGAAGATGGTGGTGGCAGAAGACTGACCAACACCCAAATCAGCCAAAAGGCATCTAAGCCATGCACACTCAACAATTGCTATGAAAGCTTCCCTATAGTCAACCTCACAACTAGAAGTGACCATAGTAGGCATTGTCTTACTCAACCAAGATATGCATGAGCTACCCAACATGAAGCAAAAACTACTAGTGGACACACATATCATAGCAACTAGCCCACTGTGAGTCAGAAAAAGCATGTAAATCTTGTGATAGTGATCCCCCTTGGAATAAAACAATCCAAGTAGCCAGGTACCACTCAAGTAGCGAAAGATGCTCTTAATCACCTACGAATGCTTAACACTTGGGCAATGTATAAACTTGCTCATATGTGAGATAGCAAACTGAATATCAGGTTGAGTTATGCATAAGTAAATCAAGCACCCAATAGCTTGCTCATAGAGAACAACATCAAATGCATCTCGAACATCATGAAGACTCAATTATAAACCTGTTTCCATAGGAGTGGCAATAGGTTTGAAATCTTCAAGGCCAAAATGTTGCAATAATGTATCAATATATTTTGTTTGACATAAAGCTAAACCACCATCAACCTGCATAAACTAAATGCCCAAATAATGATGCAAATGCATCAAATCTGACATCTCAAAAGAGGCATGCAAATCAGCCTTAAATTAAGCAATATGCTTCTGATTAGGACCAATGAGCAACATGTCATCAACATACACAACAATGATCAAAAGTACATCATTTGCACACTTAACATATAAGGTTCTCTCAGTTGGAATGTTCTCAAAACCATGTGCAATCAAGTAGGCATGTATCTTTTCATACCAAGAACGTGGTGCTTGCTTCAAAGCATATAATGCATTTTTCAACATGCACAATTTTTTTTCATGCCCTTTCTACAAAAAAACATGGGGCTGAAATACATACACTTCTTCATGTAATTCACCATTCAGAAATAGAGTTTTAAATTCCAACTGATGTACATTCCAACCATGATGAATTGCAAGTGCACAAATGCTGCGAATCAATGCCTCTTTCTTGAGCACAATCTTTTGCAACAAGCCTAGCCTTATACCTGTCAACCATTCCATTAGGCTTACACTTCAGCATATATACCCATTTAGTGCCAATGGCCTTTTTGCCAAGAGACAAATCACATAAAGTCTAGGTACCATTCTTCATAATAGCGTCATATTCAGATTGCATAGCAGCCATCCAATTTTATGAGTTTTGTACTTCATCAAAATAAATAGGCTCATTCTTGTCACAAAGATTGGAGGCATCCATTGCATAACAATCTGACGCAAAAGAAGCATCATGAGATCTTGAACGAGTATGATATGATAGTGGTTGTCACTCTAACACAATGATGAGTATCAATGTGAGGAGATCCTCCTCATAATTGTCAATCTAAGGAGCCATGAGGGTGGTATCACGGCCATGAGCAAGTGAGAGCACACACACACACATACACATGATAAGACAAAGAGATTGAGCACTGGAATTTATTACTAGAAAAAACAAATAGGTTTACAATGTGCTTAATTCACTTCAATTCCCAATACAACAACCCAAAATAAGCGCTCTAGAACCTTTTATAGATTTTGACTAGCTTTGGGCTTGTTCAGACCTAGTGTTTGGCCTAGTTAAAAACTAGGTTCCTAAGTTCTTTTGGGGGTCCAAACTAGCTCTAAAAATTATGAAAATTGATATGTACATAGAATTAGCACTCCCCAAGCCTGATCAAAATGGAATTGGAATGATTAAAAATGGGATTTTACAATGAGGTGGAGTGATAAAAATCACAATTGGTAGTTGTTGATTTGAAAAAGGAATTTATTGACCTATTCATCAGATCGGTAATGGGAGATTGTGGAAGTGTAGGTGGAGGGGGTGGTGCGATAGGTGGTGAGATGTCCATAGGATCGAAAAATATTGTGCATGTGCATTCTACCATAAAAATGGGGATGGTAGGTGAAGTGTGTGTGGTGTCGGTGTAAAGGGATGTTTTTACAAATGGGTTTGGACCCAAAGAGAATGGTGTGGTAGGGCAAGTGAGGGCTTCCATGAAGGGAAACCAGAATGGTGGTATGGTGGTAGCAATGGTAGGCGGTCGGAAGGTAGAGTAATAAGGGTCAACGTGAATGGGACTTGGGTGCAAGGGGTGATGGGGAAACCACTACTTCCTTCTATGGGATAGGGATTGCCTACTACCCTGGTTACAATAGGGTGACCTATGACTCGTCTAAGGAATTTGGTGGAGGTATTGTATAGTGGATTTGTAATAGCTGAAAAGAGCGTTTCTTGGGAAATGGGTTCTCAAAAATTAAAGGATGTTGTGGATACAATGGGTTTGGTATGGGGTGGGGAATTGGGAGAAGTATGGAAGATGGGGTTGAGTGGTTTGAGTGGTGGTAGTGGTTTCAATGGTGGTATGTACATCACGAGTGGTAGGAGGGGATGGAGGTTGCTGAGGGGAGATTGGAGATGTTTGAACAAAGGTCTCAAATGTCAAATCAATGGTAGCGGTTGAGGTGGCTTCTTGTACTATAGACACTTCATGTTTTGTCATGGGTATTTTGATGTTCTTACGAGTGCATAAACATGTCTCGATGTGCCTTTGATCATAGCAAGGTATCAATTTCTATAACATGGTATGGACAACCTCATTTACTCCTAAAGTCTTTGTAAGAAGTTGGAGGGCCTCGATGAAATGTGGGTCCACCCCTTCCTCACTTAGAATTTCCTCAATCAGTGCTTTGTCTGTACTGAAGGAGAGATGTTTCTACTCTTGTACACTTACAATTGTGTCATACAATCTTTGTGGCTGTGCAGTATGAGCAAGAGAACCTCTAGTTTCTCCACGTGCTTGTTGGTCATCATGTTCTTCTTCATCATGCTTCTCTTCCTCCTCTTCTTCTTCACCAGCTTGTCGTTGGTGTTCTCCATTGTATTGTTGCTGATCACCTCCCCCTTCTTCTTCAAATTCTAGCTTTTACGTCTTGGAGAATCCTCTCAAAGTCTTCATTACTAATTTCTTTGAGCCTTATTCCTCTAAGGAATACTAAATTGGAGGGCATACGTGGGAAAATTAGGTTGGGTCCATCTGTACTTCTTCTTGGCGATTGGAGTGTGAATGGCCTGACTACCCTTTATGGTGCAGGAGTTACATCTAGAGTTACTGTGGTGCCCGCGGGTTGAGTACATGGTGTATAACCTGCCGAGGATTTCCTGCTCTTGAATTATTTTAATCTATTCCAAGACAATGCCCTTTGAAGTGGTAAGTCATAAGCCAAGAATCTATAGATGATTCTTGTGAAAGCACAACACCCATGCAACACTGCCTTTCTTGGTAGATGCTTGTGAGGCCGATGGATATGATCAATAATCTAATGTGGCAGGTTGAAGGTGAGCTTTTGCATATATGCTAAGTATAGACTGAACCAAACTTTCTTATGTGGCATTGTGAATCTGTCTTGCCTTGGGAATGCAAAATGTTGCATGCACATTGTGTACCTGAGCCAAGAAGACTCAAGGACTTGTGCCAATGAGACTGTACCTCAATTGCCACACAAGTGCGTATAGTGGGAAATTAACACACATTTAAATGTCAATCCGATCGAACGACCTAACCAAGTGTATGAAGACGTGTGCACACGTGATGGAAAATGAAGTGGCTCAGCTTGCATGCAAGAGAAAAGACTAATCCCCCTCTCACACTCACTGAAATGCTGAAAGTATCTGCCGCGATACCTCTTACAACAGTTTTCAGAAAATCAAGGATTTCTCCCAGCTCCGGACTCCGAATATAGGCAATAGGTATTCCTTTCAAAGCTCTTGACAAGACGCATCTATGGAAAGTGGTTTCACTTGATTTTGATAACTCTGCTTCAAGTTATGACCAAAATGGTGAATGGTGGGAAGCACCCACACTCACGCCACAACTCCTACTAGTTCGCACACACACTACAATAGCTCAAAATCAATGGGAAGGCGTAGACAACAGTCCTACACACACATTTCAAGCAACACACATACATACAAGACCAAAAAGAGGATCAAAATCAGCAAGGAAGAGGCAAATTCGAAAATTCAGGAGTGCTCCTTCTTCACAATGGCAAAAAGTCTCTACAAAGAGTCACAAAGTGACTTATATACATGTGCCCTAAGTTTGGTCCTTTCACACAAGAGACCGGCACTTTATTACTAGAAAAGTGAATTTCCTACTAATTTACAAGGGATATTTTACAACAAATTGGGATTATGCAACTAGAGGACTCCTCTAGTGCATTTACATGGCTTGAGGGAATTCTTGAAGACCTCAAAGAAGAAAAATATGCCCATCATTTTGAAAATTTTGGGGCTCTACTCTTATGCTCCTTAGCTCTGCAACACTCTTCCCCTCTTTGTCTCTGTCGTCCCTTGACAGGCTTTACTTCTTGTTTGTCTCGATCAGCACACACATCCTTTGGTCAGTTCTGCTTGATTCTTGATCTTGCATTACGTTTTAGTGGCGCTCTGATCTGTCCTGGTTGCACTCATCGGACCTTACTGTATTACTCAAGGCCTGTTAATTCGGTTTGCCATGCACGCCATCAGTGCACATATGAGGATGTAGCTCGTAAGCCTTGATCAGAATCCTCTGTTACTCAAGAGGTTGAAGCACCCTCATATGGCCATGGAACCACCTGATGCTTTCTTGCACTTCTTCATGGATACTTGTTGGCCCTGGTTCCTCCTTCCAGCTGCGTGCTTTTCCTTGGTGTGTGTGCCCCTGCGGGGCTCTGTGCAAAGATGGGTGATGCGCCCCTGCGGGGCTTCTTGCAGGGACATGTTCTTTTTATCCTTATCTCTATTGAGCCGTTCTAGACTTTGATTTTCTTCTTCTTTTCTTTTTGCTTGATTGTCCCTCTACACGTCCCTCCTCCTGAACTCTGTCATCCCTGACAGGCTTTTTGTGGCGACGTGTGTATGTTTGTATGGCTTGTTGCTCTCTTTGATTTAGCAGATTAGCGTGACACAGCATGAAATCCTTCCATTACTGAGATTTTACTCCGTCTTCTGGCGCTTGCCGATGATCCGCAAAGAAACTGGTCTCATAAGCTACCAGTCGCGCATTCAAATTAGAAGTCATTTTTACAAAAATTTCGGAGTCAATTTCAAAGAAGCCTGTGAAAAATGCTTCTTCAAAAGTTTTCATATATGTCGATGGCAAAAACATTAGGCGAGAATAATATGCCATGAGTGTTAATCGGCTGGGAATAGTGGATAAATAAAAAATGAGTGCCTTTGAGCCTTGCGTAATGCCGATGAAATTCAAAAATGTGTACTTTGGGTGTTGAAACACCTTAAGTACCGTAAGCATCATGCTGAATATCTTATTGGTCATTTTTACCGCTAAATCGGGTACTGTAGCATATCGTGCAATCCAAAATTCCATAGTTTTGACCATATATTCTTATGTCGGTAGATAGTTATGTGGCGGACTAGGTAATAAAGGGTAATTGAGCCACTGATTATTAATATTACCCTGGCGCTGACTTTCCCAAAATTGTGTCCATGAGCGTCTGCAGGGCACAGGAAAAAAAGACGGGTTTACTTGAAGCTCATACGGTGATGCTTCCCACTGTACCCGCAGTGTAGGATTCTTTTCTAAAAGTTTTCGTCTCCATATAGGATCCGCCTTCTCAAATTCTTCCTGTGTATAGTTGAAAGTATTGTGCCTGAAATGGAGATTGTGGTCCGGATCTTTATTTGTCGTAGACTTTATATAATGTCGCGTTTGTTCTTTAAGTAATCCGTATGGTACATTGAAGGGCTTCAAAATTTGCTCTAATTGCTTATTCTCTATTTGAGCTTCCTTCATGATCTTGATGATCTGATCTTCAAACTCCGCAATGAGTTTGGACACCAGTAGTGCCCGTTCTGGTCGGCTTAGTTCTGCAATTTCTCGAGTGTTAGGTTCAATGGGAACCTCCTTTTCCTCCCTTATCGGTGAATGATATGAGGGGGGAGAGAGAGGACGTACCTCAGTCTCCACAGTAGCTTCTGCAGATCGTGGAATGTTGGAAGCAGCCAGAGGCATAGAAGACGCGGAAGCATGTAACGACGGAGCAGGGAGCCAGTCGAATCTTTTTTCAAAGAATTATGTTTTCAAATACTTTCCAAAAACCTCCAACAGTGATTTTTATCACTATTGTGACATATGTAACATAGAAAACCCCATTTTGTAATCCATAGCTCCATTTTGTGCAAGCCGAGGAGTCCTCGAGCTTGAGGAGCTTAGGTAGAACAAGCGTATCAATTTTCGTCACTTTTAGACACCGTTTACCCTTCCAAATAGCATCTAGGACCTAATTTTTAACTATGCCGGTCACTAGATGTGAAACCGGTCAAAACTAGTCTAGAAACTATAAAAAGAGCTAGAGAGCTCATTTTTGAGGTTGGTTAGTGTGAGCTTAGAGCCATTTTGAGCTTGTAATAGTGTTCTTGAGCAATACAATGAATCCCTCACCTTCCATTGTGTCTTGCTTGTTTCTTCATAGTGTGTGTGTATGTGTGTGTGCATCTCTATGCTTCTCACCTTCACTCTCACTTCATCTCACATTCACGATCTTCATATCACTCCTATCTCTTCCGCGGATTGACATTAAGGAGGTGGAGCTTCTTAACATGGTTCTCACCATTGTATTGGAGCAACACCAAATTTGGCGCCGTTGCCGGGGATCGAGTCTAGGACGAATGTGTGATGGTAAGAGTATAGCAAGAAGTAGCGTTGGAAGGTAAAAATTTCAGTTTTTGTTGTTGTTTTTACTTAGTTTATGTTGTTTTTCACCTCCCCCACACTCCATCTTCATCACCGCATCATCATCTTCATCTCCAAAAAAATCAGAAAATTCACCATATCCACCCATTCTCCTCATTTCCCCTCATTTGTGCATGCGAGAGAGTGAGAAAGAGCTTTTGTGCTTGCATGTACTTTTGTTTTCTTGAGTTTTCTTGCAGGTACAGAGCTCCAGTGCATCAGGAAAGCTTGGGAAAGGTAAAATTTTCAGTTTCTGTCAGAAATTTCCGACTGTGTCAGACCATCGCGATGGTCTGCAAAGTTCGGATTTTGAGGAAGGCGAGTTCACCACCGTGTAGGCGACCCTTGCGTGTATAGGAATCCATAGCTGCATCTCAAAAAATCACATTTTGGTGGACCATCGCGACGGTCTCAGACCATCACAATTGTGTCACACCATCGCGATAGGCTCACGCCATCGCGACGGCTCGGCCGGACCATCGCGACGGTCTCACACCATCGCGACGGTTCATTTGGACCATCGCGACGGTTCGCGGACCATCGCGACTGTTCGGTTGACCCCACACCATCGCGATTGGCTCACGCCATCGCGCCGACGATGCCACGTGGCAAGCTAGACCATCGCGACGGTTCACATTTCACACCATCGTGACAACCCGAATTTTGGACCATCGCGATTGGCTCACGCCATCGCGCCCAGACCATCGCGATTGGCTCAAGCCATCGCATTTGTGACCATCGCGACGGTTCACTTTGGGCCATCGTGATTGTTCACATTGACCGTTGACTGACGCCATCGCGATTGTCTGCCTGATCGAGCCATCACGACGGTTCACACTCACGCCATCGCGATTGTCCACTTTCACGCCATCGCGACCGTGCACTTCAGACCATCGCGATTGTTCACCTTCACGCCATCGCGACGGTCCCAGACCATCGCGATTGTCTCACGCCATAGATTGTGCACCCCCATCGCAAATTTTAGGGTTTCATTTTTTGGCCAATTTTGGGGCTATTTTTGGGAACTTTTTGGGTGATTATACTCATAGGAGACCCCTTAGCTCATATTTGGAGAAAAACCTGTTTGTTAGTTTTTACCCCCCAGGGCCTGAACGGTCATAACTTTTTCATCCGAAGTCCGTTTTTTGAGCTTAATAGCTTGTTAGAAAGCTCTCTACGAGTACTACGTAGATAAGCTATTTTGAGGTTGACTTAGTTTGGGACTAGAAAGCCAGGGGGCAAGCATTGAAAAGTTGGGCAAAAGGGAAGGGACTTAAAAGGTGTATATACTCAAGTGCTTGATCATCCAATTGTGAATTGGTCTAATATTGGATTTTTCCAGGTCGAGCAAAGGCAATCAAGGGCAACCAAAGCAAGGCAGTGAAGGGCATAAAGCTTGGGAAGCGCGGCTTCTTGGGCATCAGAGCAACCAAAAAAGCTGACTCGAGGTTGGAAGATTACTCAACCCCCTCAGTCAATTCTTAGCTTAAGATAAACGTTAGCATTGTGGATTAAAAGACGATAGGAACACCTCAAGTTCAAGAGAATTAAATTTATCAAGTCCAAGACTAAAGATAAAGGTGTGTGACACGAAAACCTAAAGGAAAGAACATAAGTCTGACGGAACGAGAACTCAAAGTACCACGGAAAATCGAATTCCTGACGCATACACTAAGACAAGAATCTAAAGAAATCTAAAAAGAATCAAGAAAGTAAGAACAAAGAATCATTGACGATCTGAGCGTGTACTGAGTGTGCAAGGAAGAAAATTAATGAACCTTAGATCGGGCAAACATATAGGTAAGTCAGACCGACGAAGCCTTAGATCATCAGAGGCAAGTGTGAGAACTACCGCACGATTGTGGGCTCAACAATTGAACACTAGTTATCTCTACAAGAACTCAAACACGAGTGAATCAGAAATGGCATTTAGCGCAGAAAAACCAGAAGAAGGGTCGAATGTAGCCTATTTAGAAAAACCAGAAGGACCCTATAGGACTCAGTTGGAGTTTCTCCAAACCAACCGCTTAGGTGCCTGCATCTATGAGGATGGTTTGCGAAGGCAAGTGGTGCAAATGCACAACCCCGATCAACCCATTGGATTGGAACATCCAGTGGTGAAATTCGAGAGAGACGCGTACATAGACAAAGAAGGAACAATGTACATCTTAAGTAGGCAGCCAAACAATACCAACGTGTTTGGCATGATTCAGCTAGAGACGGAAACTAAATCTCAAGGAAAAGAACCATTAGAAGAGCCTAGAACACCTAGAGGGAAATCTGTACTGACACGAGTACTAATCCTAGAATGGATCCCTCAGGATAACAGAAGCATAGAGTTGTTTGTAAATAAAGAAACTGATGAAGTCTTTTGGAGATACAAGACAGAACTACTTAGTGAGGTAGGTATCATCACGATATACGAGTTCAAGGATCCGGATACACCTGGAAAGGTTGTATACCTGGATGAGACTTCAGAAAGAGTCTTTGTGGTGCCTGACCACGCTAAAAACACATACACATGGAGAGGTGAATTGGTATTCCCTCCATCTAGAACGAACATGAATACAAGTCAACAAGGGGCAGGAACATCCTCAGCCCATGGAAATCAAAGAGAGAAAAATAAAGAAAGACCCGAAGTAAGCTTCACTCATCCCATAGGGAGAGATAGAACCACCACGGACACTAATAGAGCGGATAGACAAAGAGATCATGGAATACCAGGTGGTAGAGATGATTTTCCTCTACCTAGACCACGTGAACATGCAAGAATATTGGGACCCACTCAGTTAGTGAAATCCATGAAAAATTACTTTGATGGGACAGGAGATCCCTATGACCATGTCGCAGAATTCAAGCAAGTACTAAGAGCAGAACAAGTCGAAGACATGTTCACGCAATACAACGCATTTGGACTAACGTTAAAGAATACAGCTTTAACTTGGTTCCAACCTTTGCAACAAAGACAATTTAGAGACATCCATCACTTTTTAGAGTCATTCATCACTCTTCTCTAAAAGTGGGATTAGACATGACACGTCTTTGTTGATTCATAGCTTTAAACAAACCCCTCAGGAAACAGTTAGACTCGCAGGACGTAGGTTTAGAAAATATGTTGAACGATGTCCAATGCAAGAGCTACCCTCACAAGCCAAGCAAGTGTCATTGTTTCTAGATGGCTTGTTGAGTTCTAAACTACGCTCCTATGTGTACCTAAAAGAACCCAGAACGCTAGAGCAATGTGTAAGAATTTGTATAGACATTGAGGACAACTTAGGAGAGGAGTTGGAACTCTCAAAGGTCTATAAGGACTCAGACTGTTCATCTCTAGCATCCACAAAATTGTCTAGCTCGATAGAAGACCTAGCAGAAAAAGTGGCCCAGAAACTAGGAGTTTCTAGTAAACCTAGGGTACTAATGAACAAGTGTTGTTACACCTGTGGTGGTGATCATATGGCAAATGTGTGTCCCAATGCACCACAACCACAAGCCAACCCTAGTGGCCAATACTGTACAATTGAGAGAAGATACACGAATCATACGGCTCAGGACTGCCCATACAACAAACAGACCGTGAGACAGAACTACCCGCAAGCATACGCACAGCCAAGTAGGTATCAAGGCCAATACAATGCTCAACCTTATTACTATAGGCCTCCTCAGAACTACCCATACCAGGCTCAACAGAGACCTCAACCCGTCTTAGCTCAGTAGCCACCCCCACCAGCGAATGTCATCTCAGTCAAATACACTACTGCAAAAGAGAACCTAAGTAGGGCCTTAGTGCCTTCTTCACCTTTGATCACAGAGGGTGACCCGAACTCAAACAGTTTTGACTCTACGCATGTAGATAGTCCACCCACATATTACACAGAGTCACCAGAAGATGTGGAAACATATCATTATGATAGCCCACCAGTGGAACCTAGTTGGGAGCCAGACTATGCTAATGTGATGTACACAAACCCAAATCCACGGCCCCAATTAAGACAACAAAGACCACAGGGCCCTAGAGGACCATGCTTTAGGTGCCAAGGAGACCATTTCATAAAGGATTGTCCACATCCCCTGATATCAAGACAATCAGAGTACTATAACATCCAAGGCTTTTGTGCCGATTGTGGCAAAGAGCACATCATAAAAGATTGTCCTAAGAACCCAGTTAATGCTTCAAATGTGACACCAATCAATGTGATAGGTATTGTAAACAACGCAGATGGATCCAACCCTACCTACGTGCCTATCCAAGCTATAACAAGAGCCCAGGCGCTCTTACAGAACCAACAGCTTAATCAGGAGAAAGTAGCCGGAAGTAGTGAAGTTGCAGAATCTAGCAGTAAAAAGACAAAATCTTGGAAAGATTCTAGAGAAAGGATAAAGAGAAAGTGGAGTAAAAAGATAACTGAGTTGGAAGGAAGTTTGAAGGAATCTAGAGCCAAAATCCTAGAATTGACTTCATAGGAATTGAATCAAGAGAACCCAGCTCAGAAATCAGGATCAGTTCTAGCGGAACCCATACCTGAGAATCTAGACATGATGTTTCGTGCATATCAGGCTAGATTAAAAGAGGGACCTCCAGTAGCTGAAATGAGTAAGAACTACCCTCGAGCAGATCTAGAAATTGAGAGAACTAAACTTTGCATGAAGATGGTAGAGTTAGCACAAGCGTTGTTCGAAGCCTCTAGATATCTTAATTGGAACAACATGGCAAAACCTGAATTACACTTTCAAGGACTAATGGAGAGGCTAGAATACTTGATAGAAAACAAAGAGAAAAAGGATCAGCACAAGAATCTTAGTGTCCCAGACACACAGGAAAGGAATGTACCATCCCTGTCTCAAGTACCCAATACAGAAAGTCAAGACAATTTGTCTTCCATACATAAATACTCACATGAATTTTTGAGGGAAATCCAAGAAGAGAAATGGAGAAAAGAACAAGGAACCCATCCTCCTATTCAAGAAATAGATGACTTGCAAGAGCAATTTCCCCAAGACATCCCCTCTATTTACGATGAGGTAGAGGAGGAACAACGGAGTGAACATACAGCTTTTGAATCTAATTCTTTACAAGAATTACCTCAGTTCACAGGACCTTGGGAAGCAAAGTCTATTAATATGAGAGCACCCACGATAATAGTGAGGAATGAAGAATCAGTAATCCCTAGAAACACGGAAGTGATCAGGAATACTAAAGTACAGTGTAATCTCACTCTAGAGGAGTTGTTAAAGGTAAAACCAGAATTGTGGAAACATGTAGCAAATCAATTCCCTGAGCTTGCTACTACTCCCTCACAAATAGGATCACAAAATAAGGTACCAGAGATACCTATAGAAAAGATTGGAGATGTAAGCGAGGGAGAGGAAGGTAACACTTATCTTCCGATAACCCATCAGGGCTACACCACGAAAGTCATCTTAGATTCAGGAGCCAGCGTAGCCATAGCTACCACCGCTTTATGGAAACGTTGGGGTAAGCCAGCACTCAGACCTACCAGGATGAAGCTACAAATGGCTGACGGACACATAGAAAAACCATTAGGCTTACTAGAAGGAATATCTCTCACCACTTGTGGTGTAGAATTTGAGCATACTTTCGCCATTTGTGATTTTGCAAAAAATCATGCTTATGAGATGATATTGGGACGACCATTCATGCGTCAGTTGCAAATTGTACAAGATTGGGGAACTAATTCTTTGTACTTGCAACATTTAGGAGTGACTACTAAAGTCAATCTTAAAGACTATTCACATCGAGATGTACCCCCAATACAATGGAATACCATCCATAAGACACAGGTAGAGACAAAATCCGTGCACTCAGTAGAATCAGATCCTTCTTGGTTGCATGAGGATACTCATTTATGGATGTGTAAAGTTGCAACACAAGAGGAAGAAAGGCTAGAAGCAAGGACCTTAGGTGCAGAACAACATCCACGAACCCTTCAAGATCCAGCTTACGCACCTGTAGTATTCCCAGACGAAGAGTTTGAACCCCATGGTTGGGCAGAAATCCTAGCAACCATGGACGTAGCCATCAATGAAGAACAATGGACACCCCACTGTGACGAGGATGGCTATGACATTTCAGTTTTCACGATAGAGCCAATCATGTGCGATGCAATTTTAGAAGAGTGTGAACCTAACACTGATGCATTTGAAGATGCGAGTGATTTTGATTTAGAATCAATTATCATGGACCCACCCTTTGCATCAGAGGAAGAATATTTTTTCGAAGTAGAGACTCACACTCAGAGACCCGAGGAAATTACGAATGAGGTGAGGTTAGCCACAGAAGTGACTAACAAGAGTGAAGGCAAGAAAAGAAAGAAGAAAGCAACCATGTCAGAAAAAGAAGAATCTTTATTTGAAGTACCCGAGAATTTCAAGAAATATGAAATTGAAGATAGAAGAATCATGGCACGAATGCCTAATAGAAAGGCGAATGACGGACAAGTATATGATAACCGAGAGAAAACCAAGAAAATAATAGTAGCCATAGAAGGAGAAGAAGAAAAATGTACATACATAGGGCATGATTTGATAGCTGAAGAAGAAGAAGAGCTAGTTGCCCTATTGCGCGAATATAGAGATGTGTTCGCATGGAGTTACAGAGATTTGAAAGGTGTAGATCCAGATATATGTTCTCATAGAATCCCTATGACTCCAGATGCAAAACCGACGAAACAAAAACCATACACGTACAATGATAATTACGCTGCGAAGATTAAAGAGGAGATAGATCGGCTGATAGAAGCAGGATTCATCTATGAAATTGAGCATACCGAATGGGTATCCCCCATTGTGTTAGTGCCCAAGAAGAATGGAAAATTGCGTGTGTGTATTAACCTTAAAAAAGTTAATGCCGCCACGATTAGAGACAGTTATCCTCTTCCTATCACGGAACACTTATTGGAAAGAGTTGCGGGCAAGGAAGTTTACAGCTTCCTTGACGGTTTTTCAGGCTATAATCAAGTAGCCATTGCTCCAGAGGACCAACACAAGACGGCTTTTGCCACTGAATGGGGCATATTTGCATTTCGTGTGATGCCATTTGGCTTAACAAATGCACCCGCCACTTTCCAGCAACTCATGTGTCATGTTTTTAAGGAATTCTTATGCAAGAGTTTGGAAGTATATGTCGATGACATATGTGCTCATTCTAATATCAGGCAGACGCATATCCCAGAGTTAAGGCAAATATTTGACATATGTCGAGAATATCAGGTTTGTTTGAACCCAGAAAAGTGCGTTTTCATGGTCAGACAAGGCAAAATTCTAGGACACATTGTGTCAAAAAATGGAATCTCTACGGATGAAGAAAAGGTGAAAGTAATTGCAGAATTACCTAGGCCGACGAACATCAAAGAGGTACAAGCATTTATGGGCCATTGTGGTTATTATAGGAGATTCATACACATGTATGCAATCATAGCCAAGCCTTTGTACTCTCTTTTAACCAATTTCGAATGGACAGATGAATGGGAGAATTCATTCAATGAACTTAAACGACGCTTGTGCTCAGCACCTATTTTGACAACCCCAGATTGGAGTAAGCCATTCCATGTAAATGTGGATGCATCCAACTACGCAATAGGATGTGTGTTAGCACAACCCACGAGTGAAGGAAATATAGATCTCCCCATAGCTTACGCGAGCAGACAATTGAACGCAGCAGAGAGAAATTACACCACCACGGAACGAGAAGGACTAGGGATGATCTACGTAGTAAAGAAGTTTAGACACTATTTGTTGGCAAACAAGTTCAAGTTCTTTACAGATCATCAAGCCCTATTGTACCTAGTCAACAAACCATATAACACAGGACGACTAATACGTTGGTTTCTATTACTCATGGAGTATGATTTTGAAGTAGTAGTCAGGAAAGGAAAAACACATCTTAGAGCTGACCACCTTTCGAGATTAACCTCAGGAGAAGCTCCTCAAGGAGTAGCGGATGATCTACCAGATTCATACTTGTTTAATCTTGAGATAGCACCAGAATGGGCTAAGCCTATAGTCCCTATTCTGACATACGGACCCAAGAATCCTAGGATAAAGATCGAAGAAGGAGAGATTACCAAGTCTCAGAGATATCAAATCATAGCATGAAGCATATATAAACAAGATAATCAAAAGATTCTTGCTTGTTGTGTAGATGAATCAGAACATGCGAATTGGTTGCAATTAGCACATGTAGGTGCACTAAAGCAACATCATTCAAAACATCGAACATTACAGACTCTGCATAGACTAGGAGTATATTGGCCTTCGATGGAAGCAGATGTCTACAAATTGTGTAAAGAATGTCATGTTTGTTGTGAAAGACCACCAGTAGAACATGCTACATTATATCACGTGTCTCTCACACCAGACTGGAGTGAACCTTTAGTGACTTACTTGAGGACGAAGACATTCCTTCAAGGAATGACCTTAGCTCGACAACGAAGTCTAGAGCAGGAAGCTCAAGACTATTCACTTATTGGCGATAATCTATACAAAAGAGGACGAGATGGATATCTAAGACAATGTGTTCATGAAAGCGATTATCTGAGCATACTAGAGACTGCACACCAAGGTGTTGCAGGAGGTCATTTTGGACCTGAAAGGATAATCAAAGCCATCCTCTTTGCAGGATTATGGTGGCCCACTCTTCACATGGATGCTCATACCTATGTTAAGAGATGTGATGTGTGCCAAAGAACTCAATTTCCTACTCGCAGAGATGAAATGCCATTGAAACCCATGATGGGCGGACGTGCATTTTCAAAGTGGGGTATAGACTTTGTAGGACCCATTAACCCCCCTGCAAAAGGTACGCATGCAGAATACATTATTGTTGCCACAGATTATCTCACCAAATGGGTAGAGGCAAAAGCCACAAAAAATAATGATGCGCATACAACTGCAAAATTCTTATTTGAAAATGTCTTTACAAGATATGGATTGCCTATAGAGTTAGTGAGCGATCGAGGCACTCACTTTCTAAACCAAGTCATTGAATATTTGTTACAGGATTTTATGGTGATTCACAAGAAATCCGCACCATATCATCCTCAGGCCAATGGTCAGGCTGAAAGCACTAACAAGATACTTTGTAACGTACTGACGAAACTCGTGAACAACAAACGTTCAGATTGGGACAAACAGTTACACCACGCTGTTTGGGCATATCGAGTGGCCTACAAGACCGTACTCAATGCAACTCCCTTTCAGATGGTTTTTGGTCAGAATGCTGTGCTTCCTTTGGACTTCTTGATACCGACCCTTAAGGTTGCACAAGAACATCAGTGGACCGGCCATGAATTATCAGCTAGAATAATGGACTTGGAACGATTAGGTGAAACCAGGCTAAAGGCGGCAGCAGGAATATATGCAGCGAAAAAGCGACAGAAAGCATATTTTGATGCACATGTGAAAGATAAAGGCCTAAAAGAAGGAGATTTAGTTCTAGTATATACGCTAAAGCAACACACACGTAAGTTAGAAAAGCGAGGTTATGGACCTATGATCATTAACAGATTCTCGACAAGTGGAGCAATACAACTAGCCACCTTAGAAGGAGACATAATGCCTAATTATATTAGTGGCTGTAGAGTCAAGTTATATCAGGAACCTCTTACTGAGGATATGCTTAGACAACTCACGTTGGCAAAGAAGCGTAAGGAGGAAGAAAATAGAATACGAGCGGAAGCTCAGGCAGAAGCAATAGAACGCATTAAGCGCATGAAGCTAAGAAGACAAGGACTAGGGAGAGAACAGTATAACCATCTGGAAACAACACCCAGATATCCCATGGCCATGTGTCAAGTAAAGTCAACCACTCATCCTAGCATAGTGGACAGGAGACCATTCATTACAGTCAGGCTAGAGCACGGCAACTCTTGCCAAGAGCTCACGGCTTTAATTGATTCAGGTGCTGCGACTAGTGCGATTAGATGGTCCCACTATAAGGATTCAAGAGCAGAAATGCGGCCAATTGAGGCATACCTCATAGGGCTAGGAGGCATGGAAACCCCTTGCATGGGTGAGGTGGACCTTCCTATCCTCATTAAGGATGTGACCATGACAGCGAAGCTACTAGTGTGCCATGATGACAACCTGATAGAACCCCTAATCCTTGGCCAAGATTGGCTATACGATCACTCAGTGGACCTAAATCTTAGACAAGACTCATTACTGATGGAGAATGTTAATCTCCAAAAGAACAACTTACTCTTGTGATTAGAGCACCTCTATACCAAGAGTAAGTCAAACACTTCACTAATTTAGAGGATCAATTGCTAACTTATCAGAAATTAACAAATCTGTGAAGAAGATGACACACAGAAAAGTCTGCTGCATTGTTCATTCACATTGACCTATCAAATCTGTAAAGTTCTTGATGAAACTTTGTACGAATCATCTCCTAGAGATTGCGCAACTATTCCAAGTTGAATTACTCCAAAAGATTAAGTATAACTTGAGAAATTGATTTCACAAGTTACCTATGTCAGAAACTGTTACTCAGAACAGTCGACTTTACACCTGTAACTTTTAAGACTTGGTTCTCCTTGAATAGAACCCGTTTTACAAAATGCTTCTAGACATAAGTAGCTTATCTTCCAACTTAAAGATTAAGCCCTCACTCATGCAAAACTTTAAACTGTGCTGGGAGAAATGACCAAAACATTGACTTCGAAATATGCGCCTGTTTTAGGAACCTGTGAATACACTTCACATATGAATGTTCCTTCACTTAATTCACTCAGCCTGATTACAATTGGAAGCTAAAACTTTGCACAGAGGTCAAGCAACTCTCAACTTAGACTTGTACAAAAGCATTCCACAATTGATCTACTGTAGAAGGAAAACACGCAGAAACATCGGGCGCAAAATTTTTCATTTACTCAGAGAAAAATACAACTGAGTGATGAGAGCTAACACACATTCACTTTCCTCTATCTTATGACTTCTATCTCCCTCATTCTTGACTTCTAACTAATGTCACATAAGCTCTCATACATGTCCCGACTTTTCTCAAGGTATTTATAGATAATTTGTACATAATTCTTACTGAACAAAAGATCTAAGTCATCTATGACTATGCTAATGTACATATGTGTACACTTCTCTTGTCCTCTGATTGTAATCTTCTTCCACACTTTAGAAATTGATTCTTCCTTCATCATTTGATCTTCCAAGCCTTCAATTGGTGATTGGTATGCACCAACAGCTCCCCCTCAATCATCAATTGAGGTTTTCTCTGTCTTCTTTATACTTGCCATGTCTTTGAACCTTTGTAACTTAGGTCCATCCAAACTCTTTGTCATCATATCTGCCACCTGTTCTTTTGTTGGAGTGTACATCACTTCAATCTCTTTATCAAGTACCTTTTCCCTCAAGAAATGATACTGAATCTCTATATGCTTAGTCCTGGCATGGAAAACAGGGTTAGCTACCAAATACAAAGAACTCATATTGTCTCCAAAAATTATTGGAGTACTATGATCAAACTCAAAACTTTTCATCAATGTCTTCAACCATATGACTTCTTTTGCAGCTTCTACCATTCCCTTATACTCAGCTTCTGTGGATGATAAAGCAACTGTATGTTGCTTCTTTGAACACCAAGACACTAACTTGTCTCCAACATAACATAGATATCCATGAGTAGACCTTCTATCATCTGAGTCACCTGCCCAATCTGCATCACTAAACACTTTGATTCTTGTGTCAGAAGTGAAACCATAATACAAACCTTCACTTAGGGTTCCCTTGATATATCTGAGTACCCTTTGGGCTGCAATCCAATGAGTCTTCTTTGGACAATGCATGAATTGTGACAACACACCTACTGCATATGATAGATCTGGCCTTGTCAAGGTAGCATAGATTAGACTACCTACCAACCTCTGATATTTCTTCATGTCATTGAACTCTTCACCTCCATACCTGCTTAATTTATGATTTACCTCCAATGGTGTAGTTGAGGTCCTGCAATCTTCCATGTTAAACTTGGCTAGAAGATTCTTCAAGTATCTCTCTTGTGAAACATATACTCCATGTTGAGTATACACAATCTGCATTCCTAGAAAATAAGATAAGTTTCCCAAATCACTTATCTTAAACTCCTTCTCTATTTGCTTCTTGAGTTCATTGATTCCTTGAGCATCTGTTCCTGTAACAATAATATCATCAACATAAATGCACATGTAAATATATCCATTTTCACTTGCCTTCATTAGCAAGCTACTATCTGCCTTTGATGCTTGAAACCCACATTCATTCAAGAACTTGACCAATCTGTAATTCCAAGCTCTTGGGGCTTGCTTCAACCCATATAAAGCTCTCTTGAGCTTACACACATAATCTGATCCAATTGATTCCATAAAGCCTTCTGGTTGCTCCATATATACTTCATCTGCAATGTAACCATTAAGAAATGCATTCTTCACATCCAATTGTGATAATTTCCATCCCTTGCAAGTAGCAATAGCAATCAATGTCCTAATTGTAGACATCTTAGCAACAGGACTAAAGGTTTCATCATAATCTATCCCATAAGTTTGGGCATAACCTTTAACCACAAGTCTAGCCTTATATCTAGACACCTTACCATCTGCAAACCTCTTTGTTTTATATACCCACTTGCATCCAATGACTTTCTGATTCTTTGGTCTTGGTACTAATTCCCAAGTTTCATTTTCAAGTAGAGCATCATACTCTTCTTGCATTGCCTTCTCCCAATTCTGTTTACCTTTGGCTTCTTCATAAGTAATTGGATCTTCTTCTGTTTTCACAATGTAGGCATAATCTTTTGTTGTTAGGAAAGATGTATCATAGCTATACCTTATAGGTTCTTTCCTTTCTCTTGTAGATCTCCTGATTTCTGCACTTCTTGAAGTTTCAGCCTCATTTGATTCTGGATCAAATCTTGGCCCTTCGTCTACATGATCCTGCACTCTACATCTAGAGTCAACTTCATCAACAATTTCTTCACAAACTTTTACCTTTGCCTTTCCTTTCCTTTGAATTACTTCAACATTTGTATACTCATTTGGTGATCCTGTATACCACATGTTTTGCTCATCAAATGTCACATCTTTAGTAACAAGAAATTGCTTTGTGGATGGACTCCACAACCTGTAACCCATTTGTCTATCATCATATCCAATAAACACATACTTCTCTGCTTTTGGTTCTAGCTTATGTCTTAATTGTGAAGGAACATAAGCATATGCAATACATCCAAATACTTTACAATGATCAAGACTAGGCTTCTTACCCCACCATGCTTCATAAGGGGTTCCTCCATCCAAAGCTTTGCAAGGCAACCTATTCACAAGGTATGTTGCAGTGTTAATGGCCTCTGCCCATAAGTAATTTGGACAATTCTTTTCCTTCATCATGGCTCTTGCAAACTCTACAAGAGTCCTATTCCTCCTTTCTGCTACTCCATTCTGTTGAGGGGAGTACCTGCAAGTTACTTCTCTTTTGATACCTGCATTCCACAAATAATCATCAAACTCTTTTGAGAAATACTCTCCCCCTCCATCTGATCTTAACCTCTTTAGCTTTTGTCCTGTGATCCTTTCTGCATAAGCATGAAAGTGTTTGAATGTCTTGAAGACTTCTGATTTGTCCTTGATTACATACAAAGTAATCCACCTGGTTGCATCATCAACAAACAACACATAATATCTGGATCCATTTATGCTATAGTCCCTTGAGGGACCCCATACATCTGTATGAACCAATTCAAGCATGTTTGAATACTTGTACCCTGATTTGTTATAAGAACTTTTATGTGCTTTACCTAATTGACAAGCTTCACACTTGTACACCATATGTTGCCCTTCAATGTTTGGCAATCCAAGCACCACCTGATTCTTTGACATCTCCTTTATAGCTCTCTCATTGAAATGACCTAGCCTTTTATGCCATAGGTCTAATTCAGATACCTTTTGACCTCCATAGGTAAACAATGCATGTCCCACATTACCTTGGACTTTGAGAGTGAACAATCTTCCTTCCTTTTTACCTGCAATTATGGTTCTATATCCCTGATTTGGATCTTGTACATAGACACCATCATTTGTAAATCTTACCTCATATCCTTTCTCCACAATTTGCCCTACACTTATCAAATTTTTAGGAATAGTAGGGACATAAAGTACCTTGCTCAGAAGTGTACTTCCACTCTTTGTCTTCACTGATCCAATGCTCTCCACTTTATGTTTGGTATTGTCACCTGTTTGAACTGTATGTCCATTCATCCTTGCTTCCATATCAGTCATCAAGGATAGATTCCCACTCAGATGATTGCTGCACCCTGAGTCAATATAAAACACTCTTTGATCTTCTCCCATTGATTCATGAGTTGCATTCAGGATAAGAGTCATGTCATCCTTCTGATCTGATGCATAATTATAATAATTATTGTTGTAGGACTGAGATTGGAAGTTTCTTCCACCTCCTCTACCATATGATGTCCTACCACCTCTTCCTCTGAAATTGCCTCTTTGGTTTCTGCCTCCTCTACCTCTTTGACTATAACTCTGATTGTTGTATCCTCCACTTTGATTATTATACCAACAATCATTTGCCAAATGATTTGTTCTGCCACAAATCCAACAAGCTTTAGCATTATCTTTGTTCTTACCTCCTCTTCCTTTACCTCTGAAATTTGTCTTCCCTTTTGTGAAATTGGCTTGATTTGAATTCCCTTCATCATCATTTGATTGCTTTCCCTTGCCATTCTTTTTCTTGTCTTTGGAGTACATAGCTTGACTTGTACTTCTATCATTGTCTCCTTTAAGATCCTGCTCAAAGGTTAGCATGTGTCCTAGCAATTGATTAAGGTCAGGAGTAAAGTGATCAAGTGACAACTCTATGGACAAGATAAAAGGCTTCCACTTCTCATCACCTCTTAGACCTGTAAGTATTTGTCTTACCAACTTTTCCTCTTCAATGTCTTCATCCACTGCTCCCAAGCTATCTGCAATATCTTTCATTCTTGCCACATAATCTGAAATTGATTGTGAGCTCTTCTTCTTGAAAGTTGTAAACGCAGCCCATAGTGAGGACTTCCTTGACTTAGTTGTATTTTGGAAATGCTCTTCCAAGGCATTCCAAACATCTGTAGCACTTTCTAAACCTCTGATGTGAGGTAGAAGGTAATCATTTACAGCCATGTAGATGATACTCCTTGCTTGAGCATCCTTTCTCATCCAAGTCTTCAAGATTGCAAGTTCTTCCCTAGTAGGAATACTTGGATCTGCAAATTCTGGTTTTTCTTCATCTCCTGTAATAAATGATATAAGATCTTTGCTCATGAGGTGTGCTTCCATCCTCATGGACCATGCTGGATAGTTCTCCCTATCTAGCTTATCAATCTGCAAGCTTTCTCCCATCTTGTATCCACCTGTGTATTGAAACTTCAAGCTTTACAAACAATGTATATACCTTTACTTCGAATTGAACTCCTTTTGCCTTTCTTGATGTCAATTTGTCTTCTCCCCAAGCTTTGACTCCAAGCTTTCACTTCTTGATCCTTCAAGTGTTGAATTTCTTGAATCTGCAGCAGTCGAAATCCTCCTTTTCTTCAAAATTGATGTCTCCTACTCTGATACCACTGATGGAGAATGTTAATCTCCAAAAGAACAACTTACTCTTGTGATTAGAGCACCTCTATACCAAGAGTAAGTCAAACACTTCACTAATTTAGAGGATCAATTGCTAACTTATCAGAAATTAACAAATCTGTGAAGAAGATGACACACAGAAAAGTCTGCTGCATTGTTCATTCACATTGACCTATCAAATCTGTAAAGTTCTTGATGAAACTTTGTACGAATCATCTCCTAGAGATTGCGCAACTATTCCAAGTTGAATTACTCCAAAAGATTAAGTATAACTTGAGAAATTGATTTCACAAGTTACCTATGTCAGAAACTGTTACTCAGAACAGTCGACTTTACACCTGTAACTTTTAAGACTTGGTTCTCCTTGAATAGAACCCGTTTTACAAAATGCTTCTAGACATAAGTAGCTTATCTTCCAACTTAAAGATTAAGCCCTCACTCATGCAAAACTTTAAACTGTGCTGGGAGAAATGACCAAAACATTGACTTCGAAATATGCGCCTGTTTTAGGAACCTGTGAATACACTTCACATATGAATGTTCCTTCACTTAATTCACTCAGCCTGATTACAATTGGAAGCTAAAACTTTGCACAGAGGTCAAGCAACTCTCAACTTAGACTTGTACAAAAGCATTCCACAATTGATCTACTGTAGAAGGAAAACACGCAGAAACATCGGGCGCAAAATTTTTCATTTACTCAGAGAAAAATACAACTGAGTGATGAGAGCTAACACACATTCACTTTCCTCTATCTTATGACTTCTATCTCCCTCATTCTTGACTTCTAACTAATGTCACATAAGCTCTCATACATGTCCCGACTTTTCTCAAGGTATTTATAGATAATTTGTACATAATTCTTACTGAACAAAAGATCTAAGTCATCTATGACTATGCTAATGTACATATGTGTACACTTCTCTTGTCCTCTGATTGTAATCTTCTTCCACACTTTAGAAATTGATTCTTCCTTCATCATTTGATCTTCCAAGCCTTCAATTGGTGATTGGTATGCACCAACAATTACAGATTGTAACCTTAGAACAGAAGCGAGTGATACCGCTTGACTTCCCTAACGGCATTCCGACTGAGGTTTGTAACCCTAGACCCTATGAAATACATGCGACGGAAGACCGGAAGATCTTTGGTCAGATCAGTCACGTTACGTCTACACCAACCCACTCGGGCTTGGCTATAGACAGTTGTCAATCAGAAGGACGACAGGAAATCTTCCCTGGGGCTTCCTGCAAACTAGAAGGGGCAGCAACCCAACCGCTAGGGCAGATGGACACAATCAGCGGTCAGGTGGGTTGCATCAGCGGCCAAATGAGCACAATACCCTGCGATGCTCATCCTTCCAAACTTGCTGCGGACTGGCCTAGATTAAAGATAAATAACGAATCACTTCCTAATGGGCAGGTCACGCAAGTGTTGGATCTCCCTTCTTTTCCAAAGCAGAGCATCCACTGGACCTCTCAAACCCAACCACGAAGGAGTCAACCACAACAGAGGAACCCAGACCGACGACACCACCAGACAAGGCAAAGAAAGCAGCAGTATCAGCATCATAGAACAAGTGGCACGAGACAAATATGGGTGCCAAAAGGACAGCAACCACAGGCTATTGGCAACACTGCAGACAAGAACAGGACAAAGTTTCAACAAAAGCAGAGTCAGCATCCAAAGTCCCCTCGATCTTCTTCTACAAGTACAAATACTCGACAGATTTGGATCGCCAAGAAATACCTTATCCATAGATCCACACCCACGCAAATTTGGGTACCCAAACCATGTATCATAGCTCAACCCTCAAGCCATGTAATATATACCCCTCAGAAATCTTTCCATCCCTCAATACCACCAAACCCGATACTACTTTTTGTCCCTCAGCAGAAACTCACCACCCACTCCAAGACTCTTAGGAAATGGATACCGAAACGTATCCAGACGTCTTCTTGTATCCCCTTATCTAAAAACTCTCCCACCCCGCTTAAACACCACCCTTGTAATAATTCACCCTCAACTAAACCTTGTATGAATTCACACACCATAACCCCACGTTCCGCATAATAAAAGCTCATCAAGAAATGTATGCATAATCTGACCATGTAGGCGTCTAGAGACCTGCATTAGTTTTGCAAAAAACTCATAGCATCAATCACTTCACAACACCTGGCTACACGGGTTACACATCGGTTATGGAAAGGGATTGCGGTCTCACCTTAATGGGATCATAATTAATTTCCATACTAATGTGCTAATCTTTTGTAGCAGATCTTTTCCATTTGCTCGTCAGTCATCATGCAAACCGAAGCAGGACCATCAGAAGCTGGCCCAAGCGCACCAATGGCCAATATTGGAGAATTACTAGTGGAATCTTATCTGACGATGCAACCTCCAGAGTTTCAAGGTTTTCCAGGACCCATGCCAATAGACGATCCTCCTAGAGGATATACTGAGAAGATTCATCGTAACTCTCACTGGTTTCAAGGCCTAGCAGGACCCTTAGCAGACGCTGATTTCATATTTGAGGCCAATTTGGCATTTGATCTTCGCACATGGGCCAAGTACCAGTTCTTTTCAAGAGAATTTGAAGGACTACAGAATACCCAAGATTTAACGCACGTTTGGGCACGAGCGGGATTTACCGAATATTTTAGTGACCCTCTGCCTAAGCCCGATTTTTACAGATGTTTTTACCTAGTAACCACCCTGACAGCTTCAGAGAACAAGGATCTACCCGGCACATTCATGTTACCATCCTTGGTAAATGATCCTCCATTTAGAAGGTTTTATTTGTCTAAAGATTTAATTCGCGCAACTCTGAAAATACATGGAACGCACACTCCGACGGAGCGAGAACGACTAGTCCCAAAGCAGATGAAACGTGGTGACGCAACTAAGTGGGAGGATATTTCAGCTATAACCCCTGAGCTCTCCAAGCCATTACGGATATGCATGCAGCATTTTGCTTTCCCTGCTCAGGATCGTTTTACCATGCCCCACAAAAGAATCTGGTTTGGATTATACTTAGCATGTACTGGACCTCAAACGGTTGATCTAGCTAGCTGGATAATTGACCAGCTCTATTTGGCACAACATAGATGGGAACGAAAGAAGGTCATCAATGGATGTTGTGCACTTACAAGGATTATATATATGTGTTTGGCATATGATTTACCCATAGAGCGTGCCATGACGTGTGAGGAATTGAAAGCATTCAAAGGGACCACTAAGAAGGCTAGAAAGTCTAGCAAAGGCAGAGCCGGAAAATGCATGAGAGGAACCATACCCTGCCTTCAGGTGCCAAAATCACCCTCACCACAACCATCTCCAGAGCAGTCACCGACCGCAGCCACTCCCACGGTACCACCAATTCGTATCCGGTTATCAAGACCAGTTACGCCGGAGGGCACCACCAGTACTGTTGCACCCCAAGCAGCCACAACCACAGAACCTATCACCACGGCAGCCGAAATTCCCACCACTATTGGTGCGGAAGCGTTCTCTTTTCCAATACCCCATTTAGAAGCAGAACCAGCAGAGCCACTGAACACAACGTTTGATTTTGAGATGCCCGATGCATTCTCCAATGAGTTCCAGTTTTCAGAAGGACAATTGTTTTCTCAAGAATTTGAAAGGCCTAGCTACCCTACCACACCCAGGGATCAGCCACAAGGACATATTGTATCTAGCTCTGATGACGAAAGAACAGCAACCGATGACGACGAAGGCGATGACGAAGCCAGCCAGGGAACTCAGGAATCCCAAGAGCATGAACAGACAGATGGCCAAGGACAACAAACAGACACACATGGTGATACAAGTACCCATGAAGATGAAACTTGTGAAGCAGCAGCTTACACACTGGCTATTAAGAAGCTGTATAGAACTATGGAAAAAGTTTGGGCACGCAAAAAGCTGACCGAGGAAGAGAGTCAAGCCATAATAGAACAGGAACTTGTCACAGGTGGATTCGAAGACGCATACATCAAAGGATTCAGAGAGTTAGTCAAATCAGTAGGCTCCAACGAAGCACTCAGGTACTTGCAAAGAAATCACTACCACAGTTTGACCCCCGCAGAGTACGACTACTTTCAAAGCCCGACGAATACATTCATGTACCAACAAGAGCACAATCTTCAGAACAAGCCAGGGAGGCACGCCTCGTCCCCGAAAGTTCGTTGGCAGCAGAAACCATCCTTATAGATTCCCCACCCCGTGCTACAATTGTACATACCTCAGTAGTCACTGAAGTATCGACCACCCCAACCGCTCCTCCATCTCCGCCCGTCCATCCAGCCTCCCCTACTCACCCTCCTTCCCCCAGACCAACATCTTCATTCGCCGGTGGCGTAGCAGAAATCGTCTTTACGACCACTCACTCCACAATTCTTGCACCCATTAGCCCTAGTCTACCCCCTCCCACACCCACCTTTCTATCCAACCCATTCCTCCATCCATCTTTTCCATCTTTCCCCACAACTCCAAGACCCCTTTTTCCATTCCCACCGCCATTAACCTTCTCCCCCGTCTCACCTCCTCGACCCACTATAACCCCTCTTTCCCCTTTCCACCCAGCTGCACCAGCCTGCCCCCCTGTAGATTACTCCTCAACCTTTGTAAATCCCGTATTTACACCAGCACAAGCACCCACAGTCACACGCATATTCACGGTCACCGCACTGGACACGTCCAATGACATGGACATCTCACCACCCACGGCGCCATCACTCACTTCACTCACGCCACAAACATTTCTAGGCACATCACAATTTTCAACAATCACTACAGCATCCACCTTCCCACCCCCATTCCCCGTTCCCTTTGCATCTACACCCACTGCATCTTCATTTAGCACCCCGTTAATACTATCACCCACTGTAGATAATGCATTTCGACAGATGTTCATGTGTATGACGCAAGTAAGAGATGAGTTCACATCTCTTGGCGATAATTACCAGCAGCTACAGAGGACAACTACTGACTTACATTCGCAGCTTAATTTATTGTCTATTGAGAATGCCTCACTGAACAGCCGATACCAAGACTTACGAGAGGCCTATCATAAATTAGAACTAGAAAATGAAGAAAAGACCAAGGAAGCCACTGTTGACCTGGATAACTTATTAAGAGCCCAGACAGTTCGCAATGCAACGCTGACACGAAACATGGGCTTACTAAGAAGACATTTGGCAGCAACAAAGGAGGAAAACCGGCGCTTACAGGACCAGAATCGAGAAAACATAGAAGCGGCCCTAGACCATCCAGACCAACCACTCAGTCCTAGTCGGTTTAAAGCCATTCCCTCAGACTCGATGAGGATGCTGCTAGAAGATCATGTAAGGCTGCTAGATGAATACGACCGCATGAACGAGGAGTTACAGAAACTCAAAGAAGATCATAAATTACTCCAGTTACGAGCACCGGCACATCAAGACATACCGACACCTGTGGACCCCTCTCCTGACATCTTAGAGGAACTCAACGCATTACGGGCCCAGGTATCAAATCTTGAAGCAAGGATTGCAGTATATGAAGCACCACCAAGGCCGGATTCCCCACCTGAGCTACCAGCTGAGGAAGAAACTGTCACCATCCCGATGGAGGAAACGTTTGAAGAGGCGTATGAGCCACAACCCATCCCAGGCGGACGCGTCACGGCCGAAGGCCAGATGACTTACGAACTCCCGACCCCCGCGTGGATGAAGACTATTGAGGAACTTGGAACAACGCACTCAGCTAGAGTAGAGGCACAATTACATGCCATGGCGATGATAGAAGAAAGAATTTTACAGTCTCCATTCTTTGCTCATTTGGCCCCGCGACGATACATATCTGGGCATGAGCTACAGTATAAACCGTATTTTATGTTAATGGCCGAATACCAGTTAGCCATTGAGAAAGAGACAGGTAAGAAACCATCGCATGCAACTCAATTCGAGGAGGACGATCTACCACTCGATGCGCAGCAAGGAGAGATCTATCAACCAGAGTGGCGAAAATATTTACTACAGAAGTATCCAGAAATGATGAGTACATGGGTGAAGGCACCGTTGCATTTAAAGTACAACCCATGTTGGGGACCAGTACCACGACGCCGCTCCTGGACAGCCTTCGCTATTGAGGTACAAAACAATAAACAGTGCCAGGACTGGTTGAATTACCCCTATTTTAAGCCACCCATTGAGTTACCAACTGTAGGCTATATGATGGCTACAATTCGCCACTAGCTCCCTAGACTAAAGCATATGGACGATATAGCGGCGCATATGACTGTCAAAATCTTTGACATGATGCAAATGATCTTTAAAGTCTTCCGACGCGTCAAGGCACCTCATGTAAACACCTCGGGCTTCGAGCATGGCAACTTCGATCTGGTATATGATATGAGTACAACGCCATCGCTACAGGTGTGTTATGCATGGCATTGCAGAATAAAGTATCTACCGGCATGTTACAAGCAGACGTTCGAAGAGATGTTCACAACCGGCTTCTGGGAATACCATTCATAGGTATTCATAAGCAGGCCTACACATTTATTACACTTATTTGCCTGTGAACGAATGGTCTATTCCACACACTATCAGCTCCCGCCACCGGAAGAACCGCAACCAATAGACTGGGAGAAACTCGAGGCAGATCTGGCCCGAGGCATTCGTATCTCCGAGCACACCCTCGCTCAAGAACTCCTACAGAACTATATCCGGCACACCTCACAACAAGGTTCTGTCAGGGACAACAGAAGCGAGAGGGAGAGGGGTGTTGGAAGCAGCCAGAGGCATAGAAGACGCGGAAGCATGTAACGACGGAGCAGGGAGCCAGTCGAATCTTTTTTCAAAGAATTATGTTTTCAAATACTTTCCAAAAACCTCCAACAGTGACTTTTATCACTATTGTGACATCTGTAACATAGAAAACCCCATTTTGTAATCCATAGCTCCATTTTGTGCAAGCCGAGGAGTCCTCAAGCTTGAGGAGCTTAGGTAGAACAAGTGTATCAATTTTCGTCATTTTTAGACACCGTTTACCCTTCCAAATAGCATCTAGGACCTAATTTTTAACTATGCCGGTCACTAGATGTGAAACCGGTCAAAACTAGTCTAGAAACTATAAAAAGAGCTAGAGAGCTCATTTTTGAGGTTGGTTAGTGTGAGCTTAGAGCCATTTTGAGCTTGTAATAGTGTTCTTGAGCAATAGAGTGAATCCCTCACCTTCCATTGTGTCTTGCTTGTCTCTTCGTAGTGTGTGTGTATGTGTGTGTGCATCTCTATGCTTCTCACCTTCACTCTCACTTCATCTCACATTCACGATCTTCATATCACTCCTATCTCTTCCGCGGATTGACATTAAGGAGGTGGAGCTTCTTAACGTGGTTCTCACCATTGTATTGGAGCAACATGGAACTACTGGTGTCCCCTGCTTTGCTTTTTGCTCTAACTGCTCCTGAAGCTGTTTAATTATTTCATCTTTTTGCTTAATTTCTTCCTCAGCTTTTGCAATGGTGTCCTGGTGTTTGATCAATTCTTGGGCCACGATATTCATCTGATCTGTGTCTTCCTTACATTGCCGTAGATAACTATTCTCTGCTTTTTTCCATTTGGCTCTCCATGCAGCCGTATCGTCCATGTATTTCTTTTCCCATTCGGCAATTGTGGCTTGCTCCTTTGTGAGCTGATCTTCATACTTAGCTACCTTGTCCTCCAATTCTTGTATATTCTTTTCTGGCTTGGCTTGCACTTCGACTGGCTGATCACTCAGAAGAGCTGTCATGAGTTTTTTATTTCATTGTCGTAGATTCTCTGCTTCCTTCATGTATACTTTGAGCTGAGACTCCAAGATTTTACTTCGGGCATTGATTCGTGTCTTCTCAGTCTCATTCACTTCTAACTTCTTTGTGAGTTCCTGAACCTGTTCTTTCAGTTGTGTATTCGCCGTCTCTAGTATGCTGTATTGTGTTTTGACTTCTTGAAGTTCATTTTCTTTCTTCAAAACTCGTTCTTTTACTGTTGATAACTCGGTGGAAAGATTCTTACCCAATTTTTTAAGCTCCTTCTTATCTCGCATGGCCTGCTCGTAATCTTCATCAATGTCAAGCATTAATTGTTGTGTGTCCAGTGCGGTTCTAATCATATCTTGCACCACAGGCTTTAGTTGAGCGATATCCACATTCAGCCATGTCTTGGGTATATCTGGGGTTTCTCCTGTTTGTACATCTTTCCCTTGTTCGACATGGATAGTTGCGTTGTGTGGTTGTCTAACTTGTATCTATACTCTGGGTTCTTTGTCGTCTTTATCCACTTCATTAGTTTTGGTGGCACTCCCTTGAAATGTGAGATCCATGGGGGAGGGTTCTACCACAACCCTGATTGGTGTGAAGGGTTCTTCATTTTCCATATTCTCATCCTGAGGCTCCATTTTTGATATCGTTATGGATTTGTTACGAGGTGATGTGGCCTCCTTGATTTGAATGGTGGTGGCATCATTCAGTTTCATAGTATGCAGACCTTCCATTTCTGCTTCCTTGCTTCTGGTACTTTGACAACCTTTGTTGTGTGATCCTCCTGCTTGAGGTCTTTTTGTTCTTCGTTATAGTCCACGTCATTTAATTCCTCCCATTGTCCGTCATCTTTTGATTCACTTTGAATATCAATATCCAATAACGAAGTATTTGGCTCTTCTTGGCCCTCCGATAAAGAACTAGAGTTATCCAACCCTATTTCCCGATACCTATGGACTTTGGTGAGTTTGCTTTTTGTTTCCATTGCTTGTTTTGACTGGTGATAGTGATGACCTTGTACCGGTAAATTGATTTGCCCTTCTGTATATTGATGGGTTTCTTCCAGGGCTTTAGTCAAGTCTTCTTCTGTGATTTGTTTCTGTCCTTCAATAGTTGTTTTGGGAAGCACATGAATTCTCTTTGTCATTGGTGCTTCTTCTTCAGCTTGCTTGGCTTCTCGTAGTCTTTTTGTGCCTCTCATTTTGGGTTGAGAGCTAGTTTCCACCACTTCTACCATCTTACTTCCTTTTTTCTTTTTAGGGACTGTAGCGACTTTGACGTACTGCACAAGAGCACTTGAAGACGGCATTTCTTGCAAGTGTTCTCTCATGCCCAAAGCATGGTAGATCAAAATTGTCAAGGCCACACTGCCATTGAGAAACTTTTTATTCTTCCATTGTTTCTTTGCTTCGAACAATCTCTCTTGAACATGTGGTGTCAAATTAATTTGATTTCCGATTTGTTTGATGGCATAGGAAAGCAATTGGACAATAATCTTCTGTGGCGCCGTGTATCGATGCATATTCGGGAAGCAAAAATGTTGATGGATCAGTCTGACTCCCTCTTCTATGTCTACGCGATTAATATCCGTGAATGTCCTGGTTTTAGCGCCTCTGCTTTCTTCTTTCACTACTGTAGTTCCATCCTTTTCCCATTCGAAGGCTTCCTTTATCAAGTCATGTGTAAATTGAATGATTACCCATTCGCCTCCTTTATCCATCACTCGAGCCTCTGGCACCAAGGGATCATGCAGCGCTGGCTGTAAAGTATTCATGACTTGTGTGCATCTTTGGAAGTCGGGCTTATAGATGGGCAATTCAAAATACTTATGAATGCCTGCTTTCTTCATAATGTCTTCGATGGTCGGGAGTGTATGTAGTACTCGAAAATCCTGGGACATAATTGAAAATTGATGATTCGTATCCATAATTTTAATCGTTGTGAGGAATAGGTAGTCCCCAGTTGGTTGATCTTCACGGAACCAGTGTCCTTTTGCTTTTGTGATACTTTGGGGTGGAAACTCCATCACTTCCTCTTGTATTGTTGCTTCAGAATCTTCAGAAGCCATCTGCACTTGTAACGAAAAGTGCGTTAGCTTCAAAGGAAGGTAGCAACTGTTCAATGCATTGTTGTGATTATTGTCGTTCTTCACTCCGTTTCCCCATTATTCCATGAGTGAGATCTCTTACCACATCTTTGTATAATTTTTCCTGAAAGAAGACAATCGTTAGTGTAGCCGGAGCCTTTATCTATGTACATAGTATGTCCATTCCTATCAGAGTGAAGCTAAGATCTAATCTCTTTTGGAGAATGTGCACCACTAGTTTTATAATGTACATCATGTGCCAAATGCTTGGCCTCGTATCGTGGCCCTATTATGCATGCTTGAGGTGCATTAGAGACTTCATGAGTGCAATGGGAATCTTTGTTTCTTCGATCGTCCGCTCCTCGCGGTTGCTTGGGTTTCCAGATCCAGTTCGTGACCACTAAGAGAGGTCGTTTTGTTTCTTTGATTCTTCTGGCTTCATGCGTTCTCTTTGCTTCTTCTTGTGTCCGAGTGATATTGGCATTGCTTTTCCAGTTTCTTGGATGAATCTTATGTGGTTTTGTCATTCGCCTTGTCTGATGTATTGCGTCTTCCTGAGTACTTATAGCCTGTTTAGCTGCTTGTGTGACCTTTTTGGGAATCCATATTTGATGTCGTGATCTTTGAGCTTCAAACAATGGCTTGGGGATCCATATCTGCCATAGTCCTTTTGATGAGGGTTTAGGCGTAGTTGTCTTCGTGATCTTTGCTTCCTTCTTAAGATTGGGTGCTGACTTTGCCTGGTTCTGCATCTGATCCTTGCCTACCCATTTGTATTGGTGTTGCCCTTGATATAAGTATCTGCTTGTGGTTTTCCAATGTTGCTGTCTTTTGGCTTGTTGAAGAGGTCCATTATAGTTGGTTTCCTTAGTGCCTGGCTGTTCTTCAACTGAATGTCGTGAGTGCAACTCTTCTGTGGATCTCGTATGGTCAGGACGTTTTGTTTCTTCTAGGTTTGTTTCTGAGATATTAAGACTGGGATCATTCTCCAACGTCTTTTCCTGGCATATCTCCGAACCCTCGATTATGTTGGGTGAGAGTAAAGGTTTTTCTCCTAATAAACTGAAAATTTCCTTGTGCCCTATCTTGGCTGAAATGTAGCCTTGAGCTAAATGGATACACACCTCATTTTCAATGACCAGTCTTGTCCCAGAATTAAGTTTTCTATTAGATCCTCATCTTTGCACACTAAGACTCTCTGTTCCATGGAGGAATTGCCTAGGTGGAGGGATACATTTGTTGTTCCAATACATTCTAGGGTTTGACCTCCAGTTCCGATCAATCGGGCTTTTGTGGGATTTACATTCAATTGCAGATCTTTTACGATTCTATTTCGTATGCAACTAAGTCCTGCTCCTGAATCTACCAATGCGTCTATTAACTTGTACTCTGTCTTGCCAATCCCTAGGTTTAGGTAAGGTTGCGTCTTGCACACACCCGTTGTATCAGGATTATTGACTTGTGTTGGAGCTGGAGCTGAAGGACTGACAAGACAAGGAAGCACAAGAAGAGAGTCCGAGAGAAGAGAAAGCACAAGCAGACAAGGCAGTCAACGACGATCCGGCAAGTAGGCCAATATTTTTTCAAGACACTAATGCATATCAAAGAGATGGACACGCAGGGAGGAAGAGCAAGTAGGGAGCTCGAAGATATGTATGGCAGATCATTAGAAGAAATCCCTACAACAACAGTGATTTTTATCACTAATAATCATTGTAAATATCATTTCACATTTTTGTAGCTCCATTTTGTACAAGCCAAGGAGTCCTTGAGCTTGGGGAGCTTTAGGAGTACCTACATATTAAATTTCGTAATTTTTAGATTCCGTTTGAGCCTTCAAATAAGCCCTGGAACCTAATTTTTAACTAGGCCGGACACTAGGTCTGGACAGGGCCAAAACCTAGTCAAAAACTATAAAAAGAGCTAGAGGGCTCATTTTTGGGGTTAGCTTGTAATAGTTTTGAACTTGTATGAGCTTTTTGAAAGTAATCTAAGAACTCCATTGCTTCTCCCTCTTTGTCTTACTGTGTGTGTGCGTGTGTGTGTATGTGTGTGCATGTTAGTGTACTTCTCACTCACGCACTTGTGCCCTCACTTGCTCGAGGTCTTCATACCATCCTCACGTCTTCCCGGATTGACATTAAAGGAGGTGCTACTCATCACTGAGCTACACCAAATTTTGGCGCCGTTGCCGGGGATCGAGCTTTGAGGACGAGCGTGTGATGGTAAGACGTAGAGTTTACGCGTTGGAGTTGTAGGTACTTTCTTCACTTTAATCTATTTTCTTGTTTCTTCTTCACCATCTTCATCACCATCATCATCATCACCATCTCCCACCTCCATCTCCATCATCGCGAAAATTTTCAGTTTTGATCATATCACCATCTCCACCTCATTTCCTCCATTCCACTTGTGAGAGAGAGCGAGAGAGCGATATTGCTTGCACTGTTTTTGCATGTTTGTTGTGATTCTTGCAGGTACTGCCATCATCATCATCCCCAGCACGCTACGCGCAGGTACGAAAATCTCAAAAACTGTCTCGCGGTCGCACGTCTCTGTCGATCGCGACTGACAGAAAATTTCAACTTTTGACAAAACTAAGTGCACCATTAGAACAAGCACAAGGAGCACATCTTAGATCACTAAAAAATTTTCAAAAATTCCGTGTTTTCCTGTCAATCGCGACCGACACTGTCGATCGCGATCGACAGCCACGATCGACAGATTCTGTCAATCGCGACCGACAGCCTCTGTCAATCGCGACTGACAGCCCCTGTCGATCACGACCGACAGACCCCCGCGACCGACTGACTGCCACGTAGGACCCTGTCAATCGCGATTGACACCGTCGATCGCGATCGACAGCCACGACCGACACCTCTGTCAATCGCGATTGACACCGTCGATCGCGATCGACTGAAATTCCACGATTGATTGACTTTTGCGCGTAGCCACGTGTCCATCGCGACTGATAGGCCCCCGATTGACTGAAATTTCAGCGAAAAACCCGGAAAACGTGTCGATCGTGATTGACACCGTCGATCGCGATTGACAGCCACGATCGACTCTGTCGATCGCGATTGACACTGTCGATCGCGACTGACAGGCCCGACGGACACCTCTGTCAATCGCGATTGACAGACCTGTCGATCGCGATTGACAGGCTTTTCGGCCAAAAAAAAAATTAGGGTTTTTTATTTCAAAATTTGGGATAATTTTGGGGCACAATAGTCAATCCATTAGCATTTTTGAGGTTCCTACACTTGTGATTTGGGAGAAAACCCTAAGGATCTGTTAGCCAGATTGAATCCTGTTTTAACCTCCTAAACCCTGAACGGTCATAACTTTTTCATACGAGATCCATTTTTTGAGCTCTTGACCATACCCAGGGGGATCAAAGTCAGGGATCTCTAGAATTATTTTCCAAAAAAATCATAGTGAAAATTGGTGTTTGTGCTACCTGAATGAAAATCATTGGTTCTGTCTTTGGAGTTTAAGTCTTGAGCTAACTTTGGAACTCTTACAGATCTATTGAGAGCATCGCAAGGCGTTCTGAGCAAGAGTAAGTGCAAGCTTGGGAACACACTTCCTGGGCATTCAAGGGCAACCAAGCAGGAAACAAAAGGTTGGAAACTCTCAACTCCCTTTGTCAATTCCTAGCTTAGGCTAAGAACGACTATTGCTAGGAGTAAGTCAAGGCAACGATAGGCATCAATCAAATTGAAGACTACCGAGGCACTCAAGTTCAAGATTAAACATAACCTCTTTGTACTGTCGGTAACCTTAAGGGAAAGAACCTAACGTGGAACGATCAATTTACAGTGCGGAAATACACTCAAGTACACCTGTCGACGCGATATCAGACAAGAGTATAAACACGGTAATCAACTAAAAAGAATCAAGTAACTGATACAAAGGAACGACAACGAGGTTGTACTCTGGGCAAAAATTGGGCTACTTGAATAGGCATATGAACCTTAGATCAGGACGACATCTTGTAAGGGATAGACAAAGCCTTAGGTCTTCAGAGGCTAGTGTCAACCACACTGCTAGGTCTTGGGCCCAGCAGTTGAGCCACCACTCATACTACCCTAGCCCTGAGACCAGTGAATCAGAGATGTCTCAAGGCATGGACAGACCTACGAGAAGTTCAGGAGTGCCATACTTGCACAGGGTAGAAGGCCCTTACAAAACACAGTTGGAATATCTTAGGACCAACCGATTAGGTGCAAGCATCTATGAGGACAGCCTAGGAAGAGCTGTGGTCCAGATTAAAAACCCTGACCAATCCATTGGACTGGAGCACCCCGCTGTAAAGTTTGAAAACGGAGCATACCTAGACAAAGAAGGAACCATATACGTGGTCACTAGTCATCCTGAGAGTACAGACGAGTTTGGTAACGTGATCCCAGAAGCGGACTTAGGTGACCTAGAGCAAGGAAACATGGGAGCAGAGCCTAGGACCCCTCGTGGAAAGTCAGTGCTAACAAGGATCATCACTCCCGAGTGGATCCCACAGGACAATAAGAGTATAGATCTGCTGCTAAACCAAGAAACCGATGAAGCTTTTTGGAGGTATAAATCAAACAAGCCTATTGATATAGGAACAATCATGATCTATGAGTTTAAAGATCCAGATAGCCCAGGCAGAGTGACCTACCTAGATCACGCTTCAGAGAGGATCTTTGTGGTTACAGAAAATGATAGGCATGCTTACACTTGGAAAGGTGAATTCATCTTCCCCCAATCAAGATCGAACGTGTCCTATGGTCATCCAGGTGCTGGAACATCCCATGGCCATGGATCTCAAAGAGATAGACATAGAGATAGACCTGAAGTAAGCTTTGCCAACCCAGTGGGCAGGGAAAGAACGAGGACGGAAACAAATAGAGTAGAGCCTGAGGTGCTAAGAGCTCACAGGAATCAAAGAAATGCGGATGAGTTTCCTCTACCACGACCTAGAGAGCACACAAGGACCCTGAGACCAACTCAGCTAGTGAAGTCCATGAAGAATTACTTCGATGGCACAGGAGACCCCTACGATCACGTGGCCAAGTTTAGGCAAGTCTTGAGAGCGGAACAAGTGGAGGATCTATTCACGCAGTACAATGCCTTTGGTCTAACCCTTAGGAGCACAGCCCTTACGTGGTTTCAACCATTGAATGAGAGACAGTTCAGAAACATAGACCAACTCCTAGAGGCTTTCATCACCGAATTCTCTAAGAGTGGCATAAGGCATAATACCTCCTCACTAATACATAGCTTCAAGCAGACCCCTCAAGAGACTGTGAGACTTGCAGGAAGAAGATTCAGGCAATATCTTGAGAGATGCCCTGTTTCGGAGCTACCCACACCTGCCAAACAAGTAGCTTTATTCCTTGATGGATTGCTGAGTACGAAATTGAGATCCTATGTGTATCTGAAGGACCCTAGGACTATAGAAGAGTGTGTACGCATGTGCATTGACATTGAAGATAACCTAGGGGAAGAACTAGAGCTTTCCAAAATCTACAAAGATTCAGATAGTGCATCTAGTCACTCTTCCACGCAATCCACATCAATTGAGGAACTCGCTGAGAAAGTGGCCCAAAAACTAGGTGTCTCTAGCAAACAGATCCCAAGGTTTGCCCCTGTAAAAAGATGCTATACTTGTGGGGCGACCATATGGCGAATGTCTGTCCCATTATGGCTCAACCCCAAGTAAATCCTAGTAGCCAGTACTGCACCATAGAACGGAGGTACACCAATCACACCGCGCAAGATTGCCCTTACAATAAGCAAACCGTTAGGCAGACATACCCACAACCATACCCTCAACAAGGCAGATACCAAAACCAGTACCCACCACAGCAGTATGCTAGACCTCAACAAAATTACCAACCACAATATCAGGCCCAACAGAGACCCCAACCGGTGCTAGCTCAACAGCCTCCAAACCCCGCTAATGTAGTCCCTGTAAAGTACACAGCTGCAGAAGAAAACCTGAATAGAGCCATAGTCCCAGTGACTCCATTAATTTCAGAGAATGACCCGAGTGATCAAAGTTTTGATTCCACACACTTAGATAGCCCCCAGGCTTACTACATGCAATCTCCTGAACATGGTGAGTCCTATTATAGTGAAGAGCCAAATGAACCCAGTTGGGAGTCAGATTACACACATGTCATGTACGCAAACCCCAACCCTAGACCTCAACCTAGGCAAGTAAGACCTCCATTCCCTAGAGGACCATGCTACAGATGTCAAGGAGATCATCTCATCCGTGATTGTCCCTTGCCTCCGCCTACACAACCCCAGTCAGTAACGATCCAGGGCTTTTGCCAAGACTGTGGAAAAGAGCATCTCTTACGAGATTGCCCTAAGAATCCTAATAACATGCCAAAAATCACCCCAATTAACGTTATTGGGTTAGTTGTAGACTCCACAGGGAGTGTGACCTCCACTGCACCAGTACAGGTAATCACTAGAGCTCAAGCATTACAGCAAAACCAAGGGGTAGGCCAGGAAAAGAACCCAGACACTAGTGAAACTGAGAGCATAACAAAGAAAAGGACTAGAGCTTGGAAAGATAGTCGGGAAAGAATGAAAAGACAATGGGCGAAAAAGATGAGTGAACTTGAGGAAAGCATAAGAGAAACCAAAGCCAGGATAACTGAACTCACATCTCAAACTCCCTCTCACACTACCCCACCAACCCCATTCTCATCTCCATCCGAACCGCCACCTTCCAATCCGCCCCACCTAATCCCACCACCCGCTAGAGTAGGATCAGTCCTAGCAGATCCCACTCCTGAGGACCTAAACATGATGCTTAAAGCATATCAGGCCAGAATCCAAGAAGGGCCAAACGTAACTGATCACGAGAAGTGTTACCCTAGAGCAGAATTAGAGCTAGAACGGACCAAAATTTGTGCTAAGATGGTGGAATTGGCTCAGACCATGTTTGAAGCCAGTCGCCTCTTCAACATCTCTAGTTCAGCTAAGACGCAGTTACACTTTGATGGACTGCTAGAAAGAATAGAGAGGCTAATTGCACAATCAGAAAAGGAACCTGCCCCTCAAAGAAAGGAAAGGGCAAGAGAACGGATAAGCCAGCCTCTTCAGGAAGCCCATGTGCCTCCTCAAGAAGCTTATCTTTCCCCCCAAAAGGCAGATAAGCCTCCCTCGAAAGCTTACGTACCCCCACAGGTTGCCTACATTCCTTCTCAGGGAGCATATGAGCCTGCTCGGAAAAGTAATAGAATAAGTAATCCTCCCCAGGAAGCTTGTGCTCCAGCCATCTATGAGAACAAGGAGAGAGCCAACGATAGAATAAGCCCTCCTTCCCAGGTTGCTTATGTGCCTAATTCTACGGAGCCAGACACTTCTTCTTCTATGAATCGGTTTGCACCAGACTTCCTACGAGAGATTCAAGAAGACAAATGGGATAACGAAAGTGAAGTCGCCCCTCCCTTTGAACTTGTGGATGATGCACACGACCAATTCCCACAAGACATCCCATCTATTTACGGGGAGCAGGAGAGCACCCAGTCTCAAGAGAGATTAGACTTTGAATCCAATTCTCTCCAAGAACTACCTCACTTCACAGGCCCATGGGAAGCAAAGTCCACGTGCATGAGAGCACCCACAGTCATGGTAAGGAACGACGACTCAGTCATACCTAGGAACATGGAGGTAGTAAAGAACACCAAGGTGCAGCGCGATCTCACTTTGGAAGAACTGCCTAAGGATAGACCAGAAGCGTGGAAATATGTAGCCAGTCAAGTAACTGAAGTTGCAAAATCACATTCCCAGGTAGGATCCCATCGAACAGTGCCCGAAATTCCCCTAGACAAGATAGGAGACATGTGTGAAGGTGAAGAAGGGAACACCTATCTTCCCATTACCTACCAGGGATACACCACCAAGGCAATTTTGGACTCAGGCGCAGGAGTTGCAATTGCCACCACTTCCCTATGGAAGCGTTGGGGCAACCAGCACTCAGGCCCACGAGAATGAAATTGCAGATGGCCGATGGTCACATAGAGAGACCCCTAGGGTTATTAGAAGGAATAACTCTCACCACATGTGGTGTTGAGTTCGAGCACACATTTGCTATATGTGATTTTAGCAAAAATCATGCCTATGAGATGATTTTGGGTAGACCATTTATGCGACAGTTGCAAGTGGTACAGGATTGGGGAACCAACTCCTTGTATTTGCAACACTTAGGTGTTACGACCAAAGTAAATCTCAAAGATTATTCTCATAGAGACGTCCCTCCTATCCAATGGAATCCCATCCATAGAGCAAAAGATGATACAAAATCTGTGCATTCCATAGGATCAGGATCCGCATGGATGCATGAAGACACCCACTTATGGATGTGCAAAGTAGCAGTAGAAGAAGAGAAGAGAGAAGAAGCCAGAGAGTTAGGTGCAAAAGAATCACATAGATCAATTCAAGACCCAGCCTATGCACCTGTAGTCTTTCCGGACGAAGAATTTGAACCCCACGGCTGGGCAGAAATCCTAGCAACAATGGATGTAGCCATCAATGAAGAACAATGGACACCTCACTGTGACGAGGATGGCTATGACATTTCAGTTTTCTCCATAGAACCAATCATGGGAGAGGCAGTATTAGAAGAGTGTGAACCTAGCCCTGATGCATTTGAGGATGCAAGTGACTCCGATCTAGAGTCAATCATTATGGACCCGCCTTTTGCATCAGATGAAGAATACTTCCATGAAGTAGAATGTCAACCCCAGAGGCACGGAGAGCTTACAAATGACATAAGGTTAGCCACACAGGTGACCTCGAAGGAAGAAGGAAAGAAAAGAAAGAAGAGAGAAGTCACACCAGAAGAGGAAGAATCTTTGTTTGAGGTCCCGGACAATTTTAAGAAGTATGAGATAGATGACAGGAGAGTCATGATAAGAATGCCTAAACGAGAGGCGCAATCATGAGAGGCCTATGATAACAAAGAAACCACCAAGAAAATAGTAGTGGCCCTAGAAGAAGGAGAGGAGAGATGCACGTACATAGGCCATGACCTGACGGAAGAAGAAGAGCATGAGTTGATTGCCTTGCTAAGAGAGTACAGAGATGTATTCGCTTGGAGTTACAAAGATCTGAAGGGTGTGGACCCTGACATATGCTCACACACTATCCCCATGACCTCAGATGCCAAACCCTCTAAGCAAAAGCCATATACATATAACGATAACTATGCTGCTAAGATCAAAGAAGAGATAGATAGACTGGTTGAAGCTGGATTTATCTATGAAATTGAGCACACTGAGTGGGTATCCCCCATCGTAGTGGTGCCCAAGAAGAATGGAAAGCTGCGTGTGTGCATTAACTTGAAGAAGGTTAATGCAGCCACAATTCGAGATAATTATCCGCTTCCTATCACAGAGCATCTACTGGAAAGAGTGGCAGGCAAGGAGGTGTACAGCTTCCTTGATGGATTTTCGGGCTACAATCAAGTAGCCATAGCTCCAGAAGATCAGCATAAGACGGCTTTTGCCACTGAATGGGGCATTTTTGCCTTTCGGGTAATGCCATTTGGGCTTACCAATGCACCAGCTACATTCCAGAGGCTGATGTGCCATGTGTTCAAAGAGTTCTTGAGGAAGAACTTAGAGGTCTATGTTGATGATCTTTGTGCTCATTCCAACATTAGACAAACTCATATTCCTGAACTCAGACAGATCTTTGACAAATGTAGGGAATATCAGGTCTGCCTGAACCCAGAAAAGTGTGTTTTCATGGTCAGGCAAGGCAAGATTCTAGGACACATAGTGTCAAAAAATGGCATATCCACTGATGAAGAGAAAGTGAGAGCCATAGCCGAGTTACCTAGGCCAAAGAATGTCAAGGAAGTGCAAGCTTTCATGGGGCATTGTGGTTATTACCGACGGTTCATTCACATGTATGCTGTCATTGCAAAGCCCATGTACGGACTTCTGACTAACTTTGAGTGGACTGACGAATGTGAGAATTCCTTCCAAGAGCTTAAACGAAGATTATGTTCAGCACCAATCTTGACTACACCAGATTGGGATAAACCCTTTCATGTTCATGTGGATGCATCCAATTATGCTATTGGATGTGTACTCGCACAACCTACTGGTGAGGGTAATATGGATCTTCCAATTGCCTATGCTAGTAGACAATTAAATGCAGCTGAACGAAATTATACCACTACGGAGAGAGAAGGATTAGGCATGGTATATGCGGTTAAAAAGTTTAGACATTATTTGCTTGCAAATAAGTTTAAATTTTTTACTGATCATCAGGCATTGTTGTACTTGGTAAACAAACCTTGCAATACAGGAAGATTCGTAAGATGGTTTCTCTTGCTAATGGAATACGATTTCGAGGTTGTGGTAAGGAAAGGTAGGACTCACTTGAGAGCAGACCATCTCTCTAGACTCACATCTGGAGAAGCCCCACAAGGAGTGTCAGATGACCTTCCTGATGCTTACTTGTTTAACTTAGAAGTGGTGCCACAGTGGGCCAAGCCACTAGTGCCAGTATTGACATACGGGCCTAACCATCCAGTAGTAAACACACAAAATAGAGAGGTTGTGAAAGCCCAAAAGTACCACATCATGGCAGGTAGTATGTACAAGCACACAGATCAAGGGATCTTGGCCTGTTGTGTGGAAGAGGAGGAGTACGCTAAATGGTTGCAATTAGCACATGTGGGTGCATTAGAGCAACACTATTCAAAGCAACGAACCCTACAGACACTAAGAAGACTCGGAGTGCATTGGCCAACGATGGAAGCTGATGTCCAAAAGTTGTGCAAGGAATGCCCAATCTGCTGCACTAAACCCCGTGTGGAACATGCCACACTTTATCAAGTGTCCATAGTGCCAGATTGGAGTGAACCCCTAGTATCCTTCTTGAGGACGAAAACATTCCCTCCAGACATGACCCTAGTTAGAAAGAGGAGTTTAGAACAAGAAGCCCAGGATTACTCACTCATTGGTGATAATCTATACAAGCGTGGTAAAGATGGTTACCTGAGACTATGTGTCCATGAGAGTGAATATCTTAAGATCTTGGAAACTGCTCACCAAGGTGTAGCAGGAGGACACTTCGGACCTGATCGGGTGATCAAAGCGATCCTATTTGCAGGCTGTTGGTGGCCGACCCTTCACATGGATGCACATACCTATGTGAAACGGTGTGATGTCTGTCAGCGAACTCAGTATCCTATACGTAAAGATGAGATGCCACTGAAACCTATGATGGGTGGACGTGCATTCTCTAAGTGGGGAATAGACTTTGTAGGTCCTATTAATCCCCCAGCTAAGGGTTCCCATGCTGAATATATCATTGTTGCGACAGACTATCTAACAAAGTGGGTAGAGGTGAAAGCCACAACAAAGAACGATGCTCAAACGACTGCTAAATTCTTGTTTGAGAATGTATTCACAAGATACGGGCTACCTATCGAGTTAGTAAGTGATAGAGGCACTCACTTCTTGAATGAAGTAATTGAAAATCTGCTCCAAGAATTCTTGGTAGTTCATAAGAAGTCTGCCCCCTATCACCCTCAAGCAAATGGCCAGGCTGAGAGCACCAATAAGATCTTATGCAACGTACTGACGAAATTAGTGAATAATAAACGCTCTGATTGGGACAAACAGCTACATCATGCCGTTTGGGCATACCGAGTCGCCTATAAAACGGTACTCCAAGCCACCCCCTTTCAGATGGTGTTTGGTCAAAATGCAGTGCTACCATTGGACTTCTTAATACCTACATTGAAGGTAGCACAAGAGCACGAGTGGACAGGTCATGAACTCTCATCTAGAATCTTTGACCTTGAACGACTAGGTGAAACGAGACTCAGAGCTGCAACAGGAATTTATGCAGCTAAGAAGAGACAGAAAGCATACTTTGATGCCCACGTTAAGGATAAAGGCTTGAAGGCAGGAGACCTAGTACTAGTATACACTCTGAAACAACATGCAAGAAAATTAGAGAAGCGTGGCTATGGACCTATGATCATAAATAGGATCTCCACGAGTGGAGCAGTGCAGCTAGCCACATTAGAGGGTGACGTTCTCCCAAGTTACATTAGCGGATGCAGAGTCAAGTTATATCAGGAACCTCTCACAGAGGAAATGCTAAGTCGACTCAATATCGCCAAGAAACGCAAGGAAGAAGAAAAGCGGATTCGAGAAGAAGCCCAAGCAGAAGCATTGGAACGCATCAGAAGGATGAAGTTGCAAAGACAAGGTAGAGATCAGCCTAGAACAAATGACTATGCAGACCAAGGATATCATATGGCAATGTGTGAAGTCACAGGAATCAATTCCCATAGAATAATTGATCGACGACCTTTTGTGACCATAGAGGTAGGACAAGGAACTGGTGCACAGTCCGTGCGCGCACTGATTGACTCAGGTGCAACCACTAGTGCGGTGAGACTCTCTTACTGTCAAGAATTGAAATTAAAGGTCAATCCGATAGAAGCTTATCTCATAGGATTGGGAGGTGTGGAAACCCCTTGCATGGGCGAGGTGGAACTTCCCATCTATATTCATGACGAGGCAATGATAGTTAAAGTACTAGTGTGTCAAGATGAGGACCTTACTGAGCCTCTTATCTTGGGTCAAGACTGGATCTACGATCATGCCGTTGACCTAAACCTAAGAAGGGGACTTCTTCAGGTATGGGTAAATCATAGTCGAATTACAGTTGAATTGGAAAATGAAGCACTCAAGGAACTAGGACAGGCACGAACTCCTGGTCCTTCCAGGAGCACACTTGAAGATGACCATGCTGTTCTTGTCAAAAACTGTGTGATGCAGAAGAATGTTGATCTCAATCGAGGAATCAAGGTTGCAACGGAACTCGCTTCTCTCCCAAAGCCTAAAAGGATACACCAACCAAGGACAGATCAAAGACAGAAGAAGCAGCAGACTACTGATCTCGGAGGCCGAAAACACATGCAAAGTGGAAGGTCTCAGCGGTCAAAACAAGTGTGGGTGCGGAAAGGCGAACTCCCTGTCACAACCATCCCAAATCTGCGACTGGGATCTCTTATTAGTAATCAACAACACGACACTAATAAGAAGTCTGTAGTCAAATCCTCTGCACAAGTTAAGTTTATTTGGGTACCCAAGAAGTCGATGAAGGCCTGTCCACAATCACGCAAAATCTGGGTGCCTAAGGCTTGCTTGCGGGCTCAAATAACGACACCAAGGCCACGCCCAGTGCTACCGAGTTCACCCACTCGAACAACACACAAGGACACACATTCTTCCACGAGTACACAAAGACTCACTTGTAAATGGATACCAAAACAGTCTCGTTTTCAGGCAGATACTCCTATCCCACTCTCTAGAGTCTCCACAACATCACGAGCAAAACCCATTCACTATGTTTGGAAGCCTAAGACCTGTAATAAACCCCCTGACCCCAGTTGTACATCCATATCCACCAACTAACCACATCACTATCACACGACGTCATTTCACTTAGCTCTTAGGTCTACCGAACTCCTAACCACACACACACTAGCACCGAGCACTTACTAACCCATTATACTCTCCCGACCCTCATGTTAATGTTGTAATGGGGACAACAACGGTTCTCTCTTGTCCTGTACAATGTTAACACCTGTTTCTATATTCTCTCAGAATCAAAAGGCAAGAAGTAACATGGCAGATACGGCAGGACCAAGCTCCCAGACAGGCACAAGTCCCCACATCATGGACATAGAAAGTCTTCCCGTGGAGGAGGAATTGAAGGAGCGGCCAGCGGCACTAAGAGCATTACATGCCATACCAATTCAGAATCCTCCACAGGGTCACACAATGCCTGTGGGCAAAACCTCACACTGGTTCAGTGATGTTGCAGGCCCCCTGGGTGAAGGCACATACATGTGGGAGTCCGAGATAGAATTCAACGGACGTTGGGGCAAGTACCACTTCTTTACAAGGGAGTTTGAAAAGCTGCAAAATAACGAAGGACTGAAGCCGATATGGAAGAAGGCTGGGCTTTATGATTACTTCAAGTTCCAACTACCAAAGCCAGACTTCCTAAGGTGTTCATACTTGATTAGCACTCTCACTCCAAGCAAAGATAAAAAGGGATATAGCTCCTTTGTACTTCCATTGCTGACAAGGGGCAATGAGCTGAAGCGATTCCGCCTGACCATCAACTTAGTAAGAGAAGCCCTCGACATGAAAGGCATGCACATCCCTACGGAAAAAGAGACTATGGTCCCCGATAATATGAAGAACAGGAATCTAACGAAGTTAAAAGACATGGTGGCAATGACGCCTACGATTGCCATTCACTTGCGAATGGTCATGCAGCATTTCGCGTTTCCAGCACAAGAAAGGTTCACAATGCCTCCTAAGAAAATATGGTTTAGTCTCTATTTGGCGGATGCTTTTGATTTGACAGTCAATATGCCTCATTGGATTATTGACCAAATTCACCTGGCTCATCAAAGATGGTACAAGAAGCAAAGGTCTGTATTGTATGGTTGCTGTGCCCTCACAAGGATTGTCTATAGATGTTTGGCGTATGACGTGCCAGTGCAAAGGGCACTCATCTGGAACCGCGTACAGGAGTTTCAATGAAGGTTATCAGCTGCAGGACCACCATCCAAGAAAATGAGAGGAGCTATGCAAATGCCCTGTGCACAAGGCCGCGCTGAGTTGACACCTGAAACAACACCACGACTCCCTAGGAGGGTGCAACCCTTCACTATCAGACTGCCACGCCACATCACCGACGGACCCAATCTGGTGTTCCCACCAATACCAACGGATCTTGAGTTTCACGGATTCACACTAGAAGACCTGACCGATGAAGAGGTGGCCAGAATCATAGAAGCAGTTAACGCAGAAGTCGCGGAAGAGCAGACTGGTGGACAACAAACTGGCCCAGGCCAAGCCCAGCCCAGCCAACCGGACGTAGTCAATGTGGACGATGAAGAAGAAGCACATGAGGAGGCACAAGGTGGACAATCAGAAGCAGAAGAACAAGAGTGTGATCAGGAAGCCCTGCAAGTACTGGAAGGCACCCCAGCCTATACTAACGCATTAAAGAAGCTCTACGATACGATGAACCGAGTTCAAGAGCAACACAGACTATCATTAGCTGCAGGTAAAGCCCTCATGAACCAGATTCTGGAGGAGGAAGGTGTGGACGAGCAATACCGTGCCACCTTGGAAATGATATCGGACGCTTTGGGAGTACCTGAAACGGTGCATACTGCACTAGTGCAATCTCGAAGGACAGAGAAAAGATATGGCAGACGCCCCCCACGAACGGGGAAACAAATGAATGTATTAGGATCAGGACCACAAGGCACCCCCACCACCACTGGCACAGCACACACTGTTCACGACACCGAGGAAGCCCACACATCGAGTGCACCTCCATCACCTCCCTTGCCACCTTCTCCCCCACATCCGCCCCATTCACCTCCCTCTACAACTGTAACCTCTACTGTCACCACCTCCGAGCCCACTACACACACCGATGCACAAACCATCAGTCAACCCACATACTCTATCTCCATTGAAACCACAAGTCTAACCACAGCCATGGTAAACCCCACTACTCCGATCACACTTCCTGGGAGTTCACAATTACACACACCTCTATACACGTTCATGACTCTCACTACAACCACAATCCCCATGTTCACAGTCACTCCCATCACGGCCTCCACTTCTGAATTCATGGAGATATCACCCACCTCTGCACCTCTCCCACCCCCCATTTACCCACCATCTCCCATTCCCCCACCTCCCCCCTCACCCTTCTCCGGTACTACATCCACAATTCCCTTTCCCTCTCCCTTCCCCTCTGCATTCAACACCATTTCTCCCTCCATTCCTCTTAATAATGTATTTAATAATATGTATCAATGCATGTCCCAACTTCAGCAACACTACCAACACCTTGACAACCAACATACAAGGCTCTTCCGAAGCCACGCAGATCTCCAAGCACGATGTATGGATCTTGAAGAGCAGAAGCAGCTACTATAATAGCAGCATGTGACATTACAGGAACAATATGCACAATTAGTAGCCAACCCACCCCAAGCAGATGATGAAGAACGACGACACATGGACGAGCTGCTACATTCTCAGATCACGGAAAACCTTAAGCTTCGACGGAACTTGGGCCTCCTACGCAAGCATATGTCTACAGCGCTAGAGGAGAATAAACGATTACAGAAACAGAACGAAGAAAATCTGGAGGTGGCCATGGAGGGCTCCCCACAGGAGATTGACCCAGAGCGATTCAAGGCAATTCCCTCTGAGAATATGAAAGTGGTGTTAGAAACTCATGCAGATCTAATGGAAGCCCATGCCGCTTTAGAAAAAGAGAGAGATGATTTACTAAGGCAGTTGGCCACCCAACAGGCATCACCAAGCAAAATCACACCCGCAGAAGATACATCTGAAGAGGTCACTAAACTCCGGGCAGAACTTGAGGAATTACGTAGCAAGGTCATGCAATACGAGCGTCTGCCCTTCCCTCTGGTAGAGCCCGAGCCTGACGATCTTGTGCCAATTGAAGTAGAAGAAACATTCGAGGATCCCTATGTCCCGATGCCAACACCCGGGGGCAAGCGAACCGAACAGGGCATGGACACAATTGAAATTGAGGCACCTGAATGGATGCAAAAATTAGAGAAAGTAGCCACACATGATGACAGGGTGGCAGTCCAAATCGCATTGATGTCACAATTGGAGGAGGTTGTAATAAAATCCGATTATTTTAAGAATCTCTCACATCATAGGTGGATCGGCCCATCGGACGACCTGTATGTTCCTTTTTGCGTCTTAATGGCAGATTATAATGCGGAGATAAAGCACCACACCTCAAGGGAACCAACCTCTGCCACACAGTTTGCACCTGACGACATCCCAGAAAGTGCCAAGCAGGGAAATATTCGCCAACCGACTTGGAGAATTAGGCTGCTTGAAACCTACCCGGAAATGGTAAGAACATGGAACAACATGCCCTTGTATATCAAATATAACCCATGTTATTGCCCTGTATTCCGAAGGAGATCATGGCCGGAGTACACACAAACAGTGTTGACGATTAAAGGATGTGAGAAGTGGCTCAATTATGTGTACTTCGCACCCCCTAAGGGCCCACCTACTATTGGATATATGATTTCGACAATTCGACACTGGGGGGCTCGATTCAAGAATGTACCTGATATCATGACTCAGATGTGCTTGAAGATTTTCGAACTCATGTTGGTCACCTTCAGGACCTTCAAAAATGTCAAGGAACCGCATCTCTCTGCACTAGGATTTAATGAAGGTAATCAGGACCTTGTATACGACATGAGCACCACCCCATCGATTAATGTTGTGTATGCATGGCACGCTCGCATCAAATATCTACCGGCCTGCTTCAAACAAACGTTTGAAGAGATGTTTGTCACGGGATTCTGGGAATATCACTCTGAGATATTCATTCCCAGACCATCCCATCTCTTGCAGTTGTTTGCCGTGGAACAAGCTCTCCATTCCGAAAAGCTACGTATACCACATCCAGAGGTTCCAGGGCCGGTAGATTGGGACTCCTTACTTACGGATTTGGCCAAAGGGTTGCGCATTGCAGAGCATCACTTGGCTCAAGATGTCGTCGAGTATTACATCCAAAAACCCACACAACAAGGGTCTGTCAGGGACGACAGACGCGAGAGAGGGGGGGGTGTTGGAGCTGGAGCTGAAGGACTGACAAGACAAGGAAGCACAAGAAGAGAGTCCGAGAGAAGAGAAAGCACAAGCAGACAAGGCAGTCAACGACGATCCGGCAAGTAGGCCAATATTTTTTCAAGACACTAATGCATATCAAAGAGATGGACACACAGGGAGGAAGAGCAAGTAGGGAGCTCGAAGATATGTATGGCAGATCATTAGAAGAAATCCCTACAACAACAGTGATTTTTATCACTAATAATCATTGTAAATATCATTTCACATTTTTGTAGCTCCATTTTGTACAAGCCAAGGAGTCCTTGAGCTTGGGGAGCTTTAGAAGTACCTACATATTAAATTTCGTAATTTTTAGATTCCGTTTGAGCCTTCAAATAAGCCCTGGAACCTAATTTTTAACTAGGCCGGACACTAGGTCTGGACAGGGCCAAAACCTAGTCAAAAACTATAAAAAGAGCTAGAGGGCTCATTTTTGGGGTTAGCTTGTAATAGTTTTGAACTTGTATGAGCTTGTTGAAAGTAATCTAAGAACTCCATTGCTTCTCCCTCTTTGTCTTACTGTGTGTGTGCGTGTGTGTGTATGTGTGTGCATGTTAGTGTGCTTCTCACTCACGCACTTGTGCCCTCACTTGCTCGAGGTCTTCATACCATCCTCACGTCTTCCCGGATTGACATTAAAGGAGGTGCTACTCATCACTGAGCTACAACTTGGTAATTAGCCATAGGGATAGGCTCTTCTCCTTGGAGATAGTGTTCATCTCGTTGTCTAACCCATTCTTTTCGTTTCCTAATGCGCTCCAATGCTTCTTGTCGAGCTTCCTCTCTAATCCGTTCCTCTTCCCTCTTCCTATTTTGGGCACCTACTAATCGTGCTATCATTTGATCAGTCAAAGGCTCCATGAATCGTCTCACTCTACATCCGCTGATGTAGTAGAATGTCGCCATCTAGGGTGGCTAGATTGACTGGTCCACCAGTCGAGATTCGATTTATGATCAACGGTCCATATCCGCGTTTTTGTAACTTCTTGGCGTGTTGTTTTAGGGTGTACACTAAGACTAAGTCACCTTCTTTAAGTCCCTTGTCTTTTATATGTGCATCATAATATGCTTTTTGTCTCCTTTTAGCTGCATAAATTCCTGCCACTGCTTGTAACCTAGTCTCATGTAATTTCTCGATTTGGTCTTGTTGTTGGGATAGTTCATGTCCGTTCCACTCATACTGTTGGGCCACTTTCAGCGTTGGTACTAAAAAGTCAATTGGCAAAATTGCATTTTGCCCATACACTAAGTTAAATGGGGTAGTTCCAATAGCCGTTTTATATGCAACTCGGAAGGCCCAAATTGCATGATGCAATTGTTTGTCCCAATCTGACCTTCCATTATTGACAATCTTTGTCAATACTGTACACAATACCTTATTGGAAATCTCTGCTTGTCCATTGGCTTGGGGATGGTATGGGGCTGTTTTCTTATGAATCACTAAAAACTCATTCATTAGTGACTCGATTACTTCATTGAGGAAGTGCGTTCCCCGATCACTCACGATCTCGATGGGTAATCCAAAGCGGGTGAAAATATGCTCGAAGAGAAACTTGGCAGTAGTTTGAGCATCATTCTTTCTAGTGGCTTTTGCTTCTACCCATTTGGTCAAGTAATCAGTGGCTACTATGATGTACTCCGCATGTGATCCTTTGGCAGGTGGATTGATAGGTCCTATGAAGTCAATACCCCATTTTGTGAATGCTCTTGCACAGACCATGGGTCTTAATGGCATGTCATCTCTCCTAATTGGGTATTTAGCTCTCTGACAGGTCTCACAGCTTCGTACATATGTTTCAGCATCCATATGTAGAGTTGGCCACCACAAGCCTGCAAAGAGAATCATTTTGACAGTTCTCTCCGCTGAAAAATGACCTCCTGCAGCACCTGCATGTGCCATTTCTAATATGGGTAAATATTCTCCTTCATGCACACATAACCGGAGTTGGTTGTCTTTACCTCGCCTAAACAATTGTCTTCCCATGAGTATGTAATCCTTGCTCATTTCTTCTAAGGATCGCTTTCTTGCTAAACTAGCTCTTGCTTCATGCTCTTTTGTTTTTAAGAATTTAATCAATGTCTTGCTCCAATTGGGCGCTATGGTCGAAAAAGGTAGAGACATATGATCTTCTAGGATCGTCTCTTGGCATTCTGCACAATTGCTTACGTGGTCGTGAACATTCTTGGGCATGTCGGGCCAGTACACTCCTAACCTCTTTAGTTCACGTATTGTTCCATGAGTCCCTTGGTGTGTTCTCCATTTGTTCACGTGTGCTTGCTCGATTAGTTGCTTTTGTTCATCCTCCTCGACACATCTGAGTAACACTCCATTGGGTTCCTTGTAGTACACACTTCCTGCAACGATGTGTAAGTTCCTTGATTGAAGAATTTATTTTTTGCTATCCCTATTGATTGAGTGTTGAGGGCCATGGGTGAGTATAGGGATCAATTTTTCTGCCCATTTTGGACAAACTTCTAGATTAAACAAATATGTATCTGACAGGTCGTCGGGTACTCCACTTGGTGGTTCTCCGTGTGTTAGCCTAGAAAGGTGGTCTGCTCTCACATGTGTGTTTCCTTTTTTCACTATTACTTCAAAATCGAACTCCATTAGTAGTAAGAATCATCGTACCAACCTTCCCGTGTTACAAGGCTTATTGACTAAGTACAACAAAGCTTGATGGTCTATGAAGAATTTGAACTTGTTGGCTAAGAGGTAGTGTCTGAATTTCTTCACTGCATAGACCATTCCTAAGCCTTCTCGTTCAGTAGTGGTATAATTCCTTTCCGCTTGATTCAGTTGTCTACTCGTATAGGCAATTGGATGATCGAGCTTACCTTCATCAGTTGGTTGGGCTAGGATACATCCAATGGCATAGTTAGAAGCATCAACATGAATATGAAATGGCTTGCTCCAGTTTGGTGATTTCAGAATTGGGGCTGTGCTAAGCCTCTTTTTCAACTTGGTGAATGCCTTCTTGCACTCTTCTGTCCAAGTAAATTGAGTCAAGAGACCATACAAGGGTTTTGCTATTATGGCATACATGTGAATAAACCTACGGTAATATCCACAATGCCCCATAAAAGCTTGCACTTCCTTCGCATTCTTAGGTCTTGGTAGGTCTAAGATGACCTTAATTTTGTCCTCATCCATAGATATTCCATTTCTTGAGATTTTCCCTTGTCTTACCATGAAGACACATTTTTTTGGGTTTAAACAGAATCTATATTGTCTACATTTATTGAATATCTTCCTCAACTCGGGGATGTGATCGTTTCTTTGATTGGAGTATGTGCAGAGGTCATCTACATATACTTCCATGCTTTTTTTCAAAAATTCCTTGAAAACATGACACATCAATCGTTGGAAAGTAGCAGGTGCATTAGTGAGTCCAAAAGGCATCACTCTGAAAGCATACACACCCCATTCGGTTGTGAATGCGGTCTTATGTTGATCTTCAGTTGCAATAGCTACTTGATTGTATCCGGAGAATCCATCCAGGAAACTATAGACCTCTTTTCCGGCTACCATCTCCAACAGATGGTCCGTTATGGGTAATGGGTAGCTATCACGTATGGTGGCCGCATTCACCTTCTTCAAATTTATGCACACTCTCAACTTTCCGTTTTTCTTAGGCACAACTACTAATGGCGATACCCACTCGGTATGTTCTATCTCATATATGAATCCTGCCGCTAGTAGTTTGTCTATTTCTTCCTTAATGTTTGCTGCATAAACCTCATTATACGTATAAGGGCGTTGTTTGGATGGTTTTGCGTCGGCCGTCATTGGTATTCGATGGGAGCAAATAGTGGGTTCTACGCCTTTGAGATCCTTGTAGGTCCATGCGAATACGTCTCGGTACTCTCGGATAAGGTGTATGAGTTCCTCTTCCTCCTCTTCAGATACATCTTTTCCAATATAGGTACACCGCTCTTCTCCCTCTTCTACTGTTACCACAATTTTTTTGGTTTGTTCTTTGTTGTCGTATGCTTCTTCGTCTCGTGCCTCTCGTCTAGGCATTTAAATGGCTACTTTTCTCTCCTCTACTTCGTATTTTTTAAAATGTTCAGGAACTTCAAAAAGATCTAGGTTCGGCTCTACTTTACTCAAGTCTTCCCTCTTCCTGTGTATTGCCGGAGCAGTTTCAATTGCTAAGATTTTTGTTGGTTCCTGTTCCTTCTTGTTCTGAATCGTGTTTAAGTAGCTTTCTTCGGAGTCGAATTCTGGTTCCATTTCTATGCTTTCATATTCCTCTTTCCATTCTTTTTCCAAGATTTCCCCTTCTTCTACTTCTTGAAGAACAACCATATAGAGATTTACATCATAGCCTTCCTCATCTATGCATTCATTCATCGTCAAAACTTCTTCGTTTATACACACATCTAAGGTTGCCAAAATTTCCATCCATCCATGTGGCTCAAAAATCTCATCAGGAAAGATTTGAGGCATGTAAGTTGGGTCCTCTACTGATCGATAGTTAGGGTGTCCTATCGGCCACAGTTGTTTTTTACACTCCTCTTTCTTCGCTTCTTTGCACATCCATAACTGGGCATCTTCATGTATCCAAGATTGATCAGTTGATCCAGCACTGTGAATGGATAGGTCATCTTCTTCTTTGTGGACTGGATTCCATTGTAGTGGAGGGACATCTCAATAGGCAAACGCGTGCAAATTTATCTTGGTGGTGTTTCCTTGATGTTGCAGGTATAATGAATCTCTTCCCCAATCTTGTACTACCCGCATTTGTCTCATGAAGGGTCGCCCTAATATCATTTCATAGTTGTTCGCTTTCTCGAATTTACAAATGGCTAATGTATGTTCAAATTCTACTGCACAGGTGGTTAGTTTGATTCGTTCCAATATTCCTAAGGGTCTTTCCACATGACTGTCTGCTAGTTGGAGTTTCATGTGTGTGAGTCGCAAGGCAGGTTTTCCCCACTTTTCCCATATCTCCTTGGTGGCAATTCCTACCCCTGCTCCCGTATCTAGAATAGCCTTGGTCATGTACCCATTGTGGGTGACAGGTAAACATGTATTACCTTCGTCTCCTTCACTAAATTCCCCCACTTTATCAACTGGAATTTGTATTGTGGATTGGTTTTCCTTTTCCTTTCCTTTCGTTTCTCCTTTCTCTGGCTGTGTTTCTAATTGGTTTGCTAACTGCCTCCATAATTGTGGTTTAAGTTGAAGAAACTCTTCCACCATCAATTTGCATTGCACCTTTGTTTTCTTTAGTTCTGTTAGATTGTGTGAACTCTCTTCTGAGTTTCCTTTTCCCTTCCCATGCACTGTGGGTGCTCATATTATTATAGACTCCCTTTCGTATTCTCCCATGTAATTAGGCAATGTTGAAATGCTCAAGGTTTCCTCTCTACCTCTATCGAGTCTTGATACTTCCTCATATGCTTCCTCCAGGTTGGGATGGGGTTGACAATCTCCCACATCTAATTCATCAAAAGGAGGTGGACTGATTCCATTCTTCTTCCATTGCTCTTCTCGGATTCTATTCCACAAGTCTTTTGGCCAATCTGCCTCTAGATCTGGTATCATTGGCACCGGTTCATCTTGTGCTTTTATTCGTTCACCTTGATCATCTTCCTTTCTAGGTTCCTTATCCTTGGATTTGATGCATTCTTCGTATAGACCATGTGCAATCCTTGTCTCTGGTAAAATTGGGATAGTCTTTTCTAGGGTTGCTTGTGCTATCTCGATAAGTTTCCTGCATATTGCCAATCTTTCTTTTCTAATTCTCCTTGAGGATAGAGTTTTTCATGTTGCTCTATATTTGGGCCCATTTTGATTCTAGCTTGGTAAGCTTTCAACCACATGTCCAAGTCGTCTGGCTTTGGGTGAGCTAGAATTGATCCTGGCTTCTCTTTTTCTGAGCTAATCCGTGGTGGCTCAGGGATCTCCTTATGCGTTTTTTGTTCTTTATGCTCCTTCAAGCCCTTAGTTTGTTTCTTACTGTCTTGACTCTTATTTCTCGCCCATTTTTCTTTGAGTTTTTCTCGTCTTTCCTTCCATTTTTGTACTCTTGTGTTTTGGGAGTTCCCACGTGGGTTCTCAGAATCCTCGACTACCTGAATTTCAGAGCCTACAGTTTTATTGCTCTCTTGTTTCTCTTCTGGTTGTTTTCCTTTTTGTTGCTTCGCTTGGGCTCTAGTAATAGCCTTTAGTGGTACAGTGTACTCCTTATCACTTCCAGACCCTTCTATGACCTCAATCACGTTGATTGGTGTAGTATCTTGAGTTTTTGTCGGATTCTTAGGGCAGTCTCTGAAAAGATGTTCCTTCCCGCAATCACTACAATATCCTTCCCAAATCCTAGGTGGTGGAGGGTTATAAGGTCGAGGGCATTCTCTAATGAAATGGTCTCCTCCGCATCTATAGCATGGTCCTCTCTGCATAGGTGGTCTAATAGGTGGTCTCACGGTTGGTTGTGTTTTAGGAGTCGTATACATTAGGGTGGTCGTCTCTGCTCCATAAGTCTGATCATAGCCTTCGTACCCATAATAAGCCGCATCATATGCCGTTTCATATTCCATCATGTTGGCGTCGTATGGCTAGTACTCTCCTGGTGGAGGTTCATATCCAGGGTTTGTTGATTCTACGTTGGTCATTGTAGATGCTGGTACTAGGGCTCTTTCTAAGTTGTCATCTGGTTGAGCATACTTTACTGATACTACTTGTTGAGGTTTTGACAGTTGGGGTCCTAGCACTGGTTGTGGTGGTGGATATGGTGCCTTCTCGTATGGCCTTGATGCTTCTGCTGGTGTGGGATACAGATTGTATCTTGGTATCTCTCTGCCTGGTTCCCTAGGAGGGTATCCATATGGTCTATACTGCAGTGGTTGAAAAGGGCGTGCTTGCTTATTGAAGGGACAGTTCTCTGTAGTGTGGTTGGTATATTTTTGTTCTATGTGGCAGTACCAAGAAGTTCCTTGTTGTGGTTGTCTGTGGTATGGATACATAGGTTGTGCACCAGCCCCTCCTCTGACACACAAGTGTGTGGGGTGCTCTCCTCCACATAAATTACATCTCCGTAGCATAGGCATTCTTTGAGCTGGGTTTTGGTAAACTCTTTGCCCCTGGACTCCTAGTTTCTTTGCTAATAATTCTGCTAATTCTTCCATGTTACTGGAGTTGGATGTGACGGTGCTCCTTGAATCTTCTGATTTAGTGAGGTCGGTTGTACCTTTGAGATCCTCGGCAAGGTTATCTTCCAAATCAATGCACTCTTGAAGACACTCACTCAATGTTTGTAGCCTCTTCACATACACTAGTGTTCGTAGAGTTCCGTTAGTGAGCCCATCAAAAAATAATGAAATCATCTTTTGTTGAGGGGGTCTCTCAGCTACTGGGCATCTATCCACATATTGATTGAATCTTCTGGCCACAGTCTTCACAGTTTCATTAGGGTTTTGTTTAAAGCTGTGGATTAAAGACGCAGAATTGTGTTTAATCCCTCTCTTTGTGAATTCCCCAATGAATTCTTGAAAGAACTGTTCCATATTTCCAAATTGATTTGGGTCTAAGGGTTGAAACCAAGTTAGAGCTGTCCCTGTGAGGGTGAGTCCAAAAGACTCGTACTGCACAAAGAAGTCATCTACTTGCTCCGCTCTTAAAACTTGTTTAAATTCAGCGATGATCATAGGGTTCCCCCAATCCATCATAATGGTTTCTCACACATTTTGCCACTTGAATAGGTCTCAATCTTCTCATTGGTTCAGGCGGTCTGGGCATCACAGGGAAGATTGGGACAGTTGGTCGTATTGGAGGTATTCTAGGTTGTCCTCCTACCGTTGGTCGTGGTCTGACCGGTGGTCGGTAATGGTTCCCTATCCCTGCGTGGGCCTGATTGTGTGTGTGCACTCCTGGAGTTGTAAACTGTACGTGAGTACGGTTGGGCACACTTTGTTGGCTGGTCTGTCCTGATGTGGTATGTTCCGTCTCTTGTTGATTCCCAAAAGGATTTTGTGAGGTAGTCGCCTGATCTCTCTGAGGAAATACAGGCGCACCCATATATCTCAGCCGAGCTCTGTCTAAGGCACTCACAGGCCAATATCTCCTTTGATCCTTATCCAAGTATGTGAGTCTAGTTTCATCATCTGGGTCCTTCAGCTCATAGAATGTCATGGGGCTTTCTTCTCTCCCTGGAGCAGGTAAGTCGGTTTGAAGCAATAGGTCTGATCCGTGGATCATATAGACCTCCAGCAAGTAGTCGTCTTGAGGTATCAAATCTCCTCTCAAGACCCGTGATATTTGAGACCTTCCCCTAGGGGTAGTCACAAACTCTTTAGGGTGTGTTCTTTCAGAGTTGTCTGGGTCCACAAACTCCCCTCTTTCATTGATCCTCTCCGGAAATTCAGTCACAATGTAGACATGACCAATTTTGTCTACATACGCACCTCCCTCGTACTTGACAGCAGGTCGGGGTAGAATTGTGGCATTCAGGGAAGTTACCATCCTAGCCAAAGATTTATTTAAGCCATCCAGGTAGATGGGGATCTCCTCGGCATTGGTGGACACATACTGTAAGGAGGTACGGTAATCTCCTTCAACAGTAGACATGAAATTTCTATTCGGTGTTGGGCCCTGCATGTCTTCCGAAGCCATGGGTATTTCCTCCTCTGAATCGCTAGAAGTCTCTGAGTAGATGGAGTGATGACTAACCTGAGCAGCACTTCCCACAGAAGATATGACACTTCTTCGGCTACTTAGCACTCTTCATGACCTCAAGTTCATTCACTCACCTAAGTCTCTCTAGAAGTCCCCGAGCTTCTCCTTGAGTGGCTCTTCCAATGCCTCAAACTGTCTAGCAAAAATACTAGTGTCAATCTGGCCGATACCGTTTCCAGGCGATACCACACTAGGCGATACTGCCTTGGCCTCGATACGATACCAGAAGTCCAAACAATACGATACTGCCCGCAACACGTGATATGATACTGGATAATTACTACGATACGATACCAGACACAACGACGATACGATACCAATTTGGTGTCGCGATACTATCTCTGGTAAGGGGACGATACGATACTATGACAAGCGGCGATACGATACCACCGGTTTGCACGATACGATACCAGGTTTGGTGTCGCGATACTTCACTAGGGAATGGCGCGATATGATACTGGTAGGGGCCGACGATACGGTACTGGATCAATCCACCCGATACGATATCACCTATGTAGCCGATACGATACTTGGTATGGTATCGCGATACATCCTTAGGAACTAAGGCGATACGATACTTGTAGGGGCCAACGATACGATACGAAGATTCAAGACGATACGATATCCCGATTCACACGATACGATACCGCAGAACCTAGACGATACGATACTTATGACGGTATCGCGATACTAACCAGGTGAGTGGACGATACGATACCGAAATGGTGTCGCAATACTTGTTGCCAAGGGCGACGATACGATACCATCGTAGGTAACGATACGATACCACCGCAATAAAGTGAGATCGCGATACCAATCCAGCGACACGATACCAAAATGGTATCGCGATACCAGCACTGGTACCAGGCGATACGATACTACGGCGAGTATCGCGATACAAGGGAGTTTTGGTATCGCGATACCAAACCTCAACCGATCGCGATACTCAAGCCAAAATGCATGAAATTTCACAAATCTTTGCACCCCCTTGCTCTCCTTATACTCCTCTTCACTCCTAGGCCACTGTACTTCCCAGAGAAATTATGATGACACAACTTTTCCCCCCCGCAATACTGCGCATGCTCTTAATCACGCGTTTGATCACTTTTAAAGTGTTTTTGTCAGACAATCTTTGAGAAAGCTTACCTTTGTACTGTATTGCTTGCACCTTGAGCTCAAAACCTAGCTTTGAAAGCCAGAAGCACCCGATACCAAACTCGCGATACTGGTCGCTCCTCGCCCACGATACCAAAACACCAACAAGTGTCAAATGAGCCAAATTTTTTGGTTTTTATACTTTTTTGGACAGAATTTGATCCTAGCTAATTTTGGATGATTTTTTTGGACATTTTTGGTGGTCTTGGCCTACTCCTACTTCACCTTTCTTCACTCCTCCTCTCCGTCTAACCTAACCCTAACTCCTTCTTCTCTCCCTTCCTCCTAACCCTAACCCTAAAACTTATCACACACACCTCTGAGATGTGAAGTAACAAGTGCTGAAGTGATTGACTAATTGCCACAGGACAAATTCACTTCTACAAGTACGATTCTATCACACTCGATCTATAACCATCACGAAGGCACCTTGGTTGAGTGTTCCCCGGCAACGGCGCCAAAAACATGTGTACCTGAGCCAAGAAGACTCAAGGACTTGTGCCAATGAGACTGTACCTCAATTGCCACACAAGTGCGTAGTGTGGGAAATTAACACACATTTAAATGTCAATCCGATCGAACGACCTAACCAAGTGTATGAAGACGTGTGCACACGTGATGGAAAATGAAGTGGCTCAGCTTGCATGCAAGAGAAAAGACTAATCCACCTCTCACACTCACTGAAATGCTGAAAGTATCTGCCGCGATACCTCTTACAGCAGTTTTCAAAAAATCAAGGATTTCTCCTAGCTCCGGACTTCGAATATAGGCAATAGGGTACTCGTTTCGAAGCTCTCGACAAGACGCATCTATTGGAAGTGGATTCTACTAGCTCTGCTTCAAGTTATGGCCAAAATGGTAAATGGTAGGAAGCACCCACACTCACGCCACAACTCCTACTAGTTCGCACACACACTACAGCAGCTCAAAATCAATGGGAAGGGGTAGACAACAGTCCTACACACACATTTCAAGCAACACACACACATACAAGACCAAAAAGAGGATCAAAATCAGCAAGGAAGAGGCAAATTCGAAAATTCAGGAGTGCTCCTTCTTCACAATGGCAAAAAGTCTCTACAAAGAGCCACAAAGTGACTTATATACATGTGCCCTAAGTTTGGTCCTTTCACACAAGAGACCGGCACTTTATTACTAGAAAAGTGAATTTCCTACTAATTTACAAGGGATATTTTACAACAAATTGGGATTATGCAACTAGAGGACTCCTCTAGTGCATTTACATGGCTTGAGGGAATTCTTGAAGACCTCGAAGAAGAAAAATATGCCCATCATTTTGAAAATTTTGGGGCTCTACTCTTATGCTCCTTAGCTCTGCAACACTCTTCCCCTCTTTGTCTCTGTCGTCCCTTGACAGGCTTTACTTCTTGTTTGTCTCGATCAGCACACGCATCCTTTGGTCAGTTCTGCTTGATTCTTGATCTTGCATTACGTTTTAGTGGCACTCTGATCTGTCCTGTTTGCACTCATCGGACCTTACTGTATTACTCAAGGCCTGTTAATTCGGTTCGCCACGCACGCCATCAGTGCACATATGAGGATGTAGCTCATAAGCCTTGATCAGAGTCCTCTGTTACTCAAGAGGTTGAAGCATCGTCATATGGCCATGGAACCACCTGATGCTTTCTTGCACTTCTTCATGGATACTTGTTGGCCCTGGTTCCTCCTTCCGGCTGCGTGCTTTTCCTTGGTGTGTGTGCCCCTACGGGGCTCTGTGCAGAGATGGGTGATGCGCCCCTGTGGGGCTTCTTGCAGGGACATGTTCTTTTTATCCTTATCTCTATTGAGCCGTTCTAGACTTTGATTTTCTTCTTCTTTTCTTTTTGCTTGATTTTCCCTCTACACACATTCTCAAGTGCACCACGATGTTAGGCGTCATAGCCACCATGTCCTTAAGCTTTGTCAGGTTCTGATTCTTCATGTTGCCTAGAACCATACCTTCATTCTTAGTGGGAATATGCAAACCCCGCATATCTAATGCTTCACAAACAAGGCTATTTGTCAAATGGATCCACTTTAACTCATTTCCATGCACTAAGGATGGGATCATAAAGGTATTGGATGCTCAAGGTTCCTTACTAGGCACTAACAAGTTGATGAGATAATAACATTGCATAAAATCTAGCCTGAGGAGCTTAGCACTAAAGTAAGTTGCCAACCCTACTTTCTGCCATACATGATGTAGCTCCTTTGTATTCTATAGGTGTTTGAATTATCTTGTGAACAAGTGATACTTGCCCCAGATATTCTTGCATTTTGTTTGTGCTTCCCAAAGAAATGATCCTTCTCCAAGGGATCCTGCCACTTCACTAAACTAGTGCAAGCTTTTGCTGACTTGATATGTGTGTCACATTGTTGGATCTTGAATAGGGATGATGTGCACATCCCTCATATCCTCTGGTCATTCGTTAAGTTCATCTAATATGGGCATGCTCTCTATGTCTATAGTTTATTGACTAGTTCTTGCCTGCAAGTTGGTTCCTATAGTGTCTCCCATGGTGCTAGCAATGATTGTTGCTCCTCAATCTGCTAGAAGAAGAAGATCACATTAGCAATGCATTGGAAACTAGATGATACCTTGTCCCCTTTACATTACCAACATGATATTCCTTTTGGTTAGTGAGTTAGTAAGAGTGAGGTGTGGTGTGAACTGGAGTGAATGTTAAGAGGTTAATAACTTTCTTGGATGCATACTCTAGATGTGCAATGTGCTTAGAATGCATCTAACCTATTTGTGAGGGTTTTTACACTATTTGGTCAAGGGTTTTATTACAAAGTTTGACTCTCCACACTTCCCTTATGGAATCATAGATTTTTCCATTAGTAACATTTAAGGGTGTTAGGGGTAGCTTTACTTGAATATGGGACTGTTTAAGTACCCATGTCCAAGTAATTGTAGGTGTAGTTTGATGTGTTGGTGTGGTGATATAATATTTCATCCTAGATGTTGGTGGGCTGAGTGCTTATGAATGCTGATTTAAACCTAGGAGTCTATGTACAACTACTTGAGCATGCAAGCAGGTTCTAGGCACCCAGATTTGTCTAGCATTGGGTTCAACTTCATCAACTGCTTAGGTATCCAAATAGAAATGATTCAGTGAGTTGACTCCTAGAGCCTTCAACTTTAATTTGCTTTGGTTGTGTCGATTTTTTCATATACACTCATGGTCCTTCTGATGGAGCAACGATTTGCTCACTCTTGCACCTCTAGATCTATCTCACTATGTGAGTCACCTTGTTTCAAACTGGTTTTTGAACATGAGATTTGGTGGTCTACTCCATCTGCTTCATGAGTTTCCTTTCTTGTTTTGCCTTGAACAAATTTGGAAAAGAAGGGAGTTCCATCTTAGCTTCTGCTACACCTTCATGTGCTACATCATTGTGCATCAGAGAATTGTGGACAAGAACATCATCTTTATCTTCATGTATTCTTGGAAGGACTAGGAGCTGATGTGTTTCCTAGTTAATTGAGTGGGCAACTTATTAGTTTAACTATGATCCTTCATTGGTTTACCCAAACCTGAAGAAGTCCATTTCTTAGGTTTAAGTTGACTCAGTGGTCATAGATCTAGTCATGACCCAAGATAAGAGGTTGTGTGAGGTCCTCACATTGTCACACTAGCACCTTTACTATCACTAGGATTTCGTGGATGATGATGGTAATCGCCACCTCACTCAGGCAAGGGGTTTCCACACCTCCCAATCCTATGAGGTAAACTTCAATAGGGTTGATGTTTAATTGCAAGTCTTGACAGTAAGAAAATTTGATTACACTAGTGGTTGCACTTGAGTCAATCAAGGCTTTTATAGTCCTTTCATTCATGCCTTGTCCTACTTCTAAGGTTAGAAAAGGACGTTTGTCTACTATCCTATGATGGATACCACTCATTGTTTGGCACATGTCCATGTGATATCTTGGTGCTTCATGGATATCCGAAGTTGATCTCTACCTAGTCTTCTCAACTTCATACGATGGATGCATTCTAAAGCTTCTGCTTAAGCTTCTTCTTGAATTCATTTTTCTTCTTCTTTGTGCTTCTTTGTTGTGTTGAGTCTACTCCACATTTCTTCCGTTAGGAGTTTTTGATATAATTTTCCTCTGCATTCATTGATGTAACTTGGTAGTATATCACCTTCTAGGGTGGCTAATTGGACATCTCCACTTGTTGAGATTTTGTTAATTATCATGGGTCCATAGCCACACTTTTTTAATTTCTTGGCATGCTTCTTTAGTGCATATACCAAAAATAAGTCTCCTAGTTTTATCTTTCACATGTGCGTCAAAGTAAGCCTTTTGTTTCTTCTTGAATCCATAGATCCCAACGACTACTCTTAATCTAGTTTCTCCTAGTCATTTAAGTCAAAAATTCTAGATGAGAGCTCATGGCCTATCCACTTATGCTCTTGCGCCACCTTCAAAGTGGGTATCAAGAAGTCTAAGGGAAACACTCCATTCTGAACAAACACCATCTGAAAAGGGGCCGGTGTTGAGTATCAATTTGTAGGCCACTCTATAAGCCCAAAGAGTGTGATGTAGCTATTTGTGCCAATCAAAACATTTATTGTTCACCAACTTCGCTAGAACTATATAGAGGATCTTATTTGTGCTTTTTGCTTATCTGTTTGCTTCGGGGTGGTACGGAGCCAACTTCTTGTGAATAACCATGAATTCTTGCAGCAAGTATTCAATAACCTCATTCAAGAAGTGGGTACCATGGTCATCGACTAATTCTATTGGCAAGCCATATCTTGTGAATACATTCTTGAATAGAAACGTGGTTTTAGTTTGTGCATTGTTCTTCTTAGTGGCTTTAACTTCTAGCCATTTGATTAGATATTCAGTGACAACAATAATATACTTAGTGTGTGAAATCTGAGTTGGGGGATTAATAGGACCAACAAAGTCTATTCCCCACTTAGAGAATGCACATCCTCCATCATGGGTCTCATTGGCATCTCATCCTTGCATATCAGATACTAAGTGCATTGGCATGTGTCACACTACTTCACATAGGTATGGGCATCCGTGTGAAGAGTTGGCCACCAAAGACCTACGAAAAGTATTGCTTTGATCACCCAATCTGGTCAAAATGTCCTCCACACCTTGATAGGTAATTTCTAAGATCTTAAGGTATTTACTTTCATGTATACATAGCCTAAGATATCCATCTCTTCCACATCTGTATAGGTTATCTCTGATGAGAGTATAATCTAGAGCTTCCTGTTATAAGCTTCATCTTCTAGCTAATGTCATATCTTAAAGGAGAGTTTTCATCTTGAGAGAGTCAACCAAGGGACTGCTTCAATCTGGCATTAGGGATACTTGATACAAAGTAGCATGTTTAACAAGGGGTCTATGGCCACACGTTGGACAATCCTTACACATCTGATGAACATCTCGCTCCATGGTTGGCCAGTATATGCCTAATCTTCACAGAGTTTGTAGGGTTCTATGTTTTGAATGATGTTGCTTCAGTGCACCTACTTATGCTATTTGCAAACATTTTGCATACTCCTCTTCTTCCACACAACAAGCCACAATGCCTTGATTTGTGTGTTTGTATAGACTACCTACCATTCACTATGTGATATTTTGAGATTTTATTACTTCATTACCTTTTGCTCTGAGTATAGGGTATTTAGGTCCAAAAGTGAGAATAGGCAAAATTCTTTTGGCCTAGTTACGCACTACTTCCAAGTTGAATTAATAAGCATAAGGAAATTCATTTGACACTGCTTGCAGGGATTCTCCTAAGGTAAGTGTAGAAAGGTGATCTGCCCTAAGGTGGTACTTGCCTTTTCTAACAACTATTTTGAAGTCGTATTCCATCAGTAAGAGAAACCATCTTACTAATTTTCCAGTATTATAAGGTTTGTTCACTAGATAGAGTATGCTTGATGGTTCGTAAAAAAATTAAACTTATTTGCAAGCAAAAAATGTCTAAACTTTTTGAATGCATAAACCATGCCTAATCCTTCTTTTTTTTTATAGTGGTATAATTTCACTCGGCTCCATTCAACTACCTACTTGCATAAGCTATCAGAAGATCAATGTTACCTTCACCCATAAGCTATGCTAGCACACACCCAATAGCATAATTGGATGTGTCCACATGACATGGAATGGTTTAATCCAATCTAGTTTAGTCAAGATCTGCACTGAGCACAATCGTTATTTAAGTTCATTGAAAGAGTTTTCACACTTGTTCGTCCACTCAAAATTAGTCAAAGGTTGTACAAGGGCTTTGCAATGATGGCATTCATGTGGATAAAACATCGGTAATACCCACAATGTCCCATGAAATCTTGCACTTTCTTGACTTTCTTTGGACTAGGTAATTTGGCAATGACTCTAACTTTGTCCTTATCAGTTTAGATTCCATTCTTTGACACTATATATCCTAGAATCTTGCCTTGCCTGACCGTGAAAACACATTTTTCTAGGTTCAAGTAGACTTGATATTCTCTACATTTTTCAAAGATAGATCTCAATTCGGGAATGTGTGTTTGTCTTATGTTGGAATGAGTGCATAAATCATCAAGATAGGCCTGTAAGTTCTTTCGTAGGAACTCCTTGAACAAGTGACACATCAATCTTTGAAATGTAGTAGGAGGATTGGTGAGCCCAAAAGACATCACCCAGAATGCAAAAATACCCACTCTATGGTAAAAGCCATATTATGTTGGTCCTTTGGGCAATAGCTACTTGATTGTAGCCAGAAAATCTATCAAGGAAGCTGTGGAATTTCCTTGCCCACTAGATGTTCCAACAGACGTTTGATGATAGGAAGTGGATAGTTATCTTTGACGGTGGCGGCATGGACTTTCTTCAAGTCAAGGGGGATACCCATTCAATATGCTCAATTTCATAGATAAATCTAGCCCCTATCAAATTATATATTTCCTCCTTGATCTTCACCGCATAACTATCATTATATGTGTACTGTTTTCACTTAGAGGGTTTGGCTTCTAACAACGTTGGAATTCTATGAGAATAGATATCCTGGTCTACTCATTTTAGGTATTTCTAGCTCCATGCAAAGACATATCTATATTCTCTTAATAAGGCAACCAAATCTTTCTCTTCTTCTTTGGTGAGGTCATGTCCTATATATGTACATCATTCTTCACCATCTTCTATGGTTACCACAATTTTCTGAGTTTTTTCTTTGTTGTCATATGCCATTCCTATGAGTGCTTCTCTATTAGGCATTCGTATCATGACCTTTCGATCTTCTATTTCATATTTCTTGAAGTTCTCTGGGACTTCAAAGAGGGTCTCATCCTATACTAGCTTAGGGTTTGGTTTCTCTCTTTTCTTCTTCTTGGTTACTATCAATGTCTCTTCTTCTTTTGATCTTAACTTTTCTTGAGTTTCAACTTCTATTAAATAAAGGTATTCCTCCTCTGAAGCACAAAAAGCTTCCATGAGGATGGACTCTTTGTCTTTTTCACTATCTTCCTTGAATTCATACATATTGGACTCACATTCTTCAATAATCGAATCACACATGATTGGTTCTATCGTAAAATATCATAAGCATCCTCATCACGGTCTATTGTTCTTCATTGACCGCTATGTCCATGGTGGCTAGAATTTTGGCCCAACCGTGGGGTTCGAATTCTTTGTTGGGGAAAACCATTGATGCATAGGCTAGGTCTTGGATTCTTCTAGGGTTCTTTCTAGCACCAACTTCTCTAGTGGTTGCTCTTTTCTCTTGCTTCACTACGATCTTACACATCCATAAGTGGGTGCCTTCATGCATCCAAGAGGATCCTGATCCTATGGAGTGCATTAAATCTGTGTCATTTGATGTTCTATGGACGAGGTTCCATTGTAAGGGGGAGTACATCCCTGTGTGGGTAGTCTTTGAGATTGACTTTAGCAGTGACTCCCAAATGTTGCAGGTACAAAGAATTGGTTCCCGAACCTTTCACGATCTATAGTTGTTACATGATTGGTCTACCTAAGATCATCTCGTACACATGGTTCTTGCTAAAATCACATATGGCAAATGTGTGTTCAAATTCACACCAAAAGTAATGAGGGTTATCTCTTTTAGCAATCCTAAAGGTTTCTCAATGTGTCCATCTACCATTTGTAGCTTCATCCTTGTTGGCATGAGTGCCAGTTTGCCCCAATGCTTCCACAATGAGCAGGTAGCAATAGCAACACTTGCACTTGAGTCTAAGATTTCTTTGGTGGCATAGGCTTGATAGGTCACATGGAGATAGGTATTTCCTTCTTCTCCTTCAGTCATATCTCCTATCCTAACCAAGGGTATCTCTGGGACTATTTTAAGCATTCTTACCTAAGAGGTTGGTTTGGTTACCTCTAGCATTTGATTGGTTATATGCTTCCAAAATTCTAGTCTCACTTTCAATACCTCCTCTAAGGTGAGATGACATTGTACCTTAGTATTCTTTACCACATCTATGTTCTTAGGTATGATTGAATCCTTGTTTCTTACCATGATAGTAGGGGCTCGTATCTGAATAGAATTAGAATCCCATATGCTTGTGAACTGAAGTAACTCTTATAAAGAGTTGGATTCAAAGTCTAAGCATTCATTAGTTTGAGCATCTTTCGATTCTCAATAAATAGAGGGAATGTCCTATGGAAATTGATCATGCATATAATCCACTAGGTGGATGTTTCTCATTCTCCTTTTCCCATTTCGCTTCTTGAATCTCTCTTAAGAATTCTTGAGAATATTGATTCATAGAAGAAGAGACTTCTGAACTAGTGGAATTAGGTACATAAGCTTCCTTGGGAGCCAAGCTTATCCTTTCACTTTGATTGTTACTAATCTTAGATGTAGCTGACATTCCTGATTTGGCTATTATCTTCTCTAGTCTCTCTAGGAATCCATCAAAATGCAATTGTGCCTTAGCTGAGTTAGTGCAATTGAAAAGATGGCTGGCCTCAAACATGGTTTGAGCTGATTCCACCATTTTTGCACAAAGCTGGTTCTCTCGATTTCTAAGTCAACTGTAGGATAACACCTATCTAACTCTACCACATTTGGTCCTTCTTGAATTCTGGCCTTATATGCCTTTGTTAACTGCGGACAAAACGGCCAATGTTAAGGCTAGTGTTGAATTAATGCGTTGTTCTAACTGTCAGCACATGTCAAACGAATCGTGGGTTCTTGGGAGTGGTAGGGGTCTGTTAGACAGAGGCCCTATACTTAGTTCCCAAAATAACTGATTCAGTTGCAGCAATAAAATGCTATTGACAGTTCTATTTGAATCTTCTGTCCTTAGACAGTGTCATCACAGTCTTAGCTCAACTACCAGTAACAACTAGACTGTACCAGACTTATCTGTACCTTGGTACCGAATTACTTCAGACTAATATGCTACTGTAACAGTACAGTAGTCCAACCTTCACCAAGACAGCGCTCACAGTCAAGCACCCGGATCACAGAAGGTACCTACGGTTTCAACCTACAGTTCTGAAGACTAACACACATTGGAATTACCCTTAACTATAGGTAATTCTCACCGTACAAGTGCAGATCGAGAACAACACTACTTCTGCACAACATTCTTAGGGAAAGATTACTACATTCACACAGACTTATCAGTACTTAGCAGTTCAACAAGGAGAGGAGCACTTCGTCGTACATCTTAACAGAACAATTCGTCACAACTATCCACAGTAACTCTTTCAGGCAATGATCCAACAACTTACTGAATGGAACTAGATTCACAGCGCAATCAAGATCAATAGAGAACAGCAGAGATACACAGTACACCAGAGTACGCAGAACTTAACAAGACACACTATAGCAACACTCAGACATTCACCCAGACGAACAGTCTGGTGATACCCTGACATGGCCTGAAAAACGCCCTGCTTGCGCATTCCTTTTCATTGCTTTATATAGAAATTACAAATATGCACGTAACAACCTTTCGCGCATGTTTTACAAAGATTTCCGTTACACCTGTCCCAATCTGACGGCCGACTAACACTAGCACGCACGATGGACTCGAACCCGCAAGTTTTTACAAAATTACTGCTCATCGACTATTCCTTCTAAGTACATGTTTCAGGCTAATCTAAATGTACGGGCGATCTTTTTCTTAAGGGTTTCTCGCCGAAAAACTACGATTTTGTTACCGAAATATCACTGGAATGTGCCGAATTTTCACCAAAATAAGGTGTTTTTTCGCCTTCCTAAATTTCTTTGGCTAAAGTGTTTTTAGTCGTAAACAAATTTGAATCTTTATCCAAGATTGTTAAACTAACTTCAGACTGCGTCCTGGTAGATTCTGGAGTTACTATATCTTCGACAGATTGGGCTGAAATAGTACCGGAATTCACCAGAGGCGTAACACGTTCCACCGGAATATGACCGGAATCATTACTAACATTCTTGACTTTCTTGACAACTGGGTTAGACCTAGTTGTACTTCTACCTCCTAGAGTCGTTTTTAGTAAAATAAGTACTCCAGACTGACGGTTCTTGGGATACGTTTCACTGGATCGAGTAACCGGCATGTATCATCTTTTGTACTAATCGCGTACTATTAATGTCGAAAAAAAAATTATTCACGTTTCCACAATAGGTTTGCAAATATCTAATCTGTTGCTACTTTCGACAAACGAACAGTAATCTTGATGTTTGATTTCGACAGACGAATGACGATCTTGATGCCACCTTCCCACAGACGGCGCCAAGTGTTAAACTAAGAACAAAACGGCCAATGTTAAGGCCAATGTTGAATTAATGCGTTGTTCTAACTGTCAGCACGTGTCAAACGAATCGTGGGTTCTGGAGAGTGGTAGGGGTCTGTTAGACAGAGGCCCTGTACTTAGTTCCCAAAATAACTGATTCAGTTGCAGCAATAAAATGCTATTGATAGTTCTATCTGAATCTACTGTCCTTAGACAGTGTCATCACAGTCTTAGCTCAGCTACCAGTAACAACTAGACTGTACCAGACTTATCTGTACCTTGGTACCGAATTACTTCAGACTAATATGCTACTGTAATAGTACAATAGTCCAACCTTCACCAAGACAGCGCTCATAGTCAAGCAACCAGATCACAGAAGGTACCTACGGTTTCAACCTACATTTCTGAAGACTAACACACACTAGAATTACCCTTAACTATAGGTAATTCTCACCGTACAAATGCAGATCGAGAACAACACTACTTCTGCACAACGTTCTTAGGGAAAGATTACTACATTCACACAGACTTATCAGTACTTAGTAGTTCAACAAGGAGAGGAGCACTTCGTCGTACATCTTAACAGAACAATTCGTCACAACGATCCATAGTAACTCTTTCAGACAATGATCCAACGACTTACTGAATGGAACTAGATTCACAGCGCAATCAAGATCAATAGAGAACAGCAGAGATACACAGTACACCAAAGTACGCAGAACTTAACAAGACACACTACAGCAACACTCAGACATTCACCCAGACGAACAGTCTGGTGATACCCTGACATGGCCTGAAAAACGCCCTACTTGCGCATTCCTTTTCATTGCTTTATATAGAAATTACAAATATGCGCGTAACAACCTTTCGCGCGTGTTTTACAAAGATTTCCGTTACACCTGTCCCAATTCGATGGCCGACTAACACCTTGAACACCATATCTAGGTCTTTTGGAGTAGGGTCTACTAAGACTAACCCTGTTTTGAGCGGTGGTGGCTTAGTGGAGTGGTTTTGATGTAGTGAGGGTGGTGGGTTGTGAGGGTGCATATGATATACAATCTCTATTAATTTAGCTTTCCTTTCCCTTAAGCTCTCTTCAAGTTCACTCATCTTCTGTGTCCATTGTCTCTTCATTCTTTCATGGCTATCTTTCCAAGCTCTCGATCTCTTTTTAGTTGTGCTCTTAGTCTCACTGTTGTCTAGGCTCTTGTCTTGATCTATGTCTTAGTTTTACTACAAGACTTGAGCTCTAGTGTTTAGTTGCACTAGGGCTGTCATGACTGTGCTTCCACTAGAGTCTACAACCAAGCCAATAACATTGATGGGTCTGTTCTTTTGTGCATTGGTTAGATTCTTTGTGCAATCCCATATGAAAATGTCATTTAGTATGGAAAGAATTGCATGTAGTTCATGCATGGACTATCCACAGACATTAGAAGGTCCTTATAAGATGCAATTGGAGAATATTAGGACTAATTGTTTAGCTGCTTGCACCTATGAGGATGGTTTAAGAAGATCCATTTTCCAGCTCAAAAACCTTGATCAACCCTTCAAACTTGAAGACTTTGTGGTCAAATTCGAAGAAGGCTCATATATTTATAAGCAAGGAATCATAAAGTAGAGTTTAGACAAGTATAAAGAGCTGAATAAGGTGACAATTTGTTCACACATTATAATGATTTTGGTCTTACTATCAGGAATATGGCCCTAACATGGTTTCAACCACTACACAAGGGTCAATTCAAGAATATAGAGCATATACTAGAAGCATTCATTACTGAATTCTCCAAGAGTGGTGTCAGGCATAATACCTCATCCTTGATACATAGGAAATAGTTCGACTAGCTAGAAGAAGATTTAAACAATACTTGGAGAGGTGCCCTATTCCAAAACTACCCACACCAACCAAACAAGTGGCATTGTTTTTGCATGGCATGCTAATCACCAAACTAAGGTCATATCTGTACTTGAAGGAAGCTAGGAACATGATCAATGTGTGCACATATGTATCAACATAGAGGATAACTTGGACGACAAGTAAGATCTCCCAAAGATTTATAAAGACTCCGACAGTGTTGCGAGTTTCAATTTCGAGGCATCTACATCGATAGAAGAGTTTGAAGATAAAGTAGCTCAAAAATTAGGAGTCTCAAGCAAGCCTACCCCTAGGATGGTCTCAGTGAAACAATGTTACAACTATGGAGGAGACATATGGCTAACATTTTCCCAATTCTGGCTCAACCCTAAAGTCAATACTGCACTATTGAGAGGAAATACACAAATGATATTGCAAAAGATTTCCCTTATAATAAGCAAGTGGTTAGGCAAAATTATCCACAACCATATCAACAACAAGGGAGATATCAAAATTAGTACCAACCACACGACTACTTTAGGCCCTAGTAGTATCAACCTCCATATCAAACTTAGCAAAGACCTCAACTAGTGTTAGGCCAACAACCTCCACCCCCAGCTAATGTGATCCTAGTCAGGTATGCATCAGGTGAGGACAAGTTGAGTAGATCCCTAGTGCTCGCACCACTGCAGATTTCAGAAAGTGATCCAAATGCTCAAAACTTTCACTAGTCTCAAAACTTAGCATGAATGGATAGTCACTGAGCTATTGAGCCCATGACCTAGCTGTGTGATTGACACTAGCTTTAGAGGATTTGATGCTTTGTCTATCTTGAACTAGGTGTCTTTTTGAACTAAGGTTCATATGCCTTATCTATTAACAAGAGGATTCCCTAGTACAACCACGTTGCAATATCATTTTTTCACAATCACTTATTCTTTTTAAGTTGCCATTTTGGGCGTACAATCTTGTCCAATGAGTCACGTCATCAGGAATACTTGAGTTATATCATAATTTGAGTGTGACCGATGAATTTTTGTTCTTTTTTGCTTATATTTTTTTGAATTAATATTCTAGCTATGGTTGAATTTGAGTGACTTGAGTCATGCCTAATGTAACCCTAATCAATAAGTACCACTAATGGCACTTAGCCTAAGTTAGAAACTCACTGAGGGAGTTAAGATATTTTTTCCCCATCCTCGAGTCCCAAGCTCCTAGAAGCGCTTTGATGCTCACGAAGGGTGCTCCCCAAGCGTAGCTTGTATGTTAGCTAGTCCTTTGCTTGCTCAAGAGCTCCAAATGGCTGCAAAAATACCAAACTTGAGCTTAGAAATTCACCAAATTAAGATAATTTTTTGGGCCAAAAATGGTTGTCTATTGCATTTGATGGCTTTGTCTGTCATGACAGATAGGCTATCCATCAAGGTTATCGATTGTGATGGACTGGTATGTCACGATGGACATCTACCTCTCACGATGGATAGTGTCTATCTCTCATGATGGACAAAGTTTACAATGGACACTATTTATCGTCGGGGGATATCTATCACAATTGACACAATTGTTTAAAAAAGTCTTTTGGCCATGTAAGGTTATCTATTGTAATGGACTGGCCCATTGTGATAGACACCTTTTTCGTGGTCGGTCATGTTGGACAAAGGTGTCCGTCGTGGTCTCAATCATGATTGACAATGTTTGTTGCGATTGACCTTATCTACCATGATGGACATAAAAACTATGAAATTTTGCAAAATTTTTACATATCCAAAAGGTGCAAGTGCTCTACTCTCTAGTAGTGCACTTCTTTTTACCAAATGACTAATTTTTCTATCCATCATGATTGATGGTGAGCTTCATCCCACAGTGTGTGCACATAGATTTCATACCTGTGGGAGCAAATAATGTTGTGGATGCTAGTACTTGCCAGAAAGCTCACAAAACACAAGGAAATAGAACACACAAAATCACTCTCTTTCTCTCTCTCTTGGTCTCACAAACACAATGAGGGGAAATGAGATAGAGGTGGAAATATGGTCCAAAATTGAAAATTCAACAAAGAAGGATATGGAGGTGGGAGATGGTGAGGAAGGTGATGATGATGTAAGAACTAAGAAAAATAAAGAAATTACCTAATTAGTTGTTGGAGAATTCCTCTCCTAATCGCAGCGGAAAGTGTAAAAGACCTTCTCAGGATCAAGACTCTTGCCAACAGCTGAACCTTCAAATGAAAACTGGTACCAACTGAAAAAATGCAATGAGCTTGAATCTTTGGTCACTCAAACTAGACACCTAGAGCTTTCAAATGAGCTATCAAACACTCAATTTGGAGTAGATTTGGGTTGGCAACTCTTTGATTCAAAACAGACTACCTATCCACTCAATTAGGCTGAAAACTGGACTTCACTAAAACTTGAATAACTCAGAGATCATAAAGAATTTCATAAAACTGTTCTAGACAGAGGAAGTAATCGAGATAAGCTTTCCAAAAAATGTTTAAACACTAAAATTGGATACATATATTGAGAGATATGACTCTCACAAGTAGACTATGCAGAAATGGGTGTGCAGCTGGACATACTCTATGAGAGTGAACTGAACGAAATGATTCAAAACAAATGAAGTAGCTACAAAGGGGCTTCCACGCCTTCTTCCTCTATTCTTGAGTGTCCTCCCTTGCCTCTTTTATAGCCAAGTGACCAAAAACTCTCATGATGAGTTTGAGAGCTATTCTCCATCATTTCTCCACTACTTTGGACAGCCACTCCTCTTACAGTTCAGTTTTTGGATTTGATTCTCTTTTGAATGATTCTCTTTTGGCCTACACTACTTGTTGAAGTAAATGCTTCTATTTTTCATTTTTGTATTTTTCTTCTACTTGAAGAAAATCCTTTTTGCAAAAATATATATGAGCTTACTTCTTTATTTTTAACACTCCCCCTCAAGCTCACATGTGAGCTTGCACCTTCAACCATATCTTGCAAGTTGATGTCGTCCTTGAACCTCTTTATCTTAGAGGCATCTAGGGACTTTGTAAGCATGTCTGCAACCTGGTCATTAGTTCCAATGAACTTTATATCCACATCCTTGCTCAAAACTTTTTCTCGAACATAATGATAATGCACTTCTATGTGCTTGCTTCGTGCATGAAACATTGGATTGTTTGTCAAGTGAATGCTTGACATGTTGTCACCATAAATTGGAATGGTCTCCACCTGCACATCAAGATCAGCCAAGAGCTTCTTAATCCACATAGCTTCACAAGTTGCAAAGGCTAAACCTCTATATTCAGCTTCTGTAGATGATAGTGCAACAGTAGGTTGCTTCTTTGAGCTCCATGTGATAGGTTTGCTACCTATCATAAACACATAACCTGAAGTGGATCTTCTATCTTCCTTTGAACCAGCCCAATCAGCATCACTGAAGCCCTTTACCTGCAATTCTTCATCATATCTATAAAACAATGCATGATTGACAGTGTGCTTCACATATCTTAGCACTCGTTGGGCTGAATTTAAATGTTCACTTGTAGGAGCTTGCATAAATTGAGAAAGAACTCCAACAATATAACACAAATCTGGTCTTGTTATCGTAGAATAGATCAAGGAACCTATAATACTCCTGTATGTAGTTACATCATGTAACTTCTCTCCATCATTTGAACATAGCTTCACATTTGTTTCCATAGGTTGAGTGAGTGGTTTGCATTCACTCATTCCAAATCTGAAAAGAACATCCAACAAGTACTTTCTTTGCATCAAGTAGATGCCATCTTTCCCATAGACTATCTCAATGCCTAAAAATTATTTCAGCTCACCAAGATCTGAAATTTTAAACTCCTTACCGAGTTTCCTTTTGATCTCTTGTATTCCTATAACATTACTTCCTGTTATGATGAGATCATCAACGTATATGCAAATATATACCTGCTTGCCTTCTTCTTTCTTCATGTAGAGAGAGGGATCTGCATTACTTGAACCATACCCACACCTTGTGAGGTACTCAACCAATCTTTGATTCCAAGCACGTGGTGCTTGCTTCAACCCATACAAAGCTTTCTTCAATCTACAAACAAAATTTGGATGCTTTCTATCTTCAAATCCAATCGGTTGACTCATGTATACCTCTTCTTGAAGTTCACCATTGAGAAAATCATTTTTTATGTCAAGTTGGTACAATGGCCATCTCCTTGCTGCACTCACTCCAATCAAGGTTCTAATTGTTCCCATCTTTGCAACCGGGCTGAAAGTCTCTTCATAGTCGATGCCATGAGTTTGCTTGAATCCTTTTGCTACTAGTCTAGCTTTATGCCTTGCTAGAGAACCATCAGCATTTCTCTTTATTTTAAACACCCATTTATTTGGAACAATCTTCATACCTTCAGCCTTTGGAACTAGCTCCCATGTGTGATTATCCTTGAGAACTTTTATCTCTTCTTGCATAGCTTCTTGCCATTCTTTTTGTGTACATGCTTCTTCATATGCATCTGGTTCTTTGTCTTTGACCACCTGTGTCATATATGCAAAATGCTTTGCAATAAAACTATCATAGCTCAGCCTTTCAATTGGATACCTTGCTCTTGAAGACCTCCTTTCATTTCCTTTTGAACATTGCTTCTTCAACCGGTTCAGCTTTACCTTTGGTGTGATCACCTCTTCATACTCTTCTTCACTTGCATTTGAATCACTATTTTGGGTAGCACTTTCAGCTTTAGATCTTTCATAAGCTGATGTTGGTGATGAGGAATGACTCTTTAGCCTCCCCTTCCATGTTGAGCTTTCTCCAAGTGATGTAGAAGCTTCTCGACCTGACATTTGAGTGCTTGTTTGCTGAAATTCTTCTTGGACAACACCTCCATCATCTTCGCAATCTTCTTCAAGAATCTTCTCTTTCCCTTTGTCTCCAAACCATGGTCTTAGCTCATCAAATACCACATCTCGTGAGACTCGTAGCTCCTTTGTCACCGGATTGTAGCACCTATATCCCTTTTGCTCCGATGAATATCCAATAAAAATACATTTTTCGGACTTTGCCTCCATCTTTGTCCTTAGTTCTTGAGGGATGTGAACATAACACACACATCCAAAAACTTTGAGATGTGTAAGGTCAGGTTTCTTACCGGAATAAACCTCCTCGGGAGTTAGATTATGCACTCCAGTTGTTGTGCACTTAATCATCAAATAAACGGCCATACTAGTTGCTTCAGCCCAATAGTTTAGTGGCATCTTCATCTCGTTGAGCATGCATCTTGCAACTTTTGTGATATGTCGATTTTTCCTTTCAGCTATTCCATTTTGTTGAGGTGTGTACCTACATGTAAATTGTCTCTTGATGCCATTTTCATAAAGAAAATCTGAAAATTCTTTGGAGAAATATTCTCCTCCTCCATCGGACCTCAAGGTCTTTATGTAGCGTCCTGTTTCCTTTTCTACCTGTGCTTTAAATCTCTTGAACATGGAGAACACATCTGATTTTTGTTTTATGCAAAACATCCATACTTTTCTTGAATGATCATCGATAAAAGTGACAAAATATCTATTATCAGCCACTGATGGTTGTTGTGATGGTGCCCATACATCAGTGTGTATCAAGTCGAGAACATTCCTTGCCACATAGTTGCTCTTCTTGAATGGTTGTCGAGTTTGCTTTCCTAGTTGGCATGCTTCACAAAGCTAATGTAGTCCAGCATCATTGAATCTTGGAAGACCTCTTACCACTTCATGGTTGCTCATGTCCTTGAGCTTGGGAATGTTGATATGTCCAAACCTTTTGTGCCACAAATCGATTTCAGCAATCCTCTTGTTTCCAAACTGAATATACATCACCTTTCCATGTGGTTGTTGAATGTCCAAGGTGAACATCCTACCTTCTTTCCTTCCTTGAGCAATGACCTTGAATCCTTCTTTCGGATTCTTTATAAAGCAGCCTTTTTCATTGAAAATAACATGATATCCTTTCTCTACCATTTGTCCCACTGAAATCAAATTCTTTGCAATAGTAGGAACATGAAGAACATCAGCCAATACCTTTCTATCTCCAAGCTTGATATCTCCAACATGCTCAATTGCGTGTTGAGTTTCATCGCCGGTCTCCACACATCCTTTTCAACTTGGAGCTTGTAGCTTTGTGAATAAATCTCCTTGGCATGTCATATGGTTGCTGCAACCTGAATCTATGAACCATTTTTGGTCATTGCTTCTCGATTTGTTGTAGTCATGCTTCATGGCAAGCATGGTTTGCTTGTCTCCTTCACTTGATGTACTCACATAGTTATTTTGGCTCCTTTGGTTGCCTCCATTCAGCCTTCCATTCTTTTGCCAACAATCATTCGCATAATGTCCTAGTTTACCACAATGATAACATGTTATACCTTTATGAGGATTGTATGAACTTCGACCTCTTCCTCTATTTCTTCCTCGACCTCTTCCATGTGTGTTGTCATTTGAGTTGTCCTTGTTGTCCTCCGAGTTGTGTTGGCTGAAATTTGTGTTGTTGTAGCTTCTTCCTCTTCCTCTCGAGCCTCCTCTTGAGTTCCTTCCTCTACCTCGTCCTGCATATAGCATTTGACTATGGCTGTCCTTACCTTTGTTGCCTTCTTGTTGAGCAACCTCTTCAGCCACAAGATTTGGTATAATCTCGTCGAATGTTGGGAGAGGATCTCTATAAAGAATGTTTGTGATGAGGGGCTTCCACTTTTCTTCACTCCTCAAGCCATTGAGGGTTGTTTGGACGATGTCTTCCTCTTCTATCTTGCATCCAACTGATGCTACTTGATCGCGAAGCTCCTTGATCCTCAATGTATACTCACTAACGCTTTGGTTTGAGCTTTTTTTCATGTTGTTGAGCTCGTTCTTGAGTTGCATCCTCCGAGACCTTGTTGAGGTAGCATACACCTTCTCCAATGCTTCCCAAAATTCCTTGGCTGTTTCTAAGCTTTGCACATGACCAATCATAGTGTTAGAAATAACTTGTGAGATGAGGAACATCACCCTTCGATTCCTCTCTTCCCAATCAGCAAATTGTCTCCTTTGTGCCGGAGTAATGTTGGGATCTTCAAGGTCCACTGGTTGTGGATCATCTCCACTAACTAGACTCCATAAACCTTTACCTTTAAGGTAATTTATCATTCTATACCTCCAAGACTGAAAATTATCTTTGTCTAACTTCTCAACTTGTTGTCCTAAATCAGCCATTGAAAACTTCCAAGATTGAAGTTTACCTCAAGTATGTTGTGGCGCTCTTTCTTGACTTCATGAAGCTCCCCCTTGATTTCTAGCTTCTCCTTTGATTCAGTTCAGTTCCAATGCTTTGACTCTTCAAAGTCCAATGCTCTGATACCATATGTTGGAGAATTCCTCTCCTAATCGCAGCGGAAAGTGTAGAAGACCTTCTCAAGATCAAGACTCTTGCCAACAGCTGAACCTTCAAATGAAAATTGGTACCAACTGAAAACTGCAATGAACTTGAAACTTTGGTCACTCAAACTAGACACCTAGAGCTTTCAAATGAGCTATTAAACACTCAATTTGGAGTAGATTTGGGTTGGAAACTCTTTGATTCAAAACAGACTACCTGTCCACTTAGTTAGGCTGAAAATTGGACTTAACTAAAACCTAAATAACTCACAGATCATAAAGAATTTCATAAAATTGTTCTAGATAGAGGAAGTACTTGAGATAAGCTTTCCAAAAAATGTTTAAACATTAAAATTGGATACATATATTGAGAGATATGACTCTCACAAGTAGACTATGCAGAAATGGGTGTGCAGCTGGACATACTCTATGAGAGTGAACTGAACGAAATGACTCAAAACAAATGAAGTAGCTACAAGGGGGCTTCCACGCCTTCTTCCTCTATTCTTGAATGTCCTCCCGTGCCTCTTTTATAGCCAAGTGACCAAAAACTCTCATGATGAGTTTGAGAGCTCTTCTCCATCATTTCTCCACTACTTTGGACAGCCACTCCTCTTACAGTTCATTTTTTGGATTTGATTCTCTTTTGAATGATTCTCTTTTGGCCTCCACTACTTGCTGAAGTAAATGCTTCTATTTTTAATTTTTGTATTTTTCTTCTACTTGAAGAAAATCCTTTTTGCAAAAATATATATGAGCTTACTTCTTTATTTTTAACATTACTTACCATTCCAATGTTGAATCTCTATGTCTTACCACCACACGCTCATTGATTTGAAAAAGAAATTTCTTGACCTATTCGTCAAATCATTGACTTCCTTTTCGACGTGGTCCTACTTTTCCTTCTCTCTATCTAGATTATCTTTGACTTGAGCTCCTCATGCTTCCTTGTCTTGACAAGCCTATTGGGCCTCTTTGGCTATTGCCATTTGAGGTGCATCTAATTTGCTATCTTGCAAAGTCTCCACTAGCTATTTAGGCATAATTTTTTCCTTCTCTATATTAACTCTCTCATCAACAAGTGTGTCATGTAAATATGCATAAAAAATTGAATGATTTGCATCAACATGTGGGACCTATGAAGGTTGAGAAATTTCCTAATTTGGAGTGACAATTGATTTTCCACCAGTAAAAAGAGGTAGCATGTATGTGTATGTGTATGTGTATGCATATGTGTATGCATGTGTGTGAATGTGTGTGTATGTGTATGTGTATGTTTATGTGTATGTGTATGTGTATGTGTATGTGTATGTGTATGTGAATGTGTATGTGCATGTGTATTTATATGCATATGTGTATGCATATGTGTATGTGTACCCCTATGTGTATGCATATGCACATGGGTATGTGTATGCATATGTGTATGTGTATGTGTATGTGTATGTGTATGTGTATGTGTATGTGTATGTGTATGTGTATGTGTATGTGTATGTGTATGTGTATGTGTATGTGTATGTGTATGTGTATGTGTATGTGTATGTGTATGTGTATGTGTATGTGTATGTGTATGTGTATGTGTATGTGTATGTGTATGTGTATGTGTATGTGTATGTGTATGTGTATGTGTATCTGTTTGTGTATGTGTATGTGTATGTGTATGTGTATGTGTATGTGTATGTGTTTGTGTATAGGGAAATGTATGTGTATCCGTATGTGTATGTGTATGTGTATGTATATGTATATGTGTATGTGTATGTGTATGTGTATGTGTATGTGTATGCATATGCAAATATGTATGCATATGTGTATGTGTATGTGTATGTGTATGTGTATGTGTATGTGTATGTGTATGTGTATGTGTATGTGTATGTGCATGTGTATGTGTATATGTATGTGTATGTATATGTATATGTATGTATATGTATGTGTATGTGTATGTATATGTATATGTATGTATATGTATATGTATATGTATATGTATGGGAATGGGTACACGTATGCTTATGCGTATGTGTATGGATATGTTTATGGGTATGCGTATGTGTATGGATATGGTTATGGGTATGTGTATGTGTATGCCTATGTGTATGCATATGCATATGTGTAGGTGTATGCATATGCATAGGTGTATGCGCATGCATATGCATAGGTGTATGCACATGCATATGCATAGGTGTATGCGTATGCATGTGCATATGCATATGCCTGTGCATGTGTATGTGCGTATGCATATGCGTGTGCGTATGCGCATGCGTATGCGTATGTGTATGCATATGCATATGCGTGTGCATGTGCATATGCGTATGCGTGTGTGTATGCACGTGCATATGTGTATGTGTGTGCATATGCATATGCATGTGTGTATGCATATGCATATGCATATGCATGTTATACTTTATGCAATAATGAAATGTTAAATGGACTTTAATGCCTTGAGGTTTTTAAGGTGTTTTGTGTTTTGATTTGAAGATTCATGAGGGTGTGAATGTGCATGGACTTATTCAAATACTTTTGGAGATATGTAGAAGAATATTTAGAAGATAGTATTTTAGTTATTTTTTGTAAAAATAATAGATCGCTTTAAAAAGCGATGTTTTTATAAAAATAGTAGATTAAGATTTTGTAAATAAAGCAAAAGCATGCTTTTTGAAGCGCCACCCTCATGTATCTTTTATTCAAGACATAATGAGAAATACCTATAAATACACATACTCTGATAGACTCATCCATCAAAGTATGTGGAGGGAGATTGTACCCAATGTGGTATCAATTCTCTTGTCTCTTTCTATTTTTTGAGCACTTTTGTGTGATTTCGATGCTATACTATCCTTTGTGTACGTGCATCTATGGGATCCGAATTGGTATCAGAGCTAAGGCGCATCTACGGAGGTGGTTTTTTGGTGTTTGATCATGATTCGTGGCATCCACTCGTCAATCAACAACTGTCTCAACCATCTGGTCCAAACCTAGGTTTTGGTTCTCTACATAAGGCCATGGACACTAGCCATACTATCGACAATTTTGGTTCATCACCCTTACCAGAGGTACACGAGCACCAATTAGAGCTTTTGTTGCATGAACTCCAAGATGCCCAAAACGAGATCAAAACGTGATGCTTCACTCCAGCAACTACAAAGTGATGATAGTAATCTAGTTAGGGTGGTGAACACCATTATTACCGCCCAAGAATAAGGCACGTAGTCCAAGATTGGTGCCAAAAATTTCCAATTTTCACAATTCTGTGAAGAGAGATGGTGGATGCAATCCAAAGATGAGTAGGTGCTGCTACAACCAGCTTCACACCAGCCAACTGAGACTTCAGAGTTGATTAGTAGACCCTTTAAGCTTCCTAAATCCACCAAAATATCAGCCAAGTACTTTTTAACATGTATCCCAAAAGTTTAAGTCAAGACAGACTAGTTGCGAAATGACTAGCTCCCAAAACTTGCTATTTTTGGACATACACCTGCTGGAAAAAATGAACAGTGCTCTCAACCTGGTAGGAATTAGAAAACTTCCTTTTGGGCATAGCAAATAGACTTATCAAGCTTTCCAATCCAAGTTAAAACACTTCAAATGATGGACTGAGCACTAAGAACAAATTTTTACAAAGTCTGGACCATGCCCGCCATTCTTGGGGCTCTGCATAGATAGACCAGTGAGCAGTAAATTGCAGATATCTTCACATCTATTAATTAAATGACCTTGAAAATTTATAAGTAGAAAGTAGACAGTATGAGCTATCAAACGCAAGTTAAATCACTGAAAACGGTTCAGTAGAACTCGAGATATGACCTTCTGAAGTTACTGTCCTGAGTGAGTATAGCAGAGAACAAAACAGAGAAGTAGATGATGATAAATGTATAGATTCACATATGATTACAACCACATTGGCAATGAATCTTTGCACAATGGGAGTAGAATGATAGAGCTATGGAGTAAGCTCTTCAATCTCTACAAAATGACATGAAGTGGTCACGTACAAGGCTTGCTAATCGCCTCTTCCTTCTTGCTCTTTTTATAGCTATTCTTGGAGGGAGTTTTGAATTCGAATTCGAATGGCTCCACCTAAAAGTGATCCCCAAAGTTATGAGATATTCCCTCAGCTCAAAAAGTCATGGGTTTTGGTAGTTAGAGCCACAGAATTGCTTTTACATCATGCATGAGGTAAGCCATCCTTTTCCTTTTTCTTTTTTCAATTACAAGAGATAAAAATGAACTCTTTTACAAGAGGTGTTCACATGACTACTCATGTGACTTACAAATGAGGATGATATCAAATATATCAAGCATGTAGGCTTGGGTAAAATGCACCAACAGCTCCCCCTCAAGCCTAACATGCTTGGCCTTCAAATAAGTCTTCAATTGTCCTTGATTTCCTGCAAGCCAATCATCAACTTGAATCTACTTAATTTTGTACCATCAAGAGCTTTAGTCAACATGTCGGCACATTGCATATCTGTAGAAACATAGGATAGTTGAATATCCTTGCTCATTAGCTTCTCCCTTACGTAATGGTAGTGGACTTCAATATGCTTGGTTCTAGCATGGTATACCGGATTAGCTGCTAGATGTAGTGAGCTTGTGTTGTCACCAAAAATATGAGGTGTTGAAGAATGAAGTCCAAGATCTGTGTACAAAGACTTTAACCACATGATTTCTTAAGTTGCATTAGCCAAACCTCTATATTCTGCTTCAATAGAAGATAATGCCACGGTTGGTTGCTTCTTCGATGACCAAGAAATGATTTTTGAACCTGCAAATGATATATACCCTGATGTGCTTCTTCTATCATCTTTAGATCCGGCCCAATCTGCATCTGAGTAGACCTTTAGCTCAATATCTGAAGTATATGAATAGAACAAACCTTCATTCATGGTCCCCTTTAGGTACTTGAGGACTCTCTTGGCCGCTTCCATATGTGGTCTTCTCGGCTTATGCATAAACTGACTCAATATGCTAACACTATAGCATATATCCACCCTTGTGAGTGTTGCATAGTTCAAACTTCCAACCAAGCTTTGATAGCTTGTGATGTCTTCAATTGGCTCTCCTTCATAAGCACTAAGCTTATGATTTTGCTCCATAGGTGTACCTGCACACTTGGTATTTTCCATCTTGAACTTGACGAGCATGTCATGGACATACTTCCTTTGTGTGATGTATATACCTGAATCTGTGTAGATCAACTCCAATCCAAGAAAATAAGTGAGTGGTCCGAGGTCACTTATTTTGAACTCCTCCTTCATTTGACTCTTTACCTGTTTGATTCCTTCAAGATCATTGCCTGTGATAATAATATCATCAACATACACACATAAATAGATCACTTCAGATCCATTCCTCTTTATGAACAAAGAGGTATCCACCTTGCTAGCTTTGAATCCTTGGTCCTGCAAATAAGTCACCAATCTGAAATTCCAAGCTCTTGGAGCTTGCTTCAATCCATACAAAGCTTTCTTTAGTTTGCATACATAGTTAGGATGATGTGCATCCTCATATCCAGGAGGTTGTGCCATATACACTTTCTCAGAAATCCATCCATTCAAGAAAGCATTCTTTACATCAAGTTGATAAAGATTCCAATTTCTAGATGCAGCAAGACTAATGAGAACCCTAATTGTAGGCATTTTTGCAACAGGAGAGAAAGTCTCCTTATAATCAATACCATGGGTTTGAGCAAACCCTTTAGCAACTAACCTTGCTTTGTGTCTATTTATACTTCCATTTGGATTCCTCTTGATTTTGTATATCCATCGAGATCCGATTATCTTCATAGATGGCTTGTTAGGTACAAGCTCCCAAAAGGGCTCTCGGGTCCGTATGTAGCATCTTGCATCTTTTCTTTTCCTTTGTTCTTCCATAGCTTTAGTCTTTCCAAGTCTTCTAGGTCAATCTCCAAATCACTTTCTTCAATCTGCTTCGGCTCCTTTGGTTGAAGTGATGGAAAATCTTCATCCAAGTCATAAGGCAGCTTCACTTTCCTGTCATCATCAAACCATGATTTGTTTTCATCAAAAATTACATCTCTACTCACAGAAAATCCTTTATTGGTTGGATTGTACAATCTATATCCTTTTTGGTTTTGATCATAACCAATGAATACACACTTCTCTGCCTTGGGATCCAATTTCCCTCTTACTTGAGAAGGAATGTGAGCATAGGCTAAGCATCCAAAGATTTTGCAATGCTCTAGACTAGGTCTTCTTCCATTCCACACTTCATATGGAGTGGTTCCATCTAGTGACTTAGATGGAAGTCTATTTATGAGATATGTGGCTGTAGACACAGCCTCTGCCCATAGGTAGTTCGAGAATCCCTTTTCGTTGAGCATGGACCTTGCAGCTTCGACAATAGCTCTATTTCTCCTCTCTGCTACACCATTGAGTTCGGTTGTATAGCTTGTAGTGACTTCCCTTTTAATGCCTCTCTCATGCAAGAAGGCATCAAATTCAGAAGAGAAGTATTCTCCTCCACCATCTGATCTGAGTCGTTTCAAAGTCCTACCTGTTTGGTTTTCAACAAGAGCAATATACTTCTTAAAGCAATTAAACACTTCATCCTTGTGCTTCATGAAAAACAGAATGGTCCACCTGCTACAATCATCTATGAAAGACACATAATATCTTGAGCCTGATATAGATGGCTCCTTACTTGGACCCCACACATCCGTGTGCACTAGATCCAAAGGATTTTGATACATATATCCTTTCTTATTGAAAGGTTGTCTATGAGCCTTGCCGAGTTATTAGGCAAACCAAGTACACTTTGGTCCCTGCAAATCTGTTTGAGTGTCCTCTCACCAATGTGAGCAAGCCTTTTGTGCCATATCTCCAACTCTGTTAGAGTTTGAGATCCATAGCTAAACAAAGCTATGTTCTTTGTATCTTCCACTTCAAAAGTGAAAAGCCTTCCTGTCTTTTCTCCTTTGGCAATCCTTCAAAAGCCTTGCCTTGGGTCTTCAACATATGCTCCAAATCTATTGAATCTAACCTGCAATCCTTTTTCAACAATCTGTCCAACACTTATTAAATTTTTGGTAATTGTAGGGACATACAAGACTTTGCTTAAGAGGTTCATATTCCCATCTGATGTCTTCACATTACCTATCTTCTCCACTGAGTGCTTTGTGTCATCTCTTGTCTGCACTTCATGCTTGTTATGAGGATCTTGCAAATCAGAAAGTAAAGCCACATTTCCTGCTACATGGTTTGAGCATCCCGAATCAATGTAAAATATGTGATCATCATCCTTACCCTTCTTCGCTGATAGATTCATAAATCAATAATGAATCTTCTTGACTTTGGTCCTCTGCATAGTTATTGTAATCTCTTCTTCCTCTATGGCCACTTTGATAGTTGTTGTTGTTGTTGTAATCGTTGTTGTAGTAGTTGTTGTTGTTGTAGCCTCCATTGTATCTACCTCTATTTGATCCATAGCCACCTCTATTGAATCCTCTTCCTCTTGAGTTCCTCGGGTTCCTGAAACATTCTTCAGTAGTATGGTTAGATAAGCCACATATGTTGCAAGGTTGAGATGATTGGAATCTCCCCCTGCCTTGCTTTCCACCTCTGCCTCTTCCTCTAGCTCTTCCTCTACCTGCAAAGTTTGCTTGGAAAGAGCTTCCTTCATCTTCATTCTTCCTATTCTTTGACTTGTCCTTGACCTTAGCTTTATCAGAATATAAGGCAAAATTTTGATTACCTCTTGAGGACTCACCACCTTTGCTAGTCTTTGCTTCATGAGTGAAGAGTTGGCCCATGAGTGTGTTGAGGTCGGGTACATGCATATCCATGTATAAATCCATGGCTGTTGTGAATGACTCCCACTTATCGTCTGCTTTGATTCCATTCATGATTTGTCTTATGATTTGCTCCTCTTCAATTACCTCTCCAATGCTTCCAAGTTGGTCGGAAATCTCCTTCATCTTTGTGACATAATCAGTCACATTTTGCTTTGGGCTTTTCTTCATTGTTGTGAACTCCATCCACAATTGGTTCTTCCTCGCTCGAGTGTTGGAAGAGAAGAAAGAAGCAAGTGCATTCCAGGTCTCTCTTGATGTCTTGCATCCCTTGACATGAGGTAAAAGAAAATCAGAGATTGAGTTTAGAATATAGGACCTTGCAAGTGCATCCTTCGAACACCAATTCGTAAGTCCTTCCACTTCTTCATGTGATGGTTGCCCTTTGTTCCTCATGGTTGGCATTGCTTCATCTCCGGATATGAATCCATATAGATTCCTCCCTTGAAGGTAAGCCTCCATCCTTAGAGACCATGCCGGGTAGTTGTTTCGATCCAATTTGTCAATTGTTGATGGAAATCCATCTCCCATGTTGCTTGACTATGCTCTGATACCACTGTGAAGAGAGATGAGTTAGGGCTCATCTACTATACCCTGTATATACATGGTTCTGGCTAACTTAAAGGTTCTGGAAATCTTCTGTTTTAGCGAGTCTAACATCTTTTTTAGAATTTCTGGTTCTACAAGCTGAGCATCAGTTCTAACTAAAATTGCTGCAATTACTTGAGTCATCAATATTTCAGTGTGTGTCTGCAAAAAGGCCTCTTGCAGGTAGAAACCATTTGCTAGTGCTGCATCGTGGCGCAATCTCATCTCATTGATCTTATCATCTACCCTTGAAAGTCTGTCAGCTTGAGCACCTAATTGCTTTTCTCGTCTCTCCAATTCTTCGATTGAAACTACATGGTTTTGTAGTAGGCGTCTATTTCTTTCTGCATTCCTTCAAATTCTTTCTTCAATTTGAGATGTCGTCCCAATTCTTCCTGTAAATCTTGATCACGTTTGAACAAGGTTTCGGTAGTCTTATGCAGCTCTGCTTCAGCCTTAAGCACATTGCTAGCCAGAGACTACGAAGCTTCTTCTAAGACACTGTATGCTTCCCGCGTGCTCTGCAATTCATTTCCTATGGTAGTCATTGCATCTGTTTTATCAATGATTTCTTGCTTTAGCGTGCTTATTTTGGTATCCTTTTGACACAGCAAAGCATCTTTCTGTGCGAGTTGATCTTGAAGCTGTTGAATATGTAAGTGTAAACCATGATTTTCTGCCTTAACTGCATCCACTTCTTCTTGCAATGGAGCAATATCTGCTTCTAGGATATCAACTTTATGCTGCAATTCGTGACGAATGTTATCAGTGACCATTCTGAGTTGTGTCGGAAGTTGCTATGAGAATTGAATGAGCATTCGACCCATGGACTCTAATTCCGTAAACATGGGAATCGGAGGAAGAAGAGGAGGAAGTGGTTGGGATGAAGAAGCTGGCAAGAGATGATGGGAAGATGGTGGAGAATAGTTAGGTGAAGAGGATGAGGAATCCGGTGCTTCAGGGGCAATAGGTTGAATGGGGACAATGGGCTCGACCAGAGGCATTGGTGGAGGAGTAGGTAGAAGATTGTTGGGCACCAAGATTATTCAAGTAGGTTGTTGCGTAGTCACTTCAGTCCGGTCAATCACAGCATCGACCAAGGTAATGACTTCATTTATGATCTCTGCAACAATGGTTTGCACATCTTCTGGAATCGAGTGCTGAGAATCCGCCCGAGAAGAGTTTTCTTTGGAATCAGCAGTGGACGCACTGTGTTCCTGTTGCCGGTTGGGAGAAGACTGGGTAGACGAATCAAGGTGAATTGAGGTGGCAGTGTCGTGGAAAATTTCTTCTTCATTTCTTTCTGCTTCATTTCTAGCGGTGGAACCCTGAACTTGACTCTCAGAAGGGCTTATCCATCTACATTTCCGGCAGAGAAGCTGGAAAAGATCTTCATTCTCATCTTCTTCGTCTTCGAGCACTTGGGCAGATTCTTCATGATATAAAATTGGAGCTCTTGGCGGAGGTTGCGCGGCTTGAATGACTGGGAACAAAAAGGTAATGATATGCGGTAGACGTGAACGTGGAAGCTCTCCCTTGTTAACATGCTTAATAACCGTAACGCATTCACGGTGAATACGTCGGAAATAGATAGAGGCGAAGTTAACAGGCTCACGAGAAGCCATGTCAATCATCGAATAAAACGGGTGAGAAATGACGTAAGTGCGTTTCTGTAAATTAAGGATAGCAACAAGAAATTGTAAGGTGGTACGTTCAGGGTCATGGCGACACAAAATGGCATATTCATTGGATGAGTACCGTGGGAATAATTCTACCATGGTGTTAATAGGAAGGAGAGGACCATTCTCCACGCCTTTTATGGGCAAACGGAATGCTGCAGCGAATGATGCTAATGTGATGACGACGCGAGATGGTAGATAGGTAATTGGCCAACTCTGCTCGGTAGCAGGAGTGGCGGCAATGGCTGCAATAATCTGTGCATAATAAGGATGACACTCTACTGAATGCCAAGGCAATTCAGCGAAGTTCATCAAGCCGCGGACATGCAAGAACTCACTCACGTCATGAGGAAGTCTGTCACGGAATGTCGCAAAATTAGCTAACGCTTCCATGATGCGTACGCGAAAGCACAAAGACACGAACACACAAGAAACACAAAAAACACAGAGCACACAGAGCATACAGACACAATAGCAATTAACAGTGAAAAGAAGAGGATTAAGTAGACACTCAACAATGGAAAGCGATCAGAAATACTTAATCATCGCGTGATGTTGAGATGATAACCTTCATAATTACGGCGGGCATGCATGAACAGAATCAATAACACAAGGCGGCGATTAATTATGATTATGTATCAAAACGAGGAACTTACGGTCTTATTCAATTAACACACAAAAATAAAAAGAAATTAAATAACACTCAGAAAAACAAAGAACACGTCAGCGAGGATCAGGCGCTTGGTGATACGGCCGCAATTTTGAACCATTGATCACTTTAGGAAGGGGAACTCCATTCAAAGTAGTCAACCGAAAAGTAGCTGGTCCCACTTGCTCATTAATCCGGTAAGGACCGAACCACCGTAATTTAAATTTCCCAGCAGAACGATTTGATTTAGCATTATAAAACAGCACAAGTTGGCCCACCGTAAACACAGGAGTCTTGAGGAAACGATCATGAGTCCGGGCTTGCCGCAACTGAACTTCTTGAAGAGTTAGAAAGCTTTCCCAACAATGTTCATCCAAGTCTCTGAGTGTTTCCAACCAAAATGGCAAAGAATCTTCGGGTAACAACTTCTGAGTTATGGCCATGCGTAAGCTTGGCACGACAATCTCCATAGGTGCGATTGCTTCCATCCCATAAGCAAGCTTGAAAGGAGTTAGTCTGGTTGCAACTTTGTATGTAGTCCGGTATGCCCATAAGACTGAAGGTAGTAATTGATCCCATCTTTCTGGTGATTCCACAATCAATTTGCGAAGCATACTTAACAGCGTCTTGTTGGTACTTTCAGCTAAACCATTAGCACGAGGATAGTATGGGGAACTGAATTTATGCAGGATTTGAAAATTATGCGTTAGTACTTGCATTAAATTGTTAGCAAAATGTGTTCCTTCATCTATCACAAGTTCTAGAGGTAATCCATAACACGGAAAAACATCCTTCATTAGGCATTTTGCCACCAAAACAGCTGTAGCGGACCGTAAGGCCCAAGCTTCTGCCCACCTGGTAGCGTAATCTGTACAAGTCAAGATGTAATGATTGTTGCTAAGGGTTGTTGGAGGTGTGATTGGTCCAATAAAATCAAGATCCCACTTTTGGAAAGGTTCCAAAGGTAATACAGGTTGTAGAGGAAAAAAGTGTCTGTGTAATGGCTGCCCAGATCGCTGACAAGTGTCACACTGGTGCACAAACTGAACTATGTCTTTGTACATAGTAGGCCACCAAAGCCCACTTTGCAAAATCTTCCGATGAGTGAGATCTGCAGCAAAATGTCCACCGGAGGGTATTGAATGTGCCATAGTGATGATTGAATTTGCTTCATGTGGCGGAATGCAGCGAATCAAGAAAACCGTGTGATCTATATAGTATAACTGGCCTACCAGCAACCGGAATTTGCGACTATAAACTGCAATCTTCCGTCGCATAGCAGGAGGTGTATGCAGAGGAAGACATCCATCAGTCAGAAAAGTTAACAACGTATCATAATAGGAAGGCAGCACAGGATGGTCGGGAGATTCATCAGGAGTTGGTTCAGCAGCGTAAATTGCTGGTGTGGTATCGTCAACGTCCACCGGAGCTTCGCCAAAATCCAACCGAGAGAGAAAGTCTGCTAAGGCATGGGTTGTACCTGGTCGATGAATCACTTTGTAGGCGAACTCTTGTAGGAATAATACCCAACGAGCTAAGCGACCACCTAAATGTTGCTATCGGACCAAATATAGCAATGCAGCATGATCTACATGAAAGGTGAATTTTTAGCGTAGCAAATAATGCCTGAATTTCTTTACAGAATATACCAATCCAACACATTCTCGTTCAGTCACAGAATAATTCCTTTCCGCAGGAGCGAGTCGGTGACTTGCATAGTACACAGGCCGAAACCATTTGTCCGTTTGCTGCATTAAAACACTACCAATTGCTATATCTGATGCATCTACAAAGACATGGAATGGGCGGTCCCAATCAGGAGGTTGTAAAATGGGAGCCTGCGTCAATAATCCTTTTAGACGATCGAATGCAGTTTGGCATTCCAGAGTCCATTCGAATTGTCGTGGAGTACGAGTCATTAGCCGATTTAGTGGTGTTGCTAAATGGGCAAGCCACCGTAGATGCCTGCCATGCCACCGGATTTGACCCAAGAAGCGTATAACCTCTTTTGGCGTTGTAGGAACGGGTGCTTCCAACACAGCTGCGACTTTATCTAGATCAACTTGGATACCTTGTGCCGATATGATATGTCCAAGGAGTTTACCACAAGACACCGCAAAAACAAATTTTATCGGGTGCAGACAAAGTCAGTATTCACGGCATTTCTCAAAACAGCACTGTAAATGATACAGGTGCGCCATAATCTTGCCGAATAAGGAGAAGTCATCTAAATAGACTTGCATAAAAGTGGTTAGCTAGGGTGAAAAAATTTCCTGCATACAGCGTTGAAATGTGCTTGGAGCATTCCTTAACCCAAACCACATGACCGTACAAGCAAAAACACCCTAGTTTGTAATGAAAGTTGTTTTCGGTATGTCTTGTTCAGCCATTCTGACCTGGTTATAACCACTGTAACCATCCAAAAAGGAGTACATCTCATGCCTGGCCACTTTGTCAAGCATTGTGTCAAGAAAGGGGAGAGGAAACAGATCAGGTACCGTGGCCGCATTCAGTTTCCCGTAATCCACACAGATTCGTAGCTGCTTATTTTTCTTAGGAACAATAACGATCGGAGATATCCATTGAGCGTGTTCTATTGGTACAATGAATCCCACCTTCAATAACCTATCGATCTCTGCTTTGACCTGTGCTGCATAATTGGTATTCATATGGTAACTGGATTGTTTAATTGGCTTTGCTTCCGGCTTAAGCATGACTCGATGTTGATAGATTCGCGGATCAAGACCCTTCATATCGCAGTAATCCCAGGCAAAAACATCAGAAAAATCTCGCAGGAGTCGGATCAAATCTTCTTGAAAGGCATTGGACAATCCTGCCTTGATTTTAACAGGACGGGGGTTGTTTTCATCACCCAAATTATATGTCACTAAATGGTCTTCCGAGACATAAAACTGACGAGGTTTCCTCAAGTCGTCAGCTGATTGTAAAAGTTGATGTAGAGTAGCTCCATCCATAGCAGCATTATCATCTGCATCTGTTCCTCTGGTCACAGGAACAACCGTACAGGCTGTCGGACTCCAGTTATCTGCAACAGCTTGAAGATCTATAGTGCCTAAGGAAATCAAATCTTTATTGTTCTATAGAAACTCCTCTTCTTCATCATCAGATAAGCCATCCAACATGTGGACTGGCTCAGCTACATAGGGTCTGGCATGAAGTTCACAGGGCTGAATGGCATCTAGTTTGACAACATATTTACAGTGGTTGTCTTTGAAAGTCAATTCCTACAGTGACCAATCCTGTATAACTTTGGCCTGTTTCAACCATGGTCGACCGAACAGAAGATTATAGTCGCGCCTAACTCCGGGCACCAAGGCGAGTAGTTGCCCCAAAGGGAGCGTAATTGAAGCCTTCAAGAGAATATCCCATACCTGGTCTGTTGGAATTGCATTCTTCACTGGTTCCGATGATGATTCTCCTGTTACCGGAGTAGAGTCTTGTTCATGTGCTTTCCCATTTGGCAGGGGAACATGTCTCATCGGAATTGGATCCAGGAACACGGTAGGCTCTTTGGCGGTCCATTGGCTGGCTTTGGTATACATTTGATGCTGTTCACGGATGCCTGGTTCAAACACCTCAGCTGCAGGTTGCAACTACTTACCGGATCTTGTCTGGATCACTGTTGCTTGCGAGTCCACTAGGGAGATATAGACCATGTTGGTCATCGGGTTTTGATGCTCTTTCTTTCGTTGGTCGTATTCGGCTGCATCCTTGCAGAATCTTTGGATGTGGCCAAGCTCACCACAAAAATGACATTGGGGTGGAGGCAGAGAAGTATTTTCCGATGATGTACCTGCCTACCAGTGATTTGTATTAAAGTTGGTATTCCGTTGTCCTCGATAATTCCTGTAACCTTGCGACTGATTGTTTCGCATCTGTGGTGGCATGTAGTGAGTTGCTGGCTGTCTTGGTTCCTGTATAATGGCATTTATAGCTGCTCGTCCCTGTACTTTGGCATTATACACACAATTTTCGGTTGAGTGTCCGGTGGTATTGCAGATGGCGCAATACATCTGATTAAGGGCACAGGTAGCACTGGTGTGCCCAGGGTTTTTGCACTTAGTACAATACATCTGTTTAGCCTGATCATCTATACCATGCTTACTGGCCTTCAGCCATTCCAAGTCTTCGGTGAATCCCCCAACCTTATGCTCTAGTTGTAGGGCCATCGCAATAACAGCATCTAGTGTCATAGCTCCCACACAGCTGATGATCATGATTTGCCTTAGTTGTGGGGTCAAACCATTAATGAACCATTGGGTTATCACATCATCCGGCAGGTTGGCATGCGCTGGAGGAAGTTGTCTTAAATGAGTTCTAAATAATGTGGTGTATTCCTGAACAGCCTGGTGCAACTTCTGTCGATTGTTCTACAGATAGTCGAAGATTTCGGCAGGGTTTTTCTTCAACCGGAACCGCTGTAAAAATGCATCCCTTACCACCTCATAGGTAACGAAATGATTGAAATCATACTCTGTTAACCATCTCGCTGCTTCATTCACTAATGTAGACTGGAATACGATGGCCTTGTATGCCGGATCGGGTGGATGGTTTAGCACGGCATAACTTATCTCAAAAGTATGCACATGGGCATCAGGGTCGTCACTTGGAAATCCTCCGAACTTTGTGTAAGTTACCCCTATTGGAATTGGTCGTAGTGGAAGAGGCTGTTGTTGTTGTTGCTGCTGTTGTTGCTGTTGTTGACCACTCATGGTGCTAGTAGTGGTACCGTTGCTGTCTCCTGAGTTCTGAGGAGGTGTTTCCGGTCCTTCAGAATCTGTATGGTCAGATTGCTCACCTTCCGGCTTGAAAATAACGTTCAATCTATTATGGATTTCCAAATCGAAGAGCCTATCCTCAGCTTTGATATCCTAGGTAGGCGAATTTGCCCCGAACAGTGGTGTCCGAAATGAAGATTCACTAGGGAGTATCACACGGTCACCGGAAAACTGTAAATTCTCTGCAACTCGGACCGAACTGTCATCGAATTTTTTCGAACTTTCCCCAAAATAGGGTATTCTTTCACCAGCAATGATCTCTCTGGGTAACACCACTTTATCCTCGGAAAAATTTGAATCCTGACCAGATGGTGTCGGGTCAACTGTGCACTGTGTCTCTGTACACTCCAAAGTTACTGTACCTTCTGCAGACTGCACCGAAATTACACCGGAATCTACTAGAATTTCCTCCTGTGTTACCGGAATTCTACCGGAATCGCTACTAACAGACTCTATTCCTTCAACAACTGGACTTAACCGGTCTATGCTTCTGTCAACTGGGGGTGTCCCTAACAAATTTGGTACTGTCCAGGGATGCTGGTCTCTCCTGTACTTCGGATACGACTCGTCGGACCGAGTAACCAGCATATATCACGTCTGCACTACTTACATACTACTCCACCTTACTATTGATTCACAATCTATGGCCACTTTCTGACAGACGGCGCCAGTGTTAAAATGCACTTTTACATTACAGGCATTTTAAGTTCTACCGGGTTCTTGGGAGTGGTAGGGGTCTCATAAATCAGAGGATAAATCAGAGGCCCTGTAACTTGATTTTCCCAATTAACTTATCCAAACCGCAATACATTAACATTCAAAACTCCGTTTAATCCGAATTACTGTCAAATCTCTGGTTAGTATTCTCACAGATTACTGTTCATACTCAGATTAATACTTTCTCTGTACGTAGCACTGGGGTTATTCATTACCGTAACACAGACTTATAAGCCTTAACGTAATGGACTATGTTAATCACAAGTTACTGTACTTAACAAAGACGAAACAGTAATACTTAGATTTCTCGAACACGGCACCACAACGACTTCCCAGACTGCAATCGCCCAGACAGACAGTCTGGCGATACTGCTCGTCCTTTTCGGAGCGTCACCGTAATGGCTTTTTATTAGTTAATAAGTCGATACATCTCTTCACACGACCTTTCGGTTCGTGCGGAATATGAAACCTTTCGGTTCACGCGGGATAGGAAACTATAGGAATTATGCAAATACAAAATGCCAATCCGACGGCTTACACTTCCTCCCTAGTTCCACTTACATGCTCATCGATCATGGACAACTTTTGGGTGGATGATGCTGAGAAAGAGTTTCAATCCATCATCAAGTCCATCAACTTACAACAAACACTTCAGTGATAACCACCAATCAAGCTCAATTTTCCTTTCAAGCATCGCTTCACTAGTCTTTCTTCTCCTACTTTCTAGTGCTCACCTACTTTTCAATGTCTACCTACTTTTTAGCACCCTTCTCAATCCAATGTCTCACCAGTATCTAAGACCACTTCCCTACAATCCAAAAAACCTCCAACCCTTCAAGCTACAATGATGGATGCTCAACAAAAGAGGCCTCCTATCACTTGCTGGCATTGTGGTAAGTTTGGTCATACTAAAGATAAATGTAGGTTCTGAACTAACAACATGAAGCCTGTCGGAGCTCAAGTACACAACATGGAGGTGGTTCCTAAAGACATTCAACCAGATTGGACTGAAGAAGCATTGGAACAGGATCTAAGTACCTTGGGTAACAAAATTTCTATTCATTCTTTATTTTGCATGCAAGGTACTATTAATATATAAAGTTGTTAATATTTTACATGATGATGGTACTTTGCATAACTTTATTTTTCATACACTAGTGAAAGATCGCCAATTAATCCCACTTCCTTCTATGTATAAAGTTAAGGCTGCATTTCAAGGAAATAAATATAATGTTACAAGTGAAATGCATAACGTTCGGATTTGTATAGGTTCATACATAGATGAACACACATTCTTAATTGCTCCTTTGCAGTCCTATGATGTTATACTTGGTATGCCTTTTCATCATCATTATAACCTATGCATTGATTATCATACACACACCATGAGTTTTAAGCTTAAGAATCAAGATATTTGTTTGTCTGCAATGCATGACTTCCAACCATTTCCATTAATTAGTCATACTCAAGTAAAATGTGCATTTAGAAAAGGCTAAATTCATGTATTGTTTTTGTCAATAACATAGTTGATTATACACATACATTTCCTCATGCACATACATCATTTATGGATTCCTATAAGGATTGTTTTATGGCTGATTTTCCTTCTAAACTACCACTTTCTAGGGGATGTCTTGACCATAATATAGAATTAATTTCTATTAGTTCTCCTCCCTATAAAGCACTTTATAGGCATGGACCTTTACATCAACAAGAAATAGTTAATCAAGTTAAGGATTTACTCCATAAAAGACTAATAAGACCTAGTTCCTCTCCCTTTGGAGCACCTATTCTTTTAGTAGAGAAGAAGAACAAGACTTATAGGATGTGCATTGACTATAGAGCACTCAATAAGATCACAATTAAAAATAGATATCCTATTCCAAGGATAGATGATTTGCTAGATAAACTTCATGGAGCACGTGTCTTTAGTAAAATTGATCTTAAATCTAGGTATCATTAGATACAAATGAAATAAAATGACATTTACGGTAGTGCCTTTTGGACTTACCAATGCACTTGCTACATTTGCATGCATGATGAACAACATTTTTCTTGAATACCAAGCTTTTGTTCCTTTTTTCTTTGATGATATACTTGTCTATAGTGAGAATGATGATGACCATGAAAAACATTTAGCAAAAAATTTTAATTTGTTATGCAAAAACAAACTTTATGCCAATCCTAAAAAGAGTTATTTCTTCCAAAAGGGATTAGAGTATTTAGGCCATATTGTTTCTAGTCAAGATGTTCATGTAGATCCAAAGAAAATTAAAGTAATTGAAGAATGGCATGTACCTCAATCTGTGAATGATGTACACTCTTTTCTAGGATTAGCTAGTTTTTATAGAAAGTTTATAAAAGTTTTTTCTTATTTAGCACTCCCACTCACTTTATTATTGAAGAAAAAGTAAAAATTTGCATGGGGATTAGCACAACAACAATCTTTCGAAAAACTCAAACATGCACTTTCTTATGCACCTGTTTTGTAATTACCCGATTTTGCACAACCTTTCCATGTAGTTATAGATGCTAGTGGTTCAGGTATAAGTGCTGTATTTGTTACCGTTAGAGTCTATGTGAAAGGCCAAATGGCCACCGAACACTTCCTTGTATATGTTCTTTAATAAAACATATAGTGGCATGGTCAGTCACAGACTATAAGTTTGACTGCATTTGTAAGACCTAAGAAGTCTGTCTTCATGCTCCTCTGTGTACTGCGTCTTCTGTGCATTCTGTCGCATCTGTGCGATCGTCGTGGAGCTCTAGAGAAGGAGATCGCACTATGGTGCATCGTCATCAAAATACTTCACTGGTATTAGAGTAGTTCTACGCAAAAAGCTTTGCTCCTTTTGTGTGAGCAAAGCGAGCACCCCCCCAAGGCTCTCTCCAAGGCTTACGACTAAGGCGGCGACCAAGGCATAGACCTTGGCATACCTTGTCATCTGACAAAGAAGATAGAGGTTTCCGGTACTTCTCGGGAGGTCACCCATCCCAGTACTGTTCCCCCCAGAGCTTGCTTAACTGTGGCAATCTCTTGCCACTAAGCTACACTCTTGTGGTGTCTGAAGAAGGGGAAATAATAAGGTTGACATTACCGTGAACATGTTTTGGTCCCTTAAAGCTTCATTCTTTGCTTTCAAAGCCTATTTTTGAAGCATTTTTGGGTGTCTTTTGGAGCCATTTTGGAGTACTTCTGCACATAGTTCTCTGGCACTTGCAGGTGTTATTGGCTAGTTTTTGGGCTGTGTATTCAGCCTTTACTGTCATTTTACTGCACATATTGAGCACATACACACCATGTACACTTCTGTGGATAGCGGTTATGTACATCCATGTGGTCATTAATATAGCGGTTATGTTCTTTGCATAAAGCCTTTTATGTTTGATAAAGAGGGTCGTGGTGAGGTTTTCTTAACTGGGAGACACCCAGATGTCGGGGTCTCTTTGGTGATGCAGGTGGAAGACTTACCCAGCCTCGCCATAGGAGATGTATGATAGTTGTTCATAGGTGCTCGATAAGCCTAGTTGGCTTCTTGGGTAACTGATTATATGTAGGGGAGTCAGTGATTCACTATGCAGGAAAACATGTCAATACTTGCAGTTTTATGATATTTTGACACTGGTCATACACTCATTTTGCAGAGGATACTCTGGAAAAATTTTCCCAAATTTCTGGTTTTCTCAACTATACAGTGGTCGATTTACTCCTTGATACACTTAGTCGTTGGTGTTCTGACTCTTCTAGCTCCATTATCATTCTATTCAGTTCTCTACCATCATGTCATTAGAGGTCTCAGGCACATCCGGTGGATCAGGGTCTAGTGCTAGTGTTCCAAGAAGGAGCTATAACTTGCAGGGCAAAGACCATTTTGAGATGCGAAAATTTGATGGCACAAACTTTGCTCTATGGAAGAATCACATTAAAGATGTGTTGATTCAAAGGAGGCAATGGAAGCCAGTAAATGGGATTTCGAAGAAGCCTGCTGACATGGATGAAGATGATTGGGATGAGTTAGATGAAATGTCCAGGTCTACTATTCGCTTGCACTTGGCAGATTATGTTTACTTTACAATATAAGACTGTGAAAGTGTAGAGGAGCTTTGGAAGAAGTTATGCAATACATATGAAAAAGAGACGACATCAAATAAAGTGTTGAGGAGAAAATTATATGACCTTCGCATGGACACAGATAGTGTTGCTTCTCATCTAAATGAGTTTGATGCTATATTCTCCCAGTTACAAGCTCAAAAAATGGATATGGATAATGAAATGAAAGTAGTATTGCTATTATGCACCCTGCCATCATCATGGGATACATTTTGCACAGCTATTAGCAATAGTGCACCTGGTGGTAAACTTGTCTATGATGACATATGTGGAGCACTCTTGAGTGAGGAGATTCATAGAAAATCTATGGTTGGCACTCAGAGTGGAGATGCATATAATGTTCATGATTCTTACCAAGGAAAGAATCAGCAACGTGGTAGGAGCAAGAACAAGGAAAAAAATGGTCAACGGAATAAGAGTAGAAGTAAATCAAAGAAGAGGGATATCAAATGCCATTATTGTCATAAGAAAGGACATATGAAGAAAGTCTGTTATGCATTAAGGAATGCTAAAGGTAAAGGATAGAACGTTGATGGGCGTGTTAAACAGTTACCTGCACCATCTACTTCGACTGTGAAGATTGAAGAAATTAATGCTATTTCTGATGATGCTGACGTGTTGACACTTGATAGCACTGTGCCATCTAAGTTGACACTTGATAGAACTGTGCCATCTAAGGCGCTTATGGCTGATTCTCTTTCCCACACCTCGCTGCTAGATTTTGGTGCTTCTCTCCATGTGATACCACACAGACAATGGTTCTCTAATTATGTAGTAAAGTCTCTTGGTACCATGAGACTTGGTGACTCTTACCAATGTGATGTTGTGGGGATTGGAGATGTGGTTGTGCAGTTCATTGATGGTTGAAAATTTACTATGCATAGTGTACGCCATGTACCTCAGTTATCACGGAGTTTCATGTCAGTTGGTCAACTTGATGACCTTGGTTACAAGGTGTTCTATGCTCAGTCCTTTCGCATATCAAAGGTCAATATGGTTATTGCAAAAGGAAGAAAAGTTGGCTCACTTTATCCTTTATTTGTATCACAGAAACAACACTTGTTGGCTGTTACTGAACAGCCTATGGCTTGTATTTGGCTTGGCCGTTTGATCCATATATCTCATAGTGGAATAAAAAATCTTTCTTGTTCTGGCTACTTACTTGTGTTATATTTCTCTGATTTTTCATTTTGTGAGCATTGTCAATATGGAAAACAAACCAGAAATGTGCATAGAACGCACATTGACTCTTCAATTCAGCCTTTAGATCTCGTTCGTACAGATGTGTGTGGTCCTATGCCCACTAGGTCCTTAGGTGGTTCTCTCTACTTTGTCACTTTCATAGATGATGCTACTAGAAAAGTTTGGGTATATCCTATCAAATCGAAGGATGAAGTATTCCCCACTTTTAGAAAATGGGTTGCCTTAGTTGAGATTGAAAAAGGAACTAAGCTTAAGGCTTTACGTTCAGATAATGGGGGTGAGTATGCCTCACATGAATTCAACCTTTTTTATCAGTCTAGAGGGATTCGTAGAGAGTTTACAACTCCTTATACCCCAATACAAAATGGCGTAGCTGAGAGGATGAATAGAACTATTCAAGATAGAGTAGTATCTATGTTGCATCATGCAAATCTCTCACAAGGATTTTGGGTAGAAGCAGTATTGACTGCAGTTCATGTGATTAACCTTTCACCTAGTATTGCCAAAGGTCTCAAAGTGGCACAAGAGTTGTCGACAGGGAAACCACCATATTATGATCATCTTCGAGTTTTTGGGTGTGAAGCATATGTTCATATACCCAAGAATCTTAGACAAAAGTTGGATCATAAGTCAAAGAAATGCATTCTCCTTGGATATGGTCAAGACGGACAATTTGGATATCGCTTATGGGATCCTGAAACACGGATAGTGATCAAAAGTACTGATGTCATTTTCAATGAGTCTAAGATGCATAAACAGCCCATTAAGGAGGTTGAAGTGAGAAGAGTGGTGTTTGAGGATACTAGTCCTCTGGTTAGCATGCATAAAAATGATGCACATAGGGATGTTCAAGAGAATGTCCATTCAGATCAGTCTGCACATATTCCTGTTCAGCAAACATTGAGACATTCTGCACATGTCTCACATCCACCTAATAGATATGTTCGAGGTTTAGATTTTGTTATGCTAACAGATGCCAATGAGCCTTCTTGCTACAAAGAGACTATGCAGACAGAGGATCATGTCAAGTGGGAGCATGCCATGGAGAGTGTCATGGACAAAGGAAACCATCCTGAACCTTAGATCCCATGTGAATCCTATATCTCATGATTGGTTCAGAATTAGGAGAAACCAATGCTTCCATTGCATCCGAAGCATGCCAAAACCCTAAGATCAACTATCTACTTGCCTCATTCGGATATCCAGAGCTCATGTTTCGAATTGATGACATCATGAATTCGTAACCGCCATTCATGAACCGCCCTTGAAAACCTATATAAGGAGGGGTTGGCCACATTCATAATCAGTCTTGCCAATACCAGTCTTGGGAGCTCAAGGAGTCGTGACCGCCAAGTAAGTACTCTACAAGTTCCAGTTCCTATTCTTGTCTTGTTCCTTGTTCCAATCCTGTCTAGTCTTGTATCCTAGACATCTTGTCTTGTCCTCTTGTAATCTCATTGTACGAGATCTTGTTGAGTTCTTTCTTGTATCTAGTTCATATCCGGGAAGGGAGTTCTTGTAATCTAGAGATCTTGTTTCATACTTACGATCCCGGGTTGTGGGATCTTCTGTATCATCTCTAGTCGAGTTGTTCATACCTATTAGTCCCGGGTTGTGGGACATCTTGTATCAGTCACGTATTCTTGTATCATTTCCCCTTCGTGGGTGATCTTGTAATCAAAAGTGTATTTCCGAAATCTTCTCTACTGTAGTCAGAGAGCACCATCTAGTGCTCCCCTAACATTTTGGCAAGACTAGCTTCTATCCAAGACCAGTCATCATGGAGAATGCTTATGAACGGATTGTAGCATCACTCCAGAGTCTCCAACAACAAGTCGAAGACCTAACTCATCGACAGACACAAGTCGAGATGGGACATCTAGTGCATGTAGGTGCACTCCTCCAAGAATTACAAGAACAAATCGGTAGTCTTCAGACAAGTCAAGGGAGTATGCAAGTAGATCAACGACCTAGTACATTCTTCATGAGGGAACCCAAGATCTGCATGCCAGAAAAGTTCGATGATGATCGCACAAAGTTCCGATGATTCTTGCAACAAGTCAAATTGTACATCCGTATGCAGCCTCATAGATACCTTGATGATGCATCCAAGGTCGGTTTTATTGTAACCTTACTCTATGGTTAAGCATTATCATGGTTCACCCCAATCTTGGAGAAGGATATGGCCATACTTCATGACTATGAGGGGTTTCTTAGAGAGCTCATCGCCACATTTGGAGATGCAGACATGAGTCGAGTGGCAGAAACAAAACTCCGAAAGCTACGTCAAGGTAACCACCCTGCCTCTACCTATGCATCAGAATTTAGGCAGTTGATATGTGACCTCTTCTGGCATGAAGATTATTCATAAGACAATTTAGGTGGGCCTTAAGAGATGATATGAAGGACCTTCTACTCACGATGCCAGAGGTTAAGACATTGAATGAATACATCAACCAAGCTATTTAATGTGATAACAGCCTTTTTGAAAGGAAACAAGAAAAACAAGTAGAAGGAAGACCTCGCCAATGGAAACCATTCCAAACCACTCCTAGAGATGAGCCTATGCCCGAACCTATGCAGATAGATGTAACTAGGTCCCAGCCTCTAACACCGCAAGAGAAACAAAGAAGGAGGGATAACAAGTTATGCCTGTATTGTGGAAACCATGGACATATTGCAGTTAATTGTCTGAACAAGAGAACAAACTCTAGAGTCGCAACCACCCTTGTAGAGCAGGGAAATGACAAAAACCAGTTGTAAAAGAGACTGTGCAGCTGGACCATGGTATAAGAAAGGGTCTCATAATTCTAGCTACACCCATAGAAACATGTCTTACACCTGTCAAGTTAATTATGCCCGAGAAGACCCTTTCCCTTACAGCCCTAGTAGATTCAGGAGCATCCTCATGTTTCATCGATGAAGGATTGGTTAAGAAACATGGAATTCCTGTACTTGGGAAGAACAAACCAGTAATAGTTGAAGTAGTAGATGGAAGATCTCTAGAATCTGGGAATATAACCATGGAAACCACACCATTAAGAGTACACCTTGGTGACCATGAATCCCACATATGTTTCAATGTAATATCGAGCCCAATACATCTAGTTATCATTCGAATGCCCTGGTTAAAGAAGCATAATCCAGACATTAATTGGGAAAAGAATAAAATCATTCGTCGAGATATCCAGAAGAATCCAACATATGTCGGAGCCAAAGCCTTCATACATGCAGTAAGGAAGGAACCTACATATATGATCTATGCCATACCAGCTCAAGAATCCAAAAAAGATAATCTAGTACAGCTACCCAATGAGTACAATGGCTTTACAGATGTTTTTGAAAAGAAGAATGCAGATATCCTCCCAGAGCATAGACCTTACGATTGCCCCATAGATCTTCAAGAGGGAGCACAACCACCCTTTGGACCAATCTACAGACTATCCTTAGAGGAACTTACAGAACTACACAAGAACATTGATGAGAATCTAGCAAAGGGGTTTATCAAACACTCAAAGTCTCCAGCAAGAACTCCTATTTTATTTGTAATAAAGAAGGATGGGACTCTCCGAATGTGTGTAGACTATTGTGGATTGAATAAAGTCACTATAAAGAACATATACCCGCTACCACTTATATCAGAGCTCTTGGAATGCCTTGGAAAAACAAAATTCTTCACGAAGATCGATCTTCGAGGAGCATACAACCTTGGCAGGATCAGAGAAGGAGACAAATGGAAGACATCATTTTGAACAAGGTATGGCCATTTTGAATATGTAGTTATGCCATTCGGTCTTACAAATGCTCTACCTATCTTCCAACATATGATGAATGATATCTTTCGAGAATACTTAGATGATTTTGGGCCATTCTTTCCCAATATGGAGATGATGGACACCTACATCCAGCTGCATATCATTCAAGGAAATTTTCTCCTCCAGAAATTAATTATGAAATTCATCACAAAGAACTTCTTGCCATAGTGGACGCCTTTGATACCAGGCGCCACCATTTAGAAGGAGCAGCTCATAAAGTTATCGTGTATACAGACCACAAGAACCTAGAGTATTTTATGACCACCCCCATCCTCAATAGAAGGCAATCTCGATGGAGTAACTTTTTATCCAGGTTCCACTTTGTCATCACATATCATCCATGATGGTAACATTGTTAATCAGATGCCTTGTCAAGAAGATCTTACCTTGCACCAAAGAAGGGTGAAGAGGCCTTTGATCGACCGGAGAGCGTATTACTCAAGCCAGAGCATCTCCAGTTAGAAGCTATCTCTTCAAGCCATCATGAAGATTCATCCTTGAATCATTTGATTCGTGAGACTCTACCACAAGATGAATTGTTTTGTAACATTAAGCAAAAAACTCAAGAAGGAAAAATTCAAGAAGTAAATGAATTCCAAGAAAAGGATGGGTTACTGTTCTATAAGAACCTATTGTATGTTCCTCCAAGAACTCCCAGGATCCAAGTACTTCAACAACGTCATGAAAACCTTCTCAGAAACAATTTACAAACTTCAAGGCCCTCTACAAAGTTAGATCATCAAAGATTTGGTCCATTCACCATCTTGGCCAAGATCAATCCAGTCACTTTCAAGCTCCAGCTACCAAACACCATGAGAATACATCTAGTTTTCCATGTATCCATGTTGGAACCATATCAGATTTCACCATTGAGGGGGGAGAGACCTAGTCCTTCACCACCTATCGAGATTGATGATCATGAAGAATTTGAAGTCGAGCATGTCCTAGATTCTAGAATATCCTGAGGAAGATTGGAATACCTTATTCATTGGAAAGGGTATGAAATCTGTGATCGTACTTGGGAACCTGCAGAAAACCTTCAAAGAGCACCAATCAAGGTTCGAGAATTCCATAAGAGAAATCCAATGAAGCCGAGACCAGATAACATGACCGCTCCTCATGGAACTCGTCGCTTGAGGGGGAGGTGATGTCATGGACAAAGGAAACCATCCTGAACCTTAGATCCCATGTGAATCCTATATCTCATGATTGGTTTAGAGTTAGGAGAAACCAATGCTTCCATTGTGTTCGGAGCATGCAAAACCTTAAGATCAACTGTCTACTTGCCTCATTCAGATATCCAGAGTTCATGTTTCGAATTGATGACATCATCGATGATATCATCAATTCATAACCGCCATTCATGAACCACCCTTGAAAACCTATATAAGGAGGGGTTGGCCACATTCATAATTAGTCTTGCCAATACCAGTCTTGGGAGCTCAAGGAGTCGTGACCGCCAAGTAAGTACTCTCCAAGTTCCAGTTCCTATTCTTGTCTTGTTCCTTGTTCCATTCATGTCTAGTCTTGTATCCTGGACATCTTGTCTTGTCCTCTTGTAATCTTGTAGTATGAGATCTTGTTGAGTTCTTTCTTGAATCTAGTTCCTATCTCGGTGTTGGAAAAACAATGTCCCACTAGTCCACTTTGATCCAGATTTTTACAGCATGTATAGCATACAAAATCAACAAACTAATCGGTTGGGCGCCATGACTAGAACGTCATTCTCCCATTGAGTTGTGTTTCAGATGTTTTCTTTTTATTCCGATCATTTAGCGATCGTAGTGATTTTGCTTTATTCAAGAGCTTTTCAAGGGAAAAAGTCCTACTATATAAGAAGCCATTGGGTTCACTTGTATTCATCCTTCACCTGAATTTCAACACAAGCCTTGAGCTTGGACCCTAATAGAGGTGGTGTTTCGTCTAGCACATGGGGCAGCCATGGTGCTAACTTGAAGCATGTTGAGGAGCAGCTATGGAGTTCTTCTTGGTGATTCTTCTTGGAGAAGATGAAGGGTGTGCTCACACTCTAGATCATGGAGAGGAGGTTATCTCTTGTTCATGGAAAGAAGAGTTGGTCATTAGCAGCTTGATGGTGAGGATCGGCCATCTACATAGAGTATTTGAAAATTGACTTCTACATGAAGATTTTGGGTTACTTCAAAGACATTGGATGGTGGTTAGCATAAGATTTACATCTTATGTTAAGTATTCACGTACATATTCTCTTTATGCACACAGGTTCTACTTGGAGTTTATGGAGGCAGTAGCATCCATATCAGGAGGAGTCCTATTCGGCATAGGTACAAGAGAATCAGTACATATATGCTTTATGCATATTTGGATGAGGTGTTTGAGAAGGTGCATTCACATGAGTTTGAGGATTTTCGACAGCAAACTTGTTAGCATTCTTTGCTACTTTTTAAGTATGTGATCTTTTCACACACGTATCTGACTTAGGGTCTTCCATAGCTTAAGTTCAGATGAGGGTTTGTTGATTATCAGTTTCACACTGATCCTTCCTCTTTCAGTCACTCATATTCACTCTTCTATAACCTATTAGGTCACACATCTCATGTATATTCAAATTACTGCCCATACATCTGAATATGTTTGTTACATTTGTACATTCTCTCTTCCATCTATTTCTTATCACATAGAGTGGTTGAGAGTTTTGCTCCCACATTGTACATTGAACATTGGTATATATGATACTATGAGTAAGCGATAGCTTACGTAACATCTTACACATGTCGTCTATTCTTTCTCTATCTTTGTCTCATCATTTGTATGATTAAGTGTGGTATGTTCATGTTTTGTCAATATGAGCCAAGGGCCTACCTCATTTCCAACATTTGGTATCACAACACTAAGGTTTTGGTTTCAAAACTTTAGGTCTTTGGCATCAATGCATTTAGGCTCATTCATATTTCGAGGTTCCCAGACTTCGAGGTATACAACATATGATTTAAGAGCATCTTCTAACATTTGACATTTGACATACACACTTAATCTAGATGAGTAGATATTTGAGAATTAGACAATTCAGTTACATGTGTATTCATCAGTGTGGAGTATGAAGTTGATGATCTGTTAGCAGTTAAATATTTTTGGAAGAGTATGGAAATACTTTACAAAAGTATTGTTTGAAGACCCAGACTTGATGAAGAGAAGGCTACTTCAAATTCAAGGAAGAACAATGGTTTAGAAAAGATCAAGGAATTAGATCAACATCAAATCAGAGGTATCAGTTTCTACTATCAGATTATCATTTGCTGGTCATATCTTAGAAGAGCAGTTATGAAGAGATTTGAAGAAATTCAGGGAGTGCTTTTATACACTTTCATCATTTGAAAGTTAAAGGCTACATCAAATACAGGTATCTAGAGGTTTTTCTAGAGAGCTTTGAGAGATCTCTTTCATGGCAAGAAAGCTTATCGAAGAAGACAAATTTGGAGATGGGATGAGTTTTTTGTTTCAGCTAAGTTTCTGTTGTAAGTTGGTTGGATATCAAGGTACAAATGTGATCTAGAGAAGGTAACTCTAGAAAGGTAATTCATCATTCATACAAAAGATTGGAGAATTTAGTCCTTTCAGACATTTGAAGCAGAATATTGATTCAGAGATATGAGGAGATGATAAAACATGATTCTATATTCACTTCCATTTGTATACCATGTTTGTTTTGTCTCTTACTCTTAGCACTAGAGGAAGAGTAAAGTTCATTTGAAGAGGTCAAGAGTGTTTGCTACTTCAAGATGAAGAAAAAAAAAGGTATGGAAGAGAAGTTTGAAGATGTTGACATCATCGGGTGGAAGAAAGATGGAGAAGAAGAAAGTCCATCATTTCCAAAAGAAAAGTAAGGCTTCCTTTTCTCATATATTTTCCATATACTTTTCCTATTTTATCCTCTAGACCCAAAGACAAGTCTACGAGAACATCTTGTGTGAAGATACTCTAAAGAAGAAGCAGTTTCTTGTTTTGCATTACACTTGGTCATGATTTAGTAGATTTGACAAAGAATTGCATTGAGAGAAAAAAAAACAGTAGATACATAAGTTGAAGTTTTTGAGCAGGCAGCTTACATGTTCCCTCAAAGAATTCTTGGAGTGTCAATACAGAGCTACTTGGTATATGACAAGTTGCAGAGAAGTATATTTCTTCTTTATCTAACTCTTAAGGTGAAAGAGTTTTGTAGCAGATGTTGAAGACTTAGGTTGAGGTTTTATGTTTGGAAAAGGTTACCTCATATTCAATATTTTCAGAAAACTTCAAAAAATTCAGATTTGTTGATGTACAAGTCAATGAAGAATCTACTTTCTATGATTGTCTAGATTTTTTGGATACATGCTTGTATTCAAAAAGGTGTTCCATCATATCCTATCACTTGATTAAGAACTGGAGTTAGCCAAAAGAAGGTCAAGCAGGTACTATCACATATATGAAGTATCAACTTGCAGCTTTTGGAGTTCTCAAGGTGAGAAGTTTGTCCACTTATATATCAAGTAGGAATTGAAAATTCTTGGAAGGATTTGTTTGAAGAAAAGTTTTACAACTTTTTGAGAAGCGTGGACACTTGGAGACATTCAGGTAGCAAATCAAACATTCAGTCATGAAGGTTTGATGAGAGCAGATTCTACACAAGAGAGATCATTGATCTTGATTGATCATGAAGATCTTGAGTATTTATGAGTCACTTGTCTATCCTTTGTTTGAGTAAAGTCCTTAGCATTGGAGGAAGTAAGTTAAAATATTCAGATTCTATCAGATTTGTGTTACAGAGAGATAGAAGAAGATACTTGTTATGTTGTAGAAGGTTATGAATCCTATAAAGCTTTCAGCAAGGTTTTGTTATTTTAAGATCAGCTAACCTTATTCTACAATATGAAAAGCTGAAGACTTACAGTAAAAGCTATTAGCAACTGCAATGCTAATAAAAATGGTTCAGAGATTTTGTTTCAGATCCAAGTATTGATCACTGAACATCAGATTTATGAAGGAAGACGTTCCAGATTTCATAAAGTCTGATATAATTTGAAGAATTCTGGATACTAGTGTTAAGTCATCCAAGGGGTGATGAAACATGAAGACTTATTTTCAAGCCATATGTGAAAGAATGCAGATTCATACTTACAGGTATTCCTATATTTCCTTTGCCAGGTTCTCTTTATGTTCCAGCTTTGAAAGAAGAAGGAAGCAGAAGAATGTCTAGAGAAAGTTCCTGTTAGGGTGTTCCTGTTCAGGAGAAGGTTCCAGAGTTCTATTGAAGAGAAGCTTGATATTTCAGAAAGGTATGTTTGAGAAGTGCGCACATATATGTTTATACCAGATTTTGAAGGAAAGAGGTATGAAGGTTTACAGATGAACAAGGATGATGACATGATGACATCATAGATATGATCTTTTGATGAGACTCATGAGTTGATTTCAATTGATTTCAGTTGATTTCAATTGAGTTGAGTTGAGTTGACTTGAGTACAGTCAGAGATGAACCAGCAGTGTTCATAATACACTAAGTTGTGAGTTGACAGTCACAGGTTCCAAGATTTAGTTCTTGATTTTGTTTAGTGTATTTACATGACACAGTAGAAGTATGTTGAGAAACCTTTTTGGAAGGTAAATGCAAATACGTGGATCCTAGTGTATGTTTTCAGGTTTTTGAAGACAGGAGATAGCAGGTGCAGAGTCAGTACATGCTATATTTTTTGTCAAGCAGTAATTGCTTGATGTGTACACTATTGGATATCTAGTTTACATATTTTCTCAAGTATTATGGTTCATATTCAGCAAGTTCAAGTTTTTTGAAGGAAAGTCAAATTCAATTTTGAAGAAGACTTTTGATGAAAAGATCTGAAGGTCAGTTCGGGAGTACAAGCTTGAAGCTTGTAGTAGTTTGCAACTTTGACATGTTGCAGATTCAGTTCAGTTTGTACCATTGTGACATTGCAGGGGTATTGTTGGAAAAACAATGTCACACTAGTCCACTTTGATCCAGAGTTTTACAACATGTATAGCGTACAAAATCAATGCTTCTACAAACTAATCGGTTGGGCGTTGTGGCTAGAACGTCATTCTCCCATTGAGTCGACCACGATTCAATACCTGGATGGCGCAGCAGCACAAAAGGACATATTTTAAGCTTTATGCTTTTGATAAATCAGCGAACGCCGATAAAACTCATAGCAGACAGTCGACGGAGTTGCGTTTCATATGTTTTCTTTTTTATTCCGATCAATTAGCGATCGTAGTGATTTTGCTTTATTCAGGAGCTTTTCAAGGGACAAACTTCTACTATATAAGAAGCCATTGGGTTGACTTGTATTCATCCTTCACCTAACTTTCAACACAAGCCTTGAGCTTGGACCTCAATAGAGGTGGTGTTTCGTCTAGCACATGGGGCAGCCATGGTGCTAACTTGAAGCATGTTGAGGAGCAGCTATGGAGTTCTCCTTGGTGATTCTTCTTGGAGAAGATGAAGGGTGTGCTCACACTCTAGATCATGGAGAGGAGGTTATCTCTTGTTCATGGAAAGAAGACTTGGTCATTAGCAACTTGATGGTGAGGATCGACCATCTACATAGAGTATTTGAAGATTGTCTTCTACATGAAGATTTTGGGTTACTTCAAAGACATTGGATGGTGGTTAACATAAGATTTACATTTTATGTTAAGTATTCATGTACATATTCTCTTTATGCACACAGGTACTACTTGGAGTTTATGGAGGCAGTAGCATCCATATCAGGAGGAGTCCTATTCAACATAGGTACAAGAGAATCAGTACATATATGCTTTATGCATATTTGGATGAGGTGTTTGAGAAGGTGTGTTCACATGAGTTTGAGGATTTTTGGCAGCAAACTTGTTAGCATTCTTTGCTACTTTTTAAGTATGTGATCTTTTCACACACGTATCTGACTTAGGGACTTCCATAGCCTAAGTTCAGATGAGGGTTTGTTGATTATCAGTTTCACAGTGATCCTTCCTCTTTCAGTCACTCATATTCACTCTTCTATAACCTATTAGGTCACACATCTCATGTATATTGAGATTACTGCCCATACATCTGAATATGTTTTTTACATTTGTACATTCACTCTTCCATCTATTTCTCATCACATAGAGTGGTTGAGAGTTTTTCTCCCACATTGTACATTGAACATTGGTATATATGATACTATGAGTAAGCGATGGCTTACGTAACATCTTACACATGTCGTCTATTCTTTCTCTATCTTTGTCTCATCATTTGTATGATTAAGTGTGGTATGTTCATGTTTTGTCAATATGGAAGATTGCTAAATTCAATGTTGTATATGCTGGACTTGTGATATGAGCCAAGGGCCTACCTCATTTCCAACACTCGGAAGGGAGTTCTTGTAATCTAGAGATCTTGTTTCATACTTATGATCCCAGGTTGTGGGATCTCCTGTGTCATCTCTAGTCGAGTTGTTCATACCTATCAGTCCTAGGTTGTGGGACATCTTGTATTAGTCACATATTCTTGTATCATTTCCCCTTTGTGGGTGATCTTGTAATCAGAAGTTTATTTCCAAAATCTTGTCTAATGTAGTCAAAGAGCACCATCTAGTGCTCCCCTGACAGAGAGTGAGTTGGATTCTATTCACAAGAATGGTACTTGGGATTTAGTAACTTTGCCAAAGGGCACGAAATCTTTACCATGTAAATGGGTATATAAGCTGAAATTCACATCAGATAGTGCTTCTCCAAAGTATAAAGCATGACTCGTTGCAAAGGGTTTTAAACAACAACATGGTGTTGATTTCGAGGAAATCTTCTCGCCAGTGGTCAAGATGACTACCTTGCGCATGTTGCTTGGATTCGTTGCAATGGAGGACTTAGAGCTAGTCCAAATGGATGTGAAAAATGCTTTCTTGCATTTAGATCTTATAGATGAGATCTATATGGAACAACCAGAGGGTTATGTAGTTCGTGGCAAGGAAAGTCTAGTTTGTAAGCTTAAGAAGAGCTTGTATGGACTTAAACAGTCCCCTAGACAATGGTACCAAAAGTTTGATGCTTTTATGAAATCTCAAGGCTATTCTCGAAGCAATGAGGATCATTGTCTCTACACAAAGAGATGCTTAGATGGTAGCTTGATATGCTTGATACTTTATGTCGATGATATGTTGATTGCTGGGAAGTCCTCTTATGATTTGTCAGTTCTCAAAAAGAAATTGAGTCAGACATTTGATATGAAGGATTTGGGGGATGCCAAACATATTCTTGGCATGCGCATTACTTGTGATAGGAATAAAAGATGCATATACTTGTCTCAAAGTGAGTACATATCCAAAGTACTTCACCGATTCAATATGCAGGGTGGAAAGGCATTGAGTACACCTTTACCCACATATGTGAAATTGAGCAAGGATGATTGCCCCAAATCAGATGAAGAAAATGAATTCATGACCAAAATTCCCTATCAGTCTGCTGTTGGTAGTCTCATGTATGCTATGGTAGCTACGAGACTAGACATTGCATTTGCAGTGGGAGTTGTGAGCAGATATATGTCTAATCCTGGCAAGAAACATTGGGAAGCGGTCAATATGATTTTGAGATATCTGAGTGGCACTAAGGACAAGTGCCTATGCTTAGGTAGAGGGAAAGCATCCATTATTGGTTACACAGATTTTGATTATGCTGGTTGTGTAGACACTCACAAGTCTACATCAGGGTACATTTTTCATTTTGCTGGAGGTGCTATCTCTTGGAGATCTCATCTTCAAGAATGTATAGTTGTTTCCACCACAGAAGCAGAGTATGTTGCAGCAAGTAAGGCATGTAAGGAAGCATTGTGGCTTTCTCGTCTTCCTTGTGATATGGGTTTACCTCAGCATGTACCTCGCTTGCTCAGTGATAGTTAGAGTGCCATTGCTTTGGCTAAGAATCCGGTCTATCATGCAAAGACCAAGCACATTGAGGTGAGGTATCACTTTATTAGAGATTGCTTAGCCACTGAGCGCATTATTCTTGAGAAGGTTCACACTCGAGATAATGTTGCAGATGCTTTGACTAAAGCTCTACCATAGGATAGCTTTCGACACTGTTGTCACTTGATGGGGTTTACTTGATTCTTGATCCTACACAGTCACTTGTATATTGTGTAACACGCCCATCAGGTGGGAGGTATAGCTTGTATACTTTCACTCAGGTATTCTTTATCATTCTTTATTTTTGTCCCATAGTTACTTTGGGCATGTTGGCCTTTCGTGGGAGATTGTTACCATTGGTGTCCATGTGAAAGGCCAAATGGCCACCAGACACTTCCTTGTATATGTTCTTTAATAAAACATATAGTGGCCTGATCAGTCATAGATTGTAAGTTTGACCGCATTTGTAAGACCAAAGAAGTCTGTCTTCATGCTCCTTTGTGTATTGCGTCTTCTGTGTATTCTGCAGCATCTGTGCGAAGTACTGTGTGCAGCCTCAGGAGCTCAGTTTTCTACTTCGAGCATATCGTCATGGAGCTCTAGAGAAGGGGAGCACACTGTGGTGCATCGGCATCGAAATACTTCAGTATTAATGCAGAATGATCATCCCATTGCATTTGAAAGTAGGAAACTTAAACCTTTTGAAAAGAACTATAATACATATGATATTCTCCAACATTTAGTGAGGATCACTACACTTTTCATAATGGATTCTTGTATTTTGAACACAAGTGATTCATTACAGAAGTTTTTAAAGAATTTGTTATGAAAGAGATGCATGAACCACCATATATGGGTCATAGGGGCATACAAAGTACTATTTCTACATGTAAAGAATTTTTCTTTTGGCCAAATATGAAAAAGGATATTACACAATATGTTTCCCATTGCATTGTGTTTCAACGTGTGAAAAGACATCATGGTAAAACATTTGGATTATTAATGCCACTCCCCATCCCTAATGGACCATGGGAACACATTTCTATGGATTTTATTACCATTCTTCCTACAACTTCATCTCATAATGATATGATTTGGATAATTGTTGATTGATTTAGTTAACAAGAATATTTCATTCCTTGTAAAAAGACTCTTTCAACACCTCAAGCTGCTAAGTTATTTATCAAATATATTTTTCCACATCATGGTTTTCCAAAAGTTTTTCTTTCATATCGAGATGTTCGTTTTTGTAATCATTTTTGGGTTGCATTATTTCAAAATTT